>LPNX010679598.1:504563-664461 GCA_001517045.1 Pseudotsuga menziesii
AGATGCATGTATATTAGGGAAACATAGTAAGCTACCATTCCATGAATCTAATTTCAGAGCAAGTAGGAAATTAGAACTAGTGCATTATGATTTATGTGGCCCAATGCCAACTCCTTCTACAAATGGGAATAAGTATTTTATGACATTTGTTGATGACCACTCAAGAATGTGATGGATTTACTGTTTAAAGACAAAATCAGAAGCATTTCAAACATTCAAAGACTTTCATGCATTGATTGAAAAACAAGCACAATAAAAAATTGGTACACTTCGTACTGATAATGAGAAAGAATACACTTCAAATGCTTTTGAAAATTATCTTTGCCAACATGGAATTGCACATCAGACTATCGTTCCCTACAATCCTCAACAAAACGGTGTAGCGGAAAGAATGAACAGAACCATAATGAATATGGTTCGCTCAATGATGTTTTTCAAGAATGTAAAACTAATGTTTTGGGGTGATGCAATAAAATGTGTAGCCTATTTGAGAAATAGAAGTCCCTCAAATTCTCTTGATAACAAGACTCCACATGAAATGTGGTTTGGCCATCTCCCTTCAATCAGGCATCTTAGAGTTTTTGGTTCCACCTGTTATGCCTTGTTTCCAAAGGAGCAAAGAAACAAGCTTGGTGCTCGAAGCAGAAAATGCATTTTCCTAGGGTACGAAGAATACTCCAAGGCATACCGTCTGTATGATGAGGTAAACAAGAAGTTTGTTATTTCCAGAGATGTCATTTTTCTTGAAACTAATAAAAATGACCAGTCCATTGAGAGACAGCTAGATCATTTGGAAAATTATCCTCATCCAAAGAACTATTCTGAAAATGAATATGAAATTCCAAACCTTGAAGGGGGGATTCCTATTATGGATCAACCTTTGGAATTTCCATATGAAGCACCAACTCCCCCGCATGAAGAAGTTCTTGCTACTTCACCTAATCAAGAGATTCAACTGGATGATGTGATTGAGAGAATTGAAAGACTCTCAATCAACGATGAAGCACCACCAGCTGATCAACCAGGACCATCATGGAAGATTCCTAAATGGGCCACAAAGACACTTGAAAGTGTCCATCTGGATGAAGTTGGAAATACGGGAATGAGAAGTTCGAAAAGACATGGAGGAGAAGCAGATAATTCAGGTGATGACATGGATGTATCATTTGATTGTGAATTTAATTTATCTGCTAACTTTGAACCAACTTCCTTTGAAGAAGCTTCTACTCAAGTTGAGTGGAAAGAAGCTATGTAGAATGAGTATGATGCACTCATAAAGAATGGAACTTGGAAGCTGGTTGACCCTCCAGTTGGAACCAAACCAATTGGATGCAAGTGGGTATACAAGAACAAATACAGTTCAGATGGCTCACTTGACAAGCACAAAGCGAGGCTTGTAGCAAAAAGCTATGCACAAAAGGAAGGAATTGACTATGAAGAAACGTTCTCTCCTACAGCAAAATGGGATACCATCCATACCTTACTCTCTTTAGCTGCTCAGAAAGGGTGGAAAGTTCATCAGATGGATGTGAAGACTTCTTTCTTGAATGGAGACTTGAAAGAGAATGTCTTCATGTCTCAGCCAAAAGGCTTTGTTGTGAAAGGAAAAGAACAAAAGGTATGCAAGCTTGTCAAATCCTTGTATGGCCTAAAACAAGCACCTCGCGCATGGTATGAAAAGTTAACCGAGCATCTTTTGAAGTTAAATTTTGAACATTTTGATCTTGATGATGCAACACTGTTTATAAAGAAAGTTGGAAGATATGTTGTGTATATTTTGGTGTATGTAGATGATCTTTTGATGACAGGGAACAATGAGAGCTATATATCATCCATAAAGAAAGATTTGAAAAAGATCTTTGAAATGACAGATATGGGACATCTCCACTATAACTTAGGAATTGAAGTCACTCAACATCCTAAGTACATATTTCTATCTCAGAAAAAATATGTTGGAGAACTACTAAACAAATTTTGCATGACAGAATGCAACCCTATATCTACTCCAATGGAACAGAAAATGAAGCTCACATCAAGCAAAGGAAAAGAATTTAAGGATGCGACCAAGTATCGACAACTTGTAGGAAGTATTATCTACCTTACAACAACTAGACCAGATATTTCTTATGTTGTTGGCATACTTTCAAGGTTCATGCATAAACCTTGTGAAGGACACTGGTCAGCTGCAAAAAGAGTTCTAAGATACTTGAAGGGGACTCAAGACGGTGGACTCAAGTACTTTAAAGTGGATGACTTCAAACTTATTGGGTACTTAGATTCAGATTTTGATGGCGATAAGGAGACAAGAGTATCAACTTCTGGATACACTATGAGTCTTGGATCAGTAGCTGTCTCATGGAGATCACGCAAACAGTCAGTTCCGGCAGATTCAACAACAGAAGCAGAATATGTGGCTGCAGCTGAAGCAATGAAAGAAATAGTATGGCTCACGAAGATACTTGAAGATTTGCAAGAAAAACAAGAGAACTCCACTCCATTGTTGGTCGACAATACTTCTGTAATCAAGCTGGCTAAGAATCCTAAATTCCATGATCGAACCAAACACATCAACACAAAGTATCATTTGATTCAACATCATGTAGAGGCCAAGACAGTCCATCTTCGACATTGTTCCACAAATGATCAAGTTGCAGACATCTTCACCAAAGCGCTTGGACGAGAAAAGTTTGAAAGATTCAGAACCATGCTCAGACTTACGAACACCCCTTCGGATTAAGAGGGGGATTGTTAGAATATAATCCACCGGGATTATATATTGTAAATAAATAAATAAATAGGAATATGAATAGTTGCATAGGAAGGTGAAAAGGCTGGTTCTCAACCGCCACATGAAATGTATAAATGTATGATATGTTAACGGAATAGAATGAATCGGGAGTTATAATACCTAACAATATCCCTCATCAGTCTTCGTGTTAGTGTAGGATTTGAGGTCAACGCTCAATTATTGTCGATGAATTCCAATCGTGCTTCCAAGAATACTCCATTTTCTCTTTGGATTTCGAATGAAACTTTCTTTTGTGCTTCCAGTAGCACCTGTGGTTGGTCATGATATGCATTTTGATTTGCTCCAATTGGAGCAGCTCCTCTTGTCACGAAAACAATATTTTCTTATCTCGTCTCAACAAAAATCATTTGGATATTTTAGTTGGGATTTGGATTAGGATTTTGCATAGGGTTTATATTTCCCATAGTTTGATCCTTCCATTTCACAATCAATTATGGGCACTATTCGACAGTAGGATAAAATTATTTGCAATACAAACATGCCTTTGCAGGGTTTGTGTAATCCCTGGAAAAATTTCCTAGTTGTCCACAATTGTAACATATTATTTGGCCTCTTCTATGACCAAATCCTCCTCTTCCTTGTTGTTTTCCTTGACCTCAAAAATTTGCACCTCCCTTGGTTAAGGTTATTGTTGTTTTGGATACTAATTTTTTTATATATTGGGGTTGAGGATACAGATTTTTTTGATATTGGGACAGTGGATATTGATATTGTGCTCACTCAACTTGCATCTTCTCTTTATTCTTCACCGAATAGGTATCCACCATTGTCTCATGCAACAGCTAGAAAGATATGTAATCATTCTCATCATGACCTATGGATTTACAAAATCTATAGTACATACTAGTTAACATACTTACAATCTTCTACAAGTACAAAAAATATTCCAACCGATGGCCTCTAGTCTGACATATTCTACACCAAGGCATCCCTTGTGCATTTATTGTATTCGGTGCTTTTTCTACGACATAGTTCATGAACGCTGGGAAATTGTCCTTGTGGTGTCCTTCAGTTTTGCATCTTATACACCATATTTCTTCTTGGAATTCCTTTCCTTTCTTAATTTCATGGATTTATAGCATAACGTTAGCTAGATACAACTGAATTTGCATCATTCCTTCACTGGTATCTCCAATGGGTGAGGATTCCAACTTCATTGTTATCTCTATAGCTTTAGTCGGCGACCCAATATTCTGTTGCATCAATGGAATTTAGATGTTGGGAAACAAATTTGCAATAAACCATTCTTTTTTTTGTACGTCCGTCATATAAAATATTACTTTAGCATTAATGTCTTAAATCTCTATTCAAAGTCCCACATAGACTCTGTAGGAAATTTCTTAATTTCTTTAATCTATGTAATATAGTGAGATTCATATTTAGGCTTTCTAACTTCATCTATTTATCACTCTCAAATTTTTTGTGGTTCCGATATGATGTGACATGTGTGATGAGGTTACAAAGTCATATGATGATGTTCTAGTGCTCCCATAATGTTGAGTATGGTTTCCATTGATGTCAAAGGAGTTCATTAATGACAAAATAAATGACATGACATGTATGATGATGTGACATGTGTTATGAGGTTGAAAATACATATGATGATGTTCTATTTCTCCTATGCAGTCATTTTTACAAATTGACACCATTTTGTAAAAATATGGCAACTTGCTGAAACTCTAAAAATTGGCTAAGTATAGGAAAAATCAGAGTTCACTAATGAGAAAGGAATAACAAAGGAAGTGATGACATGGCATGTGGCATGTGCAATTAGGTTTCAAATTAATATGATGGTGTTCTATTCCTTTCATGGAGTCATTGTTACAATTTGACACCATTCTGTAAAAGTGTGGCAACTTGTTGAAACTCTGAAAATTTGACTAAGTATAAATTCTTCATAACCTGCCTAAGGGGCCTTCGTAAAATACATGTCATCTTTTGTATTTGATGAATTAAATGATTCTGAGGATATAGACATCTATATTTTTGTCTTTTACATCTAAGCATATGATTTGTTTGTCAAGACAGTCTCTAAATATGAAGTTATTAGTCTACCAAAAGTGTTTTTTGGCATGATTTGCATTATTTCAGTTCTATTAAATATGCCTAATTGGCCTTAGTAAAATTACCACCATAGTTTTTAGGATATACTGATGAAACATATATAACACCATCAGGCTTTAGCTTGTTCATGTGTGCATATGACCATGGTATCAGCTCCTCTAAATGTGCTTGAATAAAACATTATAGGCCTGCCAAAATCAGGTTTCGGACTATTTTGGGAAATTTGTTGAAAAATTGACGAAGTATTGAAAAATCGGTCTAAGTTTCCCAAGTAAAATTCCTGCGATATTTTGTAGGAAACTGATAAAAATAATTTGAGACCATCAGGATGTATCTTATTAATGTGTGCATATTACCATGGTCTTATTTATCCCAAAAGGTTCTTGAAGACAAAGTTATAGGTTTTCCAAAACAAGGTTTCAGGCTGTTTTGCACCAGTTCATGAAAATTCATGTTTCCATAATGAAGATATGCATTAGTGAAATTTTTTTAATGAAGGGACACAATGATGAAAATACAAAATGGTTCAAATACATGATGAAATAAGTATTTAAACAAAATTTTGAAGTGGAAGAAAGATGTCTCAACAATCCAGATCAATGTAACATCAAGAGAAGACAAAGCCTAATGAAGTGAAGAATAATCAGTAACATAATTGAAGAAAAAGATCAAATTAGGGAGGTGGGGTGGTGCTAGGGAAGGCTGAAATCCTACAAGGGGTTTGTAGCATCCTCCTAGTAGTGGCTGGAAAATAGGGTGTTGTAGCATCCTTGTCTATTGGAGCAACAAAAACTAGGGTGTTGTAGCATCCTTCAGTTGTAGTTGAAAAAATTGAGGATTGGTGTCTCCAACAAGTTGTATCTTGCAAAAACAATTGTAAATATAATTTTGCAGTTATAGAAAGTTTTTGTGTTTTTCCCAAATGGGCTTCCATGATAAATGTTGTGTTATGTGTATCTTGTTCATTCTGTGTTTTAATGAATAAGTTAAAAGTGATTTTAAATTGTTAAAATTTATCAATATTGATTCACCTCCCCCCCTCCTCAGTATTTTCCAATATTCCAATAGCTCTGGGTATTCTAACCCATTTCCATTGAACATTGGTAACTTAATATCATTTCCATCCATTATATTAACTCTTGGTACGCTTGGACAAAAAGTTTAGCTAGAAGGACTCCCTTGTCTGATATTTTCACTATTATTGTTAGTTGTATTTACAAATCGACTAGGACACAAGTTTATGGATCTTACCTCTAGATATGTACATGGTTTTGTAGGTGTTCTGTACTCGTTTCATGGATCTAAAGCTTCTTCTTCTACTACTTCTCCTTTTTATATAGGCTGATATTCCTCTTCTTCATCGCAAGAACCTTCGTCAAAGTGCGACATCAACCTGTAGTCTTCTCCTTTGGTCGTACTGCAACTTCATCTTCTTATCACATTTTTTCTTCTTTTTCTCGATAGAAATCTCCTTTCGCTTCTTAGACGTCCACCTTCTAGTGCAATTCCTCTATCACTAGGGAACATTTCAACTTACTTTGCTCCATTTTTCGTGCACTTCTTCTATGACATAAGCTAGATCTTTATATACACTTCTTTACTCGCCAAACTCTATTCTCAAGATTCATTTTTCACATACAAGAATCTTTATCCAAGTTCTTAAATATTTCAAGTATCTTCCTTATGGTCCTTGGACAAAATTTATTTCTACCTCACTATATGGTGTTATTGTGTCTACAAAAAACTCAGTAATGTATCCCTCCAAAATACTATCTACCCAAAAATCAATAGCCCTCAAAATAGGGTTGATATTAGTCTTCAAAATTTGTATCAGCTGAGGATTCCACTCTATCGATTCTCCCCCTTGGAAATTTTTTTCGTTGGGTTGCTAGTTTTTACAACCATTCATACAACATAATAGGGAACTCACAAAAGAAATTTTTTTGAATATCCATATTGAGGTATCACTCCAACCACTTTGTCGGATTCAACTGTGATCCTTCACTTTATTCTCTTGCAAACTCTAATTCTTTAGAATCCACCCACTCCTGAATTTCTGGCTTCGTTGTATGCCAAAACATATCCCTCACCATAATGATTCAGTGTCCCGACAACGAATCCATTTGTTGGCATTTGTCCCTTCGACCCAGGTTCATACCTTCTTTGTATGAGAACAAATCCTAAGCTATTGGCCCAACATAGAAATTATCATTCAGAAGCACCTGTGACGCAGATGCAGTATCACTCGAGGTATCTCTTACGGGTAACTACCAGAACCAAGTTTTTGCAATTGGGTGGGGATTTATCCTCTTTTAACACCTTACCAATTCGCTCGAACTAAGTCTGTGTATGTCTTACTTATGTTTATTATGCACATTCAATATATTACTCTATTTATCCATTACCAGAGATTGCAACAGTCAATATAATGCCTTATTGGCTATTCTGACTATCAATAGTGCGGCAGATGCATACAAGAAATATTTATAAGCAAATACATAAACACTTATTCACAATATACATTCATGCGACACAAATACATTCATAAAATACACATTAACATAGTATTTAACATGGAAACCCATCGGGGGGAACCACAAAGGCACTCTTCATCTGGCATGAGAAATATATGCACCTTTCGTCTATGCACTAAGCTGAAAAATATGCTCTAGATATTCTCCTACACTCTATACAAACTTCTCTCTCCTCTCATTCTCTCTAGCCGCGGATCTCTATAGTTTTCTCTCTTCCACTCTATGGTCAATCCACACATAGACCGAATCAACTCACTCTTCTCTTCGACTCTTCGACTCTTCCAACAAACATGGACTAACTAGGAAGTAACAAACGTAACTAAATGACCAGGAACTGATAGACTAGGATGTAAGTAACCTACATATAGCTTGGTTCTTCCTTTTATAGACTCTTTACATGTCATTATTAGTCGACTTCATTATGTTAGCCGATAGGTTTTCATTCATATTCTCATACATTCTCGTTACAATTGTGAGTAGGTAGTATCGGCCCAAAATACAAAGATGCTTTATTCCTTAAAGCATTTGTGACTCTAGCCAACTTCTTACCCACGATCTCTTGAGTTGTCCTTTTCAACCACTGCACGTCATCTATCGTGGTTCCTTTTGTTGCGGCTCCTCTCACTGCATATTTTCCTTCGGTCATCAACTTCTTCCTTCTAGGTTGCTTATGTTGCAACTTTACTTCTCCCATTACTTCTTCTGTTGTATCCCTTCTTTCATCGTAGCTTCATCTGTACTTTCATTCTTCTATCATCCTTCTTCCTCCTTTGCAGCTTCATATGTAGTTGCTTCTTCCATTATCCTTCTTCCTCCATCGCAGCTTCCTCTATAGTTGTGTCTTCCATTACCCTTATTCCTCCATCGCAACTTCCTTTGTCACATTACCAAGATCTTCACATTCCTAGAAAAATTTTAATTGAATTATTCCTATATTCTCATAGGGCTAACACTATTCTATCAATACATAAATTTGTGTATTATAGCTTATTTCTTGAGGAACAAATTGAGTTATTTCCTTTTAAAGAAATATGACGTTTTTGGTAAATTTTAAGAGTTTAAGGATTTTATGGAGAACCAAATAAAGAAAAAAAAGTATTGGGGATGGAAAATGGTGGAGAGTTTTGTAGAAATGTATTCGAGGAATTTTTTAAGAAGTGTGGAATAGAAAGGAAAAATAATGCTCCATACACCTCTCAACATAATAGAATTATATAATGAATGAATATTTTTATAATATTGAGAATATCCATAAACATATAATAATAAATTTACACTAACACGTAAATAAATAAAAAATATATACTAGTCTAGCCTTTTATCTGTACAAACAATGATAATCATGTAAGAAATAAGAGACAAAGAACAAAAGAAAATACACTAGATATATTTGGTAAAACCTCAAATGGAGAATCATCCATGGAAGCCTTAGTCTTCATTATTCTGCAGAAATATCCATCTTACAATACAAGGCATCTCCACATATGCTTCACTCTCCATATTCACATCATGTCACAATCATGTACAAATGACATACACAACATGAGATGTGTGATTTCACAATATATCATAACATTCCTCAAAGGGCCTCCTTCACATATATTATGTAGTTGGAGTTACAAAATATTTACATTCCATAACACATGTGGGGTAAACACATTTCCACCTCTCTTATATAAAGAATGGTTAAAGATATTTAATTACATGATGCATGTGGGATAACTCTATTTTATTAGAGTTATTTAAGTCTTTTTATAATATTTTACCAACAATACTACACAAGTCATCATTACATATTCTAATAGTCCTTATTAATTATGACTATCAAAGAGGAATACAAATGGAGGAAGGTGGCATCACACTAATATCCTGCTTGATGACAACTTCCAAAATGCCCCATAAGATGTGAATCAGATTAAACTTTTCCTCGTGGATTTGATTTCATCACATTCCTTCTTAACATCAACCATCTCAAATAACATAAAGTTTCAACTTTGTTGGTGTTAAGGATAAGTTGAAAATAGTAACAATGGTTAAGAACCAAGGATAACCACAACCATATGCTTAAGATAGGAAATAATGACAGAAACAAGTTATCCTATGACTCTTCACCCATATCTATATCGACAAAGTGAAGTAAATAAAGAGATAATCTGCACAAAATAACTTTCAAGAGTAAATCATATATAATAAACATGATAATCCCATAATTACATAGGACAAATACATGACATAAAATATGAAATATAGATGAGCATATGAAATTTCTTTTACACAAAAAGGGTCAACAACTACATATAATGAGTGAGCATAATATGTTACCAAGCTGAAATGTCGAGCAAAATTTGGCACCATGTTAGAAACATCATCATTATTAGAAGACTAAGACCAAGTTAGAATACTGAGCAAAAAATTGATCAAATAAAATAGGATATCACTTGTATATATAAAAATATAGCAATCAAGCAAATAAGTCCTAAGTACAGGTTCATTTCTTGATGTCACCATTACCTTACTAGAGATCCATGCCTTTCAAATGTCCAAAAATATTCCACGCAAGAAGGTTACAGACAAGTAAAATATGAATAAGGCAAACCTTTGTAAACATGTTGAAGATACTAAGGACATAAACCATAATGCAAAGAGAACAAGAAACTCATAACAATATTTTCAAGATAAGAGTGAATAAACCATAAATTTTGTACCAATGTCGAAACCTTAACATGACCATAACTCGATCAATATTTCTCGGAATATTCATTATAACTTGTTTTTGTAACTAGAGCAGCCATTCTGCATCCACACACACACAAACAAAATAGAAATTTGGGTACTCTGTCAAAATATATTCGCTCTATAGTATGTGTGGGCGTCACCAAAAACCTAGAAAAATGTTGATCTTAAATCAGCCATATATCAACTTTCTAGAATCTAAACGAGATGATGTTTTTTATTGATTATTTTAGCAATAGGAACTCAGATCTGCAGTTTGTTTATTCAGAATATGCATGGAAATTTTTAGAAATTTATATGAAATTAACCACCCAATTTTATCTTAAACATTTATTCACAAGGATTAGTGTTTGAAAAAAAAATTCAAACATGTAGAAGAATGCCCAAATCTGAAAAAATACCGCTTAGGTATTATAGGTTAGGTGACAAAATCTACAAAATATGTAGTGCTTAATAAAAAAAGAGAATTTGTTTCTTGTAAAAAATATTCTAATTATTTACTGAAGAATGTAGAGCATAGTAACTAGCTCTGATACCATGTTTGAATATTGAGAATATGCATAAACATGCAACAATACATTTACACTAACATGTAAATCAATAACAAATATTTACTAGTCTAGCATTCTATCCATACAAGCAACAATAAACATGTAAGAAATAAGAGACAAGAGAAAAAGAGAAAAAATACACCAGATATATGTAGTAAAACCCCAAATGGGGAAACATCCACAAAAGACTTGCTTTTCATTATACAAGGCATCTCCACAAATGGATCACTCTCCATATTCACATCATATAAAAACCATTTGTGTACAAATGACATACACAATATGAGATGTGTGATTTCACAATATATCACACCATACCCTCAAAGGGTCTCCTTCACCTCTATTATATAGTTATAGGTATGCAATATTTACATCCCATAACACCTGTGGAATAAATAACTTTCAAACTATCTTAAATAAAGGATGGTTATAAGATATTTAATTACACAATGCATTTGGGATAACTTTAGTTTATAATATTGGAGTAATTCAGTGTATTTTTATGATATTTTACCAACAATACTACAGAAGTCATCATTACATATTCTAATGCTCCCCATTAAATATGACTAGGAGAGAAAATACAAATGGAGGAAGGCTGCACCACACTAACAAATATGACACTAATGAAAAATGCAAGTGTGCTCAGTGGTGTAGGGTTATCATAGGAATTATGGGTAGAGGAAGTGGATAGTGTTTTCTACAACCACTCATGGATGTAAGGAATTTGTATGGATGTAAAGATTATGTTTAGGTATTTTTTTTGTTCAAAAAGTAGTGAGATTAGGTTGTGACAACGTAAGTGAATTTTTTTTATAGCAAAGAAACTCAGTCTCAATCGAAGACAAAACATATTGACGTTCAGTACCATTTTGTTAGAAACATGGTTGAGAAAAACAAAGTTTTGTTGGAGAAGGTAAATACCTTGAATAATGTTGTGTATTCATTGAAAAAATATGTTAGTACTCAAAAATTTTGTTGGTGTAGAGAATCAATAAGAATTGCTACCCCTAGTAGTTGGTTATATGAATGCTTCCCCCTTGCTCCTTGTTTGCAAAAAAAAAACAATAAGTGGGAAAATGTTAGATATGTGTTATATCCTTTGCAAGTAGACCTAGTCATATCTTGAGGGGGCTCATGGGATAGCCCTTAAATCAAGGGGGTACGGGGAGGACCACCCCATTGGGAATTTTTTTTAGTCTAATATTTATTATTTTGGCCAATGGTTTTGGCCCATTGTAAACTAATTCAAGTTAATGAATTAAGTTTTTATATGATCACAATTAACATATAGAGTCTTGGATGCTATGTAATACCTAAATATTGTAATCTAAATGGTGAATTTAATACAATAAGATAGAAAGAGGTGTGACCTTTAGTTAGTCTCTTGGGTAAAGGTTTCCAAAGTAAATATTATGTGCATTGTGTGAATGTGTCATTGTTATTCTTATGTTTTAGATTCTATTAGTATTTTATTTTTTTCACAAGTTTAATAAACTCTTCCATTCCCTTTCCTATATATACCATTCAATTCCTCTTTGCAAATACTTGGATTCTCTTCAATATTCAATTTATCTTTGAAATTATAGCTTGTAGGTACACACTTGAATTAGAGACACCTCTTGATTTAGATCACTTCCACCTCTTCCATGCTATTAGTTTTTTTGCACCTATTATCCCCAACAATGGAAGAACAAACTCTCGTGACTAGCTTGGTTGCAATATTGACAGCTTGTTGATTCATCTTATTGCATCTTCATGGGCATAGTTCCACTTATGCATGAACAATTCAACCCTACAATATCACTAGAGGTTCCATTATGACTAGGATAAGGAAAGTACCATCGCCTCTAAGGGAACTTGGACCTCTCTATTTTCCATTGCTATGTATTTAATGGTAGTATATTTAGTATTATTTTCATATATAGATAGATAGATTTGTATTGGACATCAAAATTATTTTTTTCTTTGCAAGAAACTTTCGCTGCATGTGTAGGATCATTCAAAATGTTAATGGTCACAACCATCTCCTTAAGGCCAATTACCTTTAGTACCTAAGAAAAATAAGAAAATTTATCAAGCATACCTCATAGGAGGTCATAGGTTTTAATCCAAAGGGGAGTATGGTACGCACATCTCTATAGACTGCAACATTTAAATCATTGAACAAAGGAGGCACCTTGTCCCACAAACAAGAGGGGCTCATACACCAAATTGGTGTTTGGCTTAGCTATGACCTTAAAAGTATATGGGTGTTGTTGTTATTGTTGTTACTATTATTAACCAATACTTAGCTTTAGTAATTTTATCCTTTAAGAATGACTTGATATGTATAAAAATGTTGCCCCATGCACGTTAAATGCACATTTGCACACATAAATCTACCCTAATTATGAGTGAACTAAAAAACACATGATTTGGTGTAATTAATCCTATAGGAATGACTTGATATGTATAAAAAATGGTGCCTCACACACATTTGCATCCATAAATCTATCTAATCATGCGTGAAGTTTTTCAAGAAGAAAAATATCAGTTCCTTGGTATTAAAAATGAATCAAAGGTAACCATAGAGGTTCCATATACAATGTTTCTCAAAAACCAGGTTGATACCTGAAACTAACAAATGCTGTAATCACTCTCAAGAAAAAGATAAATACATCAAACAGATAAATAAGGTGGCAAGGCTCCAAAACTCTCCAAAACATGAGAAGAATAACAACAATTCTCTCCAAACAGCTAGTTAAGAAAAGGAGGAAAAAGAACTAACTCTTAACTCATACCAACAGCTAGTCCGAGGTGAGCACATAAAGATCCCTGGGTGAGTATCAGAGGAAGGCTCTAGGCACTGAAATAAATACTCCCTATGGGGACTATGTAGTAAAGTCAGAAGATCATCCTTTAAGACTACATAAAGTGATTCATCAAACATAATAGTTAAAAGAGTTGAGTGGTTCCTACCCCAATCAAAGAACCATCCAAATATTCCTTGAAAGATAGGAATCCAACCTTTAACATAAGATCCTCCTTCGATAATATGTCAGCACTCTTATTGTGCTCATAGAATACATGTTGAAAGGATATAGAGAGGAAGAATTTTTTTAATAATAGCAATACATGCACACCAGTGTTCTAGGTTGAGAGCCGACAACCTAGCTTTGTAGTTCACTCAGTTAATGACCACCTAAAGTCGCCAAAAGTATGAAGTTGTGGAATACCCACAGTTTATGCCAGTGACAAAAGAGACCAAAGTGCCAGTAGTTCTTCTCTTGTGTTCATGTTAATCCCACATCCCATTTTGAACAAAAACAAATGAGATCTGCTGATTGAGATAACTTCCCCCGCTCCACCTGATATATCATTCGTTGCACCATCAAAAAATCCTGAAGGATAATTAATGGAGGGTACCAACCCAATGTTCCTTCAGAGCTGTGTGGAAACCTAGATGGGGTAGTTTTTGAGAATCCCCACTATGACTTGACAGAATCAATCATAACCTAGGATAAAATTATAAAAAATGCTACGATTTTGGGCCAACCAAATGTTCCAGGCGAGAAAAATAGGCAGGTGGAGGGATTTTGGTATACAATCATTTAGATTTTATGCAAAGGACTGATGTTTCCAATGAAGAGTAAGACCTGTCGAGTGAGAAATATAATCCCTAAATCCAGTAGTGTAGGGACACATAACAAAAATATTATCAATAGTTCCAGGTCCACGCTTACATAATGTACAGCTGTTAGGCCCCGTCCAACCTTTTTGAGCAGGTTGTCCCAGGTGCTAATACGGCCTTCAATACTAATACAGATAAAGAATTTGATCTTGGTGGGAAGATTCATATACCAAAGTTTCTTATTCTTCCAGCTTTGATATTTCTCTAAGTAGGTAGTACTGATAGGATCATAGGCTAGTTTAGTAGATACCTCTCCCTTTTCTGAGTTAGGAATCCATAGCATCTTGTCATGGTCTTCCAAGAGTCTAATACCTCCATGACTGAGTCCAATAGTATATATATCCCTTTCCAACTTCCACTTACCAGTCAAATCCAAGTCTTCCTCTGTGAGCCAGTAAGAATGTGAGACTGAACCACCTCCCTGATTTCGGGCATGATTGAGATATATTAAACCATAATCCTACAGATATTCCCTCAGCTTTGCTGGTAATATAAAAGGAGAAATTGGTCCCACAATGGGATCGATCCCCAATTTTATACTGTTGTTGTTTCCCACCCTCCATTTGATTATGCAATTGATCCAAACAAGAATTCGTATAAATGCATTCCAGATATGGGAAGTACGATGCACTAAGAATTTGTGACCATGCAACCAATTGTCAAGGGAAATTCCTTTAAGATATTTTACAACAATGATCCTGTTACATAAACCATTATTGTTGAGCACGTTCCACAAGAATTTAATCTTGATGGATATACTAAACCACTCTAGGTTTTTTATATCCCAACCCCCAAACTCATAGGGTCTCGAGATGGTGCTCCATTCCACCAGGTGAATATGATGCTTTGTGCTATTGCTTCCCCATAGGAAGGAGAAAATACAACGCCTGAGACTATTCAATATGGATTTTGGTATTCTTTCCAGATCCATCCAATAAATAGATATGCATGTAAACACCATCTGATGAGTATAATCCTACCTCCGAGTTAAAGGAAATGATAAGCCTAGTTTCCCATATTTTTTTCAAAATATTTGATGATGCATATCCAGTCTTCTGGCCTGTATCTTGATGGTTTAAGGGTATTTCCAAGATATCTGAAACTGTTTTCGATGGGGGACATGGTGAATGGAAATATGTCCTTGATAGAGCTTCTGGTCACATCACCAGTGTTATGATTAAGGAAAATTGAATTTTCATCACTGATTCTCATACCCGTAGCAGAAGAAAAAAGATCAATATTGTACTTGAAAATTTTCCACTCCTCGAGAGTGGCTTTTCCAAAAAGAATCATGTCATCAACAAAATGGAGGTTAGTCAAATCCAGAGTGGGAGAGAAATAAATACCCTGAATGTGTCTCTGGTGCTTATATTTATGAATTAACAGAGTGAGGACTTCGATAACTAGGAGAAAGAGAAGGGGTGAGAGTGAAAAACCCTTCCTTATATCCCTTGTAGCATGAAAGAGACTCGAAAGAGACTCGAGGGTGTACCATTGACAATAACAACATAGTTGACGGATGATGCACAACCCATAATCCAATTTACCGAATCTAAATATAATCCCACCTATAGCAGTATAAAATGAAGGAATGTCCAATTGACATGATCGAAATCCTTGATCAGGTCTAGATTTAATACCAGTGCTTCCAGTCCTTTGGTCTTGATTGAGTAAAAAAATTCTTGTGTAATGCCCATAGGTTCCAATATATGACGACCTTTCAGGAACCCGAACTATTGAGGATAGTGGATTTGTCCAAAATAGGTTTGATCCTATTAGAGATGACTTTGGAGATCAACTTGTAGGAAATATTGTAGAGAGATATGGGCCTATAGTCTGCAAAGGTCTGAGGATTTCCCTGCTTAGGTATAAGAGTCAAGAATGTAGAGTTCAAGGAATGATTGATTCTGCCTTTGATTCTAGACCATTCCACAGCATTGAGTAGATCCTCTATGACGAGATCCAAGAAAAAAGAAAGAATTCAACAGGCCATCCATCTAGGCCAGGTATTTTGTCTTTTTTAAAATTGTTCAAAGCTACCTCCAATTCCTTCTGGGTGACCTCTCAGCAAATGTTTAAAGAATCTGTAGGCAAAATGAAGGAGGGAAAAATTCTAATGAACTTGAGCTAATCAGAGATAGGAGACCTAACATCATCCTGGAAAAGCGAGGAAAAGTAACTTTTTCCCATTGAGTGGAGTTGAGAGTTATCTGAGATCAAAGAACCTGGCTCATTTTTTAAGGACCAGATTGAGTTGAAATTTCTCCTTGCTGATGCAAAACTACAGAAAAACTTAGTGTTTTCATCTCCTTGTTTAATCCAATTTATCCTTCTTTTGATCTTCCATTGGAGGACTTCCTGAAATAACATAGTCTCCTTGCGATGTTTCATAGAGCAGATTCTAAGAGATTCATCATGACAGAAAATGCTCGAGGGACAGGAAGAAAAGAGAGAAAGGATATCTCTGTCAAGGTCAGATAAGAGCTTATGGTTTTTAGAGGTATATTCCTTACCCCAAGCTTTGAAAGCAATTTATAGGCACTTCAATTTCAAAACCAGGAGAGACATTTCATCACAGTCCATCGGAAGGGTGTCTTCTTTCCAAGAAGAGAAAACCATATCAAAGAAACCTTCCTCATTTAACCAGGCTCGGTTGAACTTAAAGGGATAGGGAATACTAAAGGATAAATATTCACACTCAAAACAAACCAGAAAGTGGTCGGATATTTCAGAAGGGCAAGCCTAGTTATGATAACGCGGCATGAGAGGTAAAAGGGAAAAAGAAACAAGGAATCTGACAATCCTTTTGTTGATCTCCTAAGCACAACTACAGCCATTTCTCCAGGTAGGCCCAGTGTTGGCAGGTGAAATATCAACCAAGTTTGTAAGCTTCAAGAGATGTGAGAAAAAAGAGGCTAGGGGGTCAAGATGGGATTTATGGCCCCAAATATCTGCATCAAATAGAGTAAAATTCAAATAACCAACTAAAATCAAATTGGGATGGTTGAAAACTCCCCCAACCACTGTAGAATTCCAAAAGGCCTCTCGGTTGGTATAGGGAGTGTAATAGTTGAGGCAATAAAAATCGACAGTCAAACCCCCAAATGATTTGAGGGTTTTAGCTTTGGTAAGTCCTATGAAACCCTGAATGTTCATAGATAGGAGTTTCATGATAGGCCCTCACCAGAGGGTGTCATTTCTCTAAGCACCTATGAATGAGAGTTGGAGGATCTAGATCTAGCCACCTCTTAAATTTGAGAGGAAAGAGGAGTGTAGGATGAGTCCTCCTAGAGGGTCCTCGAGGCACCAGGTTTCTTCTTGGATTTTTGTATCATGACATTTGTATGTCATATCGAATCCAAAGGGAGAGTGGATGGAGAGACAGGGTATTTTTCAGAGAAGATGGATAAGGATCTTATTAAATTTGGATCAACGCAAGAGGGCTCCTCCCTTGGACTATGAGGAGAGTCATGGTAACTCAGAATAGAAGTAGAGGGGTTAATACTGGGGGCAATAATGGAGCGAGGAGGGGTGACGAGGAAAGAGAGAGAATGAGTGATCAAAGGAGGGGAAGAAGGTGTTCTGGTTTGATCAAGGGACAGGAAATATTCAGGTGAAAATGGTGAGGTGTTCTCGGAGGTAAGTGGAAGGACACTCGGACAAGGACAAGGTAGCTCTAAGACTACAAGAGAAATGACAGGAGAGATATGCTATGTGAAGAACTTCTTTGCAAGATGAGGGTATGGTCCAAAGTGTGGCTCCGAGCTATGATTTCCACATCTTCTTTAAAGCGAAGTTCTCCTTTGGTAAGATCGGCAATGGCAGAAGGTGATATTGAGTCATACATACCTATGATAACCAATGAAGAGGGAGCTTCACTGGTTTTCCCCCGTTGTGTGAGTGAACAAGGAGTGATGCTCCTGAGAAGGTGGGGTTCCCTGAAGAAGAGAAGAACAGCTGCGGTAGAGGTGACCCGTCTCACAGAAGTAAGAGCAACAAAAGGGAATATTTAGATAGTCCAACCATTGAGTGAAGATAATATCGTTGGAGCTAATGTCTATTTCAGCCAGTAGGCCACCAGAAATGTCAAGTTTGATAAGGAAACGTGCCAAACGCTTGTCGAAAGTGTGCATTAAATCCTCCTTCAGTGCCACAAAGAGGCCAAGTAAGTTTGTTGTTCCAGTTAGCCTGTCTTTATTCCAGAGGGGGAGAGGCAAAGCTGCTAATAAGACCCACATGTGTCATTTTACCACTTTTCCAGAGTTGAATCAAACCCCGAGTGCCACCTTCTCAGTACCGACAATCCATGAGGAATAGTTGATAGAGTGTTTAAGATCAAAGAAGCGTCAGTGTCTTCCAGGAAGACAAACACCACTCAGGCATTGACAAGTCAACTAATGGTCGGAATATAGTTGATTAATGGTTTCCAGTGGGTGGTGGCCCAGTCCACCTAGTATTTTTTTTCCATGCGATAGTATTGTAGGTTCCTGACAACATCCCTGCAGCATAGTGCCCCCACTCTGTCCATCCAAACATCGTGGCCAAGAACGTAGCATTTGAAGTTAAAAACATGCTTTGGTGCAATTATACAAGAAAAGAAACATCTTATTTGGAAACAACCGAATGATGGGAAATCCTACATAATGAGGATTGGTCTTTCACAATTGGCATGGTTATATGGTCACAATTTGTGATATCACAATCCTAGAGGCATACATAGATCTTGAAGGGGTTGTGTAGTTGATTAATCGAAAATTAATGATGTCGATTATTGCACATTGACCAAATTTGCATGTTAATTAGATATTTGATTCTTTTTCATCCATTTAAAGGACACACTTAAAGGGCACTAGATGGTGGCATGCTAGAGAAGGGTTACGATTATATTGCATTGCTTATATGGCACTAGTTCTATAGCATGCTAGAGAAGGGTGTTGGTTGTCTCATGATGAGAAGATGGTGATAGTCCATTCATGCATATTATTATTGATGTTCAACATTTGCACATCCCATCTATTAAATAAGAATTCATGATGGGCCTAGGCATCCATGATAGAAATGTTTTGACATGCAATTTATACGTAGTGGTTATAGTATGGAAGCAAATAAAGAGGAAGGAAAATGATTAGTATAGTTTGTAAATGATTTAGGTTCAAAGTACTTTTAAGATTTAAGATGTTGTGTTGTGTTTTTGGAAGGAAAAAAATGTTATGTAAAATTAAAAAAAAAATTATTGAAGATATATTGTTTATAAGTTTATTATTTTTGTGTTATAAGGTTATGTTAGGTTTATAAATGAAAATTTTGGGGGTGAAAATTTGCATAGTTTTTATTTTTTATCCCAAAAGGATTCATCAATTTCCATTTTTCTTTAAACTGGTTCACCCAAATTCCATAGGAAAACATTTTTTAACTCTAAAAATCATCGAAATTTTCTAGAAACTAAATAAAATAATGTAAATGTTTTAAAAAAAATTCGTCCAACATTTTATGATTAGAAATTTAAGAACTAGTAAAATTCACCAAGCTTTCACATTTTTAAGAAAAGTATAGACACTTGAAATTTTCCATATGCTTATTATAATATCTTTTAAAGAGAACTTATATAAAATAATTTCTAATTAATCCATTAATCCATTAATTATATTGAATAAGTTTCCAATTATTAACAAAAATATTCTTCTATACATTTAAATATTGCAAGTATAATAAACTCTAGAATAAGTAGCCCCCCTAACATTTTTGTGTTTTACTTATCTTTTATATATGTATTTTTTTTGCAATACATTTTATTATTTTTTTTATATATGAGTTTAAATTTATATCCATCTTAACTCTAAATCTATCATGTCTAGATATTAAATCCATCTTTTTATATTTCTTAAACTTAAAAAATGTTTACATTTTGAAATTTTTTATTCCTCTCTACACATATAGATAGATTTGAACTTATAATAAATTTAATCTAGTTTACAGGTCCTCGCATGAAGTTGAGGGACATTTTAGATGCAATCTTAATTTCATGAAAGTCACAAGAGTTGAGTTAAAAATATCTAGTGTTTTCTATTACATCGAAATACTCTAATGTTTTGTAATTAGAAAATTCTCTAGCGTTTTGTATTACATCAAAACTCTCTAGCGTTTTGTAATTACAAAACTCTCTAGCATTTTGTAATTACATAACTCTCTAGCATTTTGTATTACATCAAAACACTCTAGCGTTTGGTATTACATCTATTTAAGGATATAGGGGCTAGGGGTTAAGTGCTTAAAAATTAGGGGTTTAGGGGTTAATTAAGAGGTTATGTTATATAGTGTTATGATCTTTAGGGGTTAGTGCTTAAGAGGATAGGAGTTAAGGGTTTATGAGTTAGGGGTTAAGGGATAATAAGTGATTAACCAGAGTTAAGAGGATAAGGATTAAGTAGTTAGGGGCTTTAGGGATCGAGTGTTAGGCTATTAGTGTTTCATATGTTAGGGGTTAATTTTTAAGGGCTTATGGTAATGTGGTTTAGGGGTGATAGGGTAAACTCAAGATTAGTCATTAGTGGTTGAAGGATTAGAGGGAATCATGTAAAGCGCTCAAGGGGTTAGGGGATTTAATGCTTAAGGGATTTAGGGATCTGTGTTTAGGGGGTTAGGGTTTAAGAGTTTAGACATTAAGGGCTTAAATGTTTGTGGATAAACTAGGGCTTAGGTGTTGGGTGTTAAGTGCTTAGAGGTAAATGGATTTACAGGTTAAAGGATTGAGGGAAAAAATGTTAGGGCTTATGATTTAAGAGGTTAAGTGTTAAGGGTAAAGGTTTTAAGTGTTAAGGGCTTGTAAGGGATTAAGGTCTTAGGCGCTTAGTGTTGATGTATTTGTAACTTCGGAATGTATTCACTTGTATATCTTATATCTTGTACCCCGATGTTTATTCTGGGAAGTGTCTGTAATGTATTTGAGTCATGTCATGCCACGATGTTCCTATCGGGAGATTCAATAATGTAAACAAGTCATGTCAAGTCATTATGGGTAACCCTCCTATTGTTCAAGGGTTAAATTCCCCGTAGTTCTGGGGCCCTAGGGTTATTAGACTCTCCTAGAGAAGTCGTCCCTAGTGAGTTATTATCAAGTTGGGAATTAGTATAATGGAGAATGAGCCTCTCTATTTAACACACACTCACTCACACTCAGTTGTAGTGCATAGCTGAGGAAGAAGAAGTTGTTGGGGATAGAAAGAAAGAGGCTACTGTTGTCAGGAGATCATCTTACTGTTTTGGGGTTTTACTTTTGGTGTTGATTCTATCTCTAAGGAAGTTGAGTTTTCTCCATTTATGGTTTCCCCGAGGAAAAACATTGTGTTCATTGTCTCTTGTGTTTGATTGTTGTGCTTATTATTCTCTCAGTTAAAGATCCTAATGTAATGTTGGCTTAAATGATAAAAATCTAACATGATATCAGAGCTAACTTGAGAAGAAGACACTGTGCAGCTACGAAAACTAGGGTTTCCTACTTTTTGGATCTCTCTCCACAAATTTTCAGAAAAATAAGGTTGGGATGACTCTCCTCCCTAGGGCGCATCTTTCTGTTAAAGCAGAATCTAATTCTAAGCATTTTCAGTTTTTGACCCGAACTACTGTCAGAAATCAGGGATTTCCACAGAAGTGGAATTTTTGAGTGAGCAAGGGCTTGGATTGTTCTCCTCCTCAAAATCAAAGTTTAGAGATCAAGATCAAAGCATTGGTTGGACAGAACTCTAGGAAAGTCAAACCCTAATCTACTCCTGAAACAGCACTGCAAAAATTTAGCTCCAAATCCAGATCTGACATCTTGACCTGGTAAGATCTAAATCTTTTGTATTTCCATTTGAGGTTCTCAGTTAAGATGTCTCATAATACAAAGCTTGATGAAAATCTTGAAGGAGATGATAACTTTTGATCCTCGAAGTATAGGATCTCCCTGGTTCTGGAAGAAAATGAGTTGGACTCCTGTATCAATGAGGAGGCTCTAGTTCCAAAGGGAGATGAGGCTAAGGCCTTACACAAAAAGAAGTTGGTTATGGGTAAGAGGATTATTGATGATTCAAGCAAGGATCACCTCATACCACAGGTGTCCTCCCTAAAGACACCTAAAGCTATGTTTGATGCCCTAACCAAATTGTTTGAAGGGAAGAACATAAATCGAAAGATGACTCTGAGAAACCAATTGAAGAATGTAAAGATCCAAAATGCAGAGACCATCCAATCTTACTTTACAAGGGTCTCTCAAATCAAGAAACAGTTGGAAACAGTAGATGAAGAAGTGGAGAATGTAGAGATTGTGATTACCACCCTGAATGGTCTACCTAGGGAATGGGTCTCTTTCATTCAAGGGATCTGTGCCAGAAAGAAGCTAGTTAAGTTTAGCCGACTATGGGAAGAATGCTCTCAAGAAGAAGCTTGGATAGCAGCTCGAGAAGAAAAGATGGAAAGTGAAGATCAAGCTCTCATAGTCTACACCAAGAAAACCATAAGGGACCATCATCACTCCAAAGGTAATATTTCACACTCTAGAAGAGATCTGTCTACTGTTAGATGTTACACATGTGATGAAAAAGGTCACATATCCAAATACTGCCCTAACAAAGGGAACTCAAAGAAGAAAATAGGAAACAAGAGAAGACATCATGCTCATGCTGCAGAGGATGATGAACCTTCGACAAAGAGAATCAGATAAGAAAGTGATGATTCTTCAAGTGATGAAGAATATGTACTGATCTCCACTCTCACGGGAACTATCTCACATGGAAGAAATGTTTGTCTTATAGACAGTGGTGCTTCCAAACATATGACGAGATTCAAAGAATCATTTGTAAAACTATCTGAACATGAGTCACCTC
Source organism: Pseudotsuga menziesii (assembly GCA_001517045.1). Taxonomy (NCBI): domain Eukaryota; kingdom Viridiplantae; phylum Streptophyta; class Pinopsida; order Pinales; family Pinaceae; genus Pseudotsuga; species Pseudotsuga menziesii. The sequence goes on from LPNX010679598.1 coordinate 527,789, forward strand.
ACAAGGTGAAACTTGGGGATGACTACCAGTATCCAATAAAAGGTAGTGGTGAATCCTCCTATAAGCTAGACTCTGGAAAGTCTATGAAGATGAAAAATTTATTGTTTGTACCAGGACTAAAGAAGAATCTCCTCTCCATATCTGCATTGGATGAAAAAGGAATGAGGGTTGCTTTTTTAGATGGCCAAGTTCTTATGTGGCCAAAGGGAAAGACTTTTGATGATGCAATAATGATTGGGGAACAAGAAGGAGGTCTATACAAATTGAAGGGACAACTAGAACAAGCTTTGGTTCATGAATCAGTAGAACCAAATGAAATTTGGCATAGAAGGCTTGCACATGTGCATTACAGGGCACTACCACTTGCAAGGAAAGTTGTTGAAGGTATTCCAGAAATGCAGACAAAACATGAAGGTGTATGAAAAGGATGTACGAAAGGAAAGAACACAAAGAATACATTTTCAAGTAGCGAGAGCAAGGAAAAAAGGAATCTTGGAAATCATCCACTTCGATGTATGCGGTCCGATGTCATCCAGTTCATTAAGCGGGTATGTATACTATGTTTATTTCATTGATGATTTTTCTAGGAAGACATGGATATACTTTATGAAGAACAAAGATGAAGTATTCAGCAAGTTCAAGGAAATCAAAGCCTTGATCGAGAACCACACAGAAAAGAATATCAATATTTTTTTATCAGATAATGGCAGAGAATTCACATCGAATGAATTCAAAGACTTATGCAAAGAATCAGGGATTAAGAGGGAGTTAACCACTCCATATAATCCACAACAGAATGGAGTTGCAGAAAGGAATAATAGAATGATCATGGAAGCTGCAAGGGCCATGCTTCATGATCAAGATCTCCCCATGCATGTATGGGCAGAAGCTACCAGAACAGTGGTGTGTGTACAAAACCGTACTCCACACAGAGTACTCAAGAATAAGACACCTGAAGAGGTATTTTCTAGCAAAAAAAAAAAAAAAACAGAAGTCAGCCATCTCATAATATTCGGTTGTCCAATGTACATACACATTCCAAAATAAAAGAGCACAAAGTTAGATCCTTCAGGAAGGAAGGGTATATTTGTGGGATACTCTGAAATCTCGAAGGCTTACAGAATATACTTCCCAGGATTCAAGAAGATCGACATTAGTAGGGATGTGACAATTGATGAAGACTCAGCTTAAAACAAATCTAGAAAGAGATCTACTGAAGAAATAGAAGCACCCAAAATTCATGACACAACCATGAACGAAGAATATCAAGAAGAAGATCGAGAAATATAAGAACATAAAGAACCCGTAGATCCACCTCGGGAGAAGAATCCTCACAAGAGGAAACTTGCTTGGGTACGAGAAGCTATCCAAGGTGCAGAAAGATATGGGGCTCCAGAAGAATCACACGGAGAAAGGAAAAGAATCAGGTCTTGTTCCAGTTATGTAGCCTTATTTTGTGATTTCATTGATAAAGAACCTTCCAACTATGAATAAGTGATAGAAAAGAAATAATGGAAGGATTCTATGATCGAAGAGTACCAACCGATCATGAAGAATGATGTTTGGGATGTTTTTCCAAGACCTGAGGGAAAGTCTGTGGTGACTTCCAAATGGATCTACAAGATCAAGCATGCTGTAGATGGCAGCATAGAAAAATATAAAGAAAGATTCATGGCCCTATGGATTCTCCCAGAAAGAAGGAATAGATTATGAAGAAACTTTTGCACATGCATCCAGATACACTTCCATCAGATCAGTACTTGCTCTAGCTGCAGTGATGAAATGGAAGATACACCAGATGGATGTCAAGACTACTTTCTTGAATGGTGTAGTGGAAGAGGAAGTGTATGTGGAGAACCCACACAGTTTTGAGACACATGATAGGGAGACTCATGTGTGTAAACCAAAGAAATCCCTGTACGGTTTGAAACAGGCACCCAGGACATGGTATGGCAGAATTGATGCTTTTCTATCCAGTTTGGGCTTTACCAAAAGTAAAGCAGATTCCAACCTCTACTACAAGGTTGAAGAAGGCAATCCATTGATACTCCTACTATATGTATATGATATATTTGTAACAGGTATGGATGGATTGATTACTGATACGAAGAGAAAGTTTGTTGTCAAGTTCGAAATGAAGGACTTGGGTATGATGCATTATTTTCTAGGCATGGAGGTGTGGCAGAATGTGGATGGAATATTCCTCGGATAAGGGAAGTATGCAGTAGATATCCTGAAGAGATTTGGGATGATGGATTGCAAGGACTTAACCACACCTATGGCATCGAACCTGAAGCTATTGAGTGATGCTTCATATGAGTTGGTTGATGCCATGATGTATCATCAGATGATTGGGTCCTTGATGTACCTGACGAATATGAGACCATATATTTGCTTTGCTGTGAACACTTTGAGCTAGTTCTTGACAAATCTGAGACATGTTCACTTGATTGCTGCAAAGCATATTATGAGGTACCTTAAGGGTACAGTTAACTATGGGCTCAATTATAAGGCTGATCAGAAGATTAACCTAGAGGGTTATGTTGATTCAAATTGGGCAGGCAGTGCCATCGATAGGAAGAGCACTTCAGGGTGCTACTTCAGTATGGGATCAGGTGTGATCTCTTAGTTTAGCAAGAAGCAATCATGTGTGGCACTGAGTACAGCTGAAGCAGAGTATGTCGCAGCTTGTTTAGCTAGTTATGAGGCAGTATGGCTAAGGAAGCTACTATATTTGATCTCCAATTAGATGCTACTTGTATATATTGTGACAACCAGAGTTGTTTGAAGTTGTCGGAGAACCCGGTGTTCCATGACAAGTCGAAGCATATCGAGATCAAGTATCACTATATCAAGGATATGGTGCAGAGAGGAGCAGTGAAGGTCTAGTATGTTGCAAAGGACGAACATATAACTGATGTGTTAACAAAGCCATTTTCCATAGTGACATTTGAGTGCCTCAGGGAGAAGCTTGGTGTTCTCCAGATTGAGATTCCTCCCAAGAGGAAGTGATGAGTCCATGATGAGACCTTCTGACATGGTGAGAGGATTGGTTCCTTCCATGGTCAGATGTAAGTGTTTTTCCTTTCTGACATGGTGAGAGGATTGGTTCCTTCCATGGTCAGATGTAAGTGTTGTACCTTTCTGACATGGTGAGAGGATTGGTTCCTTCCATGGTCAAATGTAAGTGTTGTGCATTTCTAACATGGTGAGAGGATTGGTTCCTTCCATGGTCAGATGTAAGAGTTGTGACATGGTGAGAGGATTGGTTCCTTCCATTGTCATATGTATGTGATGATCCCACATCCAGCATGAAAAAGGGTTGGCTCTGTGAACACACATCTAGTATGAAAAAGGACTAGCTCAGTGTATATCCCACATCTAGCATGAAAAAGGGCTAGCTCTATGAAGACACATCTAGAATTAAAAAGGACTAGCTCTGTGTAGATCCCACATCTAGCATGAAAAAGGATTGGCTCTGTGAAGACACATCTAGTATGAAAAAGGAATAGCTCTGTGTAGATCCCACATCCAGCATGAAAAAGGGTTGGCTCTATGAAGACACATCTAGTATAAAAAAGGACTAGCTCTGTGTAGATCCGACATCCAGCATGAAAAAGGGATGGCTCTGTGAAGACACATCTAGTATGAAAAAGGACTCGCTCTGTGTAGATCCCACATCTAGTATGAAAAAGGAATAGCTCTGTGAAGACACATCCAGTATGAAAAAGGACTGGCTCTATGTAGATCCCACATCTAGTATGAAAAAGGACTAGCTCTGTGAAGACACATCCAGTATGAAAAAGGACTGGCTCTGTGTAGATGCCACATCTAGTATGAAAAAGGACTAGCTCTGTGAAGACACATCCAGTATGAAAAAGGACTGGCTCTGTGTAGATCCCACATCTAGTATGAAAAAGGACTAGCTCTTTGAAGACACATCCAGTATGAAAAAGGACTGGCTCTGTGTAGATGCCACATCTAGTATGAAAAAGGACTAGCTCTGTGATGATACATCCAGTATGAAAAAGTATTGGCTCTATAGATGTACATCCAGCATGAAAAAGGGTTGGCTCTGTAGAACTTCCTATGACAAGAAGAATCAAGAGATAGCACCCGCGATGATGACCCAGTGATGATCTAGATCCAGTGATGATGATACAACAGTGATGATCCAGATCAAGATGAAGATGACTTGAAGATGAAGATGACGAGAACTCATTGATGATCCAAATGATATAGAGAAGAAGTCCCGTGCTGATAAATTGTGTCGAGAGAATACCTTCCTAGTTAAGAGGGAGTGTTGATGTATTTGTAACTTCAGAATGTATTCACTTGTATATCTTATGTCTTGTACCCCGATGTTTATTCCGAGAAGTGTCTGTAATGTATTTAAGTCATGTCATGCCCCGATGCCCCGATGTTCCTATCGAGAGATTTAATAATGTAAAAAATTCATGTCAAGTCATTGTGGGTAACCCTCCTATTGTTCAAGGGTTAAATTCCCAACAGTTCTGGGGCCCTAGGGTTATTAGACTCTCCTAGAGAAGTCAGCCCTAGTGAGTTATTGTCAAGTAGGGAATTAGTATAAATAGAGAGTGAGCCTCTCTATTTAACACACACTCACTCACACTCAGTTGTAGCACATAACTGAGGAAGAAGAAGTTGTTGGGGATAGAAAGAAAGAGGCTACTGTTGTCGGGAGATCAACTTACCATTTTGGGGTTTTAATTTTGGTGTTGATTCTATCTCTGAGGAAGTTGTGAGGTTTTCTCCATTTATGGTTTCCCCGAGGAAAAACATTGTGTTCATTATCTCTTGTGTTTGATTGATGTGCTTGTTATTCTCTCAGTTAAAGATCCTAATATAATGCTATCTTAAATGATAAAAATCTAACACGTAGTGCTTAAGGATATAAGGGTTAGGGGATTGGTGGTTATTTAATAGGTGAGGCTTTTAGGGGTTATCATATTTATGAGCTAAGGGATTTATGGCTCTAGGTTTAGGGCGTTGGGATTGAGGAGTTTAAGGTATAAGTTTCAAAGGTTTAAGGGATTAAAGGCTTGGGGGTTAAGATATTAATGGCTTAGTCGATAAAGAATTAGGAACTTAGGGCTTTATGGGTTTTGGGAGTTATGGATTATGGGTTAAGGGTTTCAAGGTTAGCGAGTTAACTAGGACTTAGTGGTTAAGATTTTAGAGGTAAAGTCCTTAATTGGTTAAGAGGTTTAAAGGCTTATGGGTTAGGGAGTTAAGCAAAAAAGGGCTTATGCACTCTATGGTTTAATGGATTAGAGTTTAGGGGTTAATGGATTAGGTATTAGGGGGTGGCGGTTAGTTAAGGGGTTAATGGATGTAAGAGTTAGGTTATTTAAGGGTAAGAGGTTAAGGAAAAAAGGTTAACGGGTTAGGATTTAGGGATCAAGGTATTATTAGGGATAAATTTATGTTTTTGGCATAGGATTTTATAGGTTAGAGGCTTAAGGGGTTAAGAAATTTAGATTTCAATGGTTAGGGGGCTAAGGTTTAAGAGGTTAGTGGTTAAGTCTTAACGAGTTAAAGGTTTAATTATTTAGGGATTAAGGGATTAGGGATTTAGGGATTTGGGCTTTAAGCATTATGGGTTAGGTTGTTCAGGGGTTAGGGGAAAGGAAAAATTTAGGGGCGAAATTTATCCCATGTGCTATTTTTCCATGGTTTTTTCCAAAAAAATATTTGCCAATTTGCATTTTTTGAAGCCCTATTTCACGCAATTTTTATGGGGTAAATTTTTTTCAATCTAAAAATCACCAAATTATTATATAAACTATATAAAATCCTTAAGAATTCAAATATTTTTAGAAAAATATAGCTAAATATTTAATAGTTGACATTTTAATAATTAGTAGGATTCACCAACGTTTATACACTTTTAAATAAGTATGGATCCTTAAAATTTTCTCCGGTTAGGGGTGGGCTAGGTCTTAGGTGTTAGGGGTTGTAGGATTAGATGTAAAGTGGTTAAGGGGTTTAGGGGTTAGATTATTTAGGAGTTAATGAATTTATTCCTCTAAGGTTAGGGGGTTAGGGTTGATGAGTTTAGGAATTAGAGGTGAAGGGGTTAAAATGTTAAAGGCTTATAAGGGGTAAACTAGAGCTTAGAAGCTAATGAACATGCACAAGCGAGAGTTTCCAAGTGGAGAGAATACTGATCAAGCCCAAGGGATAGCTCTCAACCAAAATTAGGGCTCTCATGAAAAAAAAAGAGCACATGCAAATAGTAAAGCACACAAGAAAGTGCATGGCACACTTCCAAAAGGGAGGTCACACATGCAAATGGAGATGAGAGGTAAACAATTATTTTACCTCTAAGGGGTAAACTAGAGCTTAGAGGATAATGGTTAAAGGATTAGAGGAAAACAATTATAATACTTAAGGGTTTTTGTGGTTATGGGCTCTAGGGGTAAAGGGATTTAGGGATCTAGGGTTAGGGAGTTAGGTTTTAAGGTGTTAGGCATTAAGGGATTAGGTGTTATATTGTAAAGGTCTTACAAGGGGTTAAGGGATTAAGGCGTTAGAGATTAAGGACTAAATGGATGGGAGACAAGGGGTTAATTAATGGATTTAGGAATTGATTGTTAGTGGGGTAAGTTAGAAAAGGTTAGTTTTAAGTGTTAAGGGTTTAAAGTGGTAAGGGATTGTGTGTTAAGGGATTAGGTTCTTGGGAGCTAATGACTTAGTTGTTTAGGGCCTTAGGGAGTATGGGTTTAGTCCTTTAATTCCATCCCTCAATTCATGTCCCCCTCCCTCGTATCCCCTCTCGCTCTCACCCTCCTTACCTCCATCCATTACTTAGAATATAGTCCCCCCCTCTCATATCCTCTCTCAATAAGCCCCCTATCTCCATCCATTTATTAACACATAGATTATGTGCTCTATAATGATAGAGAGTTATGTAAACAAGAAATGCTAGAGCATTTAGGTGAATAAGAAACGGTATACCATTTTGGTGAACAAAAACGCTAGAGCGTTTCTATTGACACCAAATGAGGGAACACAAATTAAACATAGCACATGAGCATTCCTTAGCGCCTAAAACACACCTTTTCATGGGTTCATGTGTCATTTGGATCCCACTTGGAGCTTTACATGTTTGGTTCGGAGTTACCAACCTTGTGTTATGGAATATGGTAAACCATAGCTAATTGGGCATTTCCTCCAATTTTTTAGTATGCATGTCTTTCACCACTCTTTAGAGCATGATATACACAACCATATTTGACAAAACTTCAAAAATAGATAGCATTTTTATGTAGATTCCAAATATGTAAAATTTTAAAATAATATTTTTTTAAAATTTTTTTCCTAATTTTCTTATGTGATCACTACTTAACTCAAAAAATATGTTGTTAGTGTTTCTTCCGTTGCATTTTCAATTCACAAGAATTAAAAAAAAAGTGTATGGTGCACTAGAAGACATTGACTTTTACATTCTATAGAAAACTCATTTCATGATTATTGCATTAAGACCTTCAAAGAATGCAACCACAAAATACATACAATTTGCAAGGAATGATCACTTGGATAATTATAAAAAAACTATTACTAATTTTGCTTTTTTTAAATAGCTTTGCACTAGTGCTATATGTTCTCTACATTCCTGCAAATTTTTGTAGCCTGAAACCATCAATTAGGCTCTCAAATGATACACCCACAAAAACATATACCTTATCATTTAAAGTGATTGTTAGAAAAAATAAAACTTGACATAGTAATGAAAATTTTCAATACATAAACTTATATATTGAGAAAAGTGATTCAATTTCTTAAATTTCATCTTTTTTACTCAAAGCAAGATATTGTGTGTAAGTATCTAAAAAAATAAAAAAAAGTTGAGAGATGCCTGATTTTTCAATTTTCTATTGCATCTAAGGGGCCAAAAATGACTGGCATTAGCTTGCACTCACCCTTACAATTAATAAAACAATAAATAAATTTGTAATTATTACTAGTCACTATATTTCATCCAAATTTGTAATTCTCTTTAGAGGATGAGAAATTTATGATAATGAATTTCAAGTTCTTATTTCACATTATATTATAAAGATAGCTTGTCTAATGTAATTAGAATTCTTAATAGAAATTTATAAGTTGATATGAATTACTTAGAATATATATATATATATATATATATATATAGTGGTTGATATTTGTTTATTAGGAGAATTGACAATTAGGGAAAAGTTGGTACTTGTGTGGTATCAGGGAGATTCTTGTTTCTTCGAGAGGCCCATTCTATAACTCTTTAAGGTTCACATTTCCTCAACTTGCTTAAGCTTTCATTTTAAAACTAACTAAATCACATAAACTTTTTCTTAAAAAAAATTGCATAAAATTTTCATAAATAAATGGTATTAAACACAATTACTAATATCTTTTTCTTCATGATTAATGTGATAATCCACTAGAATCTTCGTTGTAACTTTCTTTAACTTTCTTTTAAAACATAAAACACTTATGGTGTTAAGTTTGAAAAAATAGTATTAAATCAAGTTTTTAAATCTAATATTCTTCTTTAAGTTTAATATTAGCTTCATATGAAACACATAATAAAAATAAATCCAATTATAAATTCATATATGAAGCCTGTTGAGATTGACATTTCCCTTGTAATAATCACTTAATATTTAAAACCATAAATATTAAAAATTGAAATATTATACCCATATTCAAACATTACTATCATGTTGAAAGTGGAGTTAGGGTTGTTTAAAGCTGTTTAAACATATATCAGTTCTCAATTTGTTGCATAGATATCATTGTAATGCAAACAAAGTATATCAATGTAATGCAAATAATACTTGAGCTATATAGATAATTGATAATTAATGATATGATACAAATATTACCTGCCAATTCATTGCAACAATATTATCATTTTCAATGAATGCACAAACTGCAACAATATGGATTAATACCTGGGGGATATAGATAATTAATGACCTAATACAAACATTACCTTCCCTCCCGATCATTGCAACAATATTATCATTTCCTATGCTTCCAAAGACTACAAGAATATGCATAAATACATGCGCCATCAACTGCAACAATTAATTTGTGGGGATATGGAACTACTTTGGGCAGGTAACAAATTGATTTGCATTGGTAATAAGAGTATTAATACACTGCCATAACAATAAGATATTAATTACCACAAATATTACCTGCATAGTCAAATATATGAAGTGATACTCCTTTGCGTATCATCCATGGCTATGTGCAATATTATGCAGGGATACCCCGTAGCATGATAATCCATGGCAACCTCCCTTTCAACTACACATATTATGTTGAAGATGCGATTTTAACGACAAAATTGGTGAATATTGGATTCGATAGAGGGGAAAGGGTTTGCACCTAGAGAAATTAGATCCCTCTGGGCGCTTGATATAGCCACCTTTAAAATGGATCTATGCGGGTTTACTATCACTATTAAAAAATGTCTTAACAAGACACTCTATCACCACTCCATTTACATCCATGAAGACTATAAAAACTATATATATAGTATTTAAATATAAAAATACAATAAGTAACAATAGCATGCCATCGTAATGTTAATATTACACTTTAAAGACCTTACATTTTTCCCAAGCTATATATTATACTACGACTTGAATGTGAAAAACACCTTTCAACACAATAGCAATAGAATGCAATAATAATGTTAATGTTACACATTAAAGACCTTACATTTTGCCCAAGCCTCATAGACGAATCGTTTTCAGCAACATAATAGCAATAGCATGCAATAATAATGTTAATGTTACACATTAAAGACCTTACATTTTGCCCAAGCCTCATAGACGAATCGTGTTCAGCATCTCTAGGGCTGTTGCGTGAGTGTTTGTACAAATTTTCAATGTTTGTGTAACCGACCCTTATCTTTCTAACACAAGCTTTCAATAAAATGGCTCCCTCCCTTATAATACCTCCAAGAATATTTTGCGCTATTCTTAGATAACTAAGGATAACGATTGAGTTACGTAACAATCACGATAAGGATTCAATTTCTACTATGTTGGTTTGCGTTCCCATGCCATTTCATATTTTGTTGGTGTGATTTGTAAAGGGCACACATTTGGCTTAAGTTTATATGCGATTACAAGACGAACATCGAGAATGCTTGTTATCAATGATATTGTTTGCGCTAAGGGCTTCTGGATTCCAATGGTAATCTTTTGGTTGTCGCAAGGAGAGGTGTTATTATAGGATTCGTCAAAGCTGTGGAAACCTCCTACGCTTCTAGTGGACCTTTGCCTCTGATCGTAGAACTTCTTCTAACGGTAGAGCTTCACATATTATATTCTAATCAGTTACTCAAATTATAAAATGAAAACTGAGCATATTTTCGTATATAATTTGACACTTTGACAGCAATACACTTGGCCCATAAGCTGACCACACAAATACGAAATGCACTACATTTATATAGGTAGTGACATCTTCTTTCCTAAAGCAAGTAACAACATCTAAAAGTAAAGCTGATGGCTATCTCCAACGAACCTCACGTGGAACGACTCGCTAAGATAATATTTAAAGTATAGGTGACTCCCACTCGGTAGGACCATATGGTGTTTGCACTATCGATGACGATTGATCATCCGAAAAACGAACAAAAGCTCAGATTGGGATCTTGACTGGACTGTCACATACGGCTGCTTTAATGTGATATCATATTTCCCAGAGGCCCACCGCGTGGACAAAACAGGCCGAAGCTGCCACAACCACGGCTGCAAAGATCGGAGGAATCAGGAAATCTACGTTTGATTTCCCGAATATGTGAGCAGGCAGGCATATGACATCTCCGGGCTTATCCAACGGCAGCCTCAAGTACTTCCCTTGAAGGCCATCACAGGCTAGAGAGAATTCTGTAAACGATGACAAACTGGAAGTGAATGCCAATTCAGGGCTCACCGACGCAACTGTCACTACTGCTGCCAGGAATGTTGTCCATAAAATAGTGTATATAAACAGTGGCTCCCGAATAAAGCTTTTGCATCGCCCAGCGCATGCTTTGCATCCTCTGGAAAGCTTCCATAGAACTCCTGAAATGTCTGCAGGTAAAGCCATGACGGATCTCTCAAGTTCTGCTTCTCAGGATAGTTTAATTATTCTCAATTATATACGAGCCATAAGCTAAGCCTGCACACCTAATGGACGTCCCGCTTCTTGAGAAAATGAAACATCCTGCAAAAACGGTGAATAAAGATTCTTTATAGCTTCAGAAGATGAAAAATCCAAGGAAATTTACAGTCTGTAAATCGGTCTCCGTAACAGAAAGAAATTAGAAAATTATGCGGCATATGTATTTCCTAAATGAATAACCTAATCCTGTTAAAATTCCTTTGTAAAAATATTTTTGTCCTACTTCATAAATAATAATCATACGAATCGTACAATCTTCGATGCCTGCTCTGTTCACGTTCTTGGCATACGTTCACAGTATGCCTTTTTACCGACAGTTTAAAGGCCCGACCACCTGAAATACTATCAAAAATATCTTTATTGACCTTCCGATAAGTTAAAGCGACTTTTCATCGTTCGAATCCTCCGTCTCTGGTTCCAAATTCTTTGTCAAGATAAATTTAACAGGGTTACGGGATTGAAAATAAATTGAAAATAAAATAAAAGCAAGATACAAAACAAGTTGTTAACAAGAAAACGGCGAGGCTTTTGATTCGAACTCCACCGATTGCAAATTCTACAAGACTGCGATTTCATTTGGTCCAATTACAATTCCCTAAAAAAAACTCTGCGTTTCAGCTTGATCTCAGGAGATTTTAAGAAATCCAAGATTTCGGTACACTAACGTCAAATCTGCCGATGAACTGAAAGTTAATTTGATCATGTCTGAAATTCTATAAATAATTCCTAATTGGTGGAAGTTTTCTGAAAGAATTTGAAATTCACTGTTTCTTGCCGCAAATTCTTTAAGAAACTTCAAAAAACCCGAATTTTAAGCTCTTTAACAAACCAATACCTTGAGAGTACTGACTTAGATGCCGACTAACTCAAAATCTAAAGAATCCAAAGCACTGTTTGGATGCAAGAAAACGAGGGCAAACGTTTTTCCAAAGCAAACAGGATGCAGAGCTGAAAACCTAACATGCTATCAATGGTAGGAAAATCAGTAGATTGAGGAAAGAAATTTACCAGTAAAGTAGGCCGTTGAAACTGGATCGACTGAATCCGACTTGATTCGAACCGGAGACCTCCCCAGTACAGAGTGACGGGAGGCATCCAATAAAATTTCCCCGGAAGACTCGCCTTCTTAACAGACGGCCGTGTGCGACCTAGCTTTTAAATGTTTGGAAGTCTGGGCGATTCGAGGATAACACCAATATATTGGCTCCTGTATACCATAGGAAAACAGAACGGCATAACGCGGTTATTGTAATAAAGTGAACAGCGTTATAACTTTCTTGCCGTCCCGACTTGCCTCATTCTAATGAAACCTTCAAATAAAATTTTCCGTCCGGTTCCCCGAGCAGTGGAGTGGTTGTGGATTCCGTCTGACAGAAATTTGGACGTCAAATGAGGGGCCTATGGTTTATTAAAGAAGATGACGATATCCATCAATTGAAGAAAGTGGATGGTTTCGCATTTTGTGCTTTCCCGAGGAAATGCCCGTCAATTTTCTGTTACATAGATGTCGGTAAGATTTTTTTTTGTCTTTTCAACTATGAATTTGTACCCTGTACATAGCTTATAGCTAGAGTTGGAGTAAATATCCAGTATTTGTAGCAGTAAATTTAAGCTAAAGCCCGCTTTAATTTGAATGTGAAAATACTTGGTTGGTAAGATAAAAAAGGAAAAATGTTGTGATTGAGATATATTCTCGGAAAATGAATTAAATGTAAAAGAATTGAAAATGTAACTTAAAATATGAAAGCCTTGGGCCTGAGTCTAAAGTAGATGAGAAGGTGGGCTCCTTATGAATCAGCAAAATGATGGATACAAAATTCTTTGAAAGGTGAATATAAAAGAAGTTAAACCTTTAAAAAAACAGACAAACTCAACTTGAAGATGAATGATGAAACGAAGGAAACTTCTAGAACTTAAAACCTAATTAAAACCTATGATTAAGGTAAAGTGAAATGGTAATGATGTCACGTAACAAGCGGAGTCCTAGTGAATGTCGTTCTCTTAAAGGTGTGCACATCGGCCCTATTTTTGTTGTTAAAATTTAGCAGAAAAGGCTCGAAGAAGAGACGAGGGTTGGTAAAATCAATAAAAAGACAAACAAGAAAAGATGAGAGAGCAAGACATGTCAATAACAACCTATTAAACATCATACATTACATGTATTTTTGGGAAGATACTACAAGAGAGAAGAAATATGCATGATGAAAATGTGTGGTGGATGATGCAAGGAATCTAGACATGATGTAACAAATAAGGAAATCAAGTAATCTTGAATTTGTTTTTGTTTTTTTAAGAGAGTTTGAAATACTTAATAATTGTTGATCATTTATTATAAAAATGTTTTGTTTAGAGTAGATTTAATATAAAATTCATGGAGACTAACTCCCAAGACTAGTGAAGAAAGGAGTAAGAATACTAAATAAAGGAGTAAGAATAGTGGATAGAGGAGTGTGTAGTCCATGTTTTCTTGAATTTAAGGTAGTGATTTTGATATATTTGTGAATATTGTTTTGGAGGTTTGGCTAGCAAAAGAATTTATATGACATTGGAATGTTTTCTCTACACCGAAACGTCATGTGACTTTATTATAGCATGCTTCTGAAATAATCTTCTCATGTTCCTTTGAGGAACACCAAGATGGCTCCAATGACACAAAACTCCATCCTAAAACTGAACACTTGAAACTTTCTTATCGATGACTAGTGTTTGGTATGTAGTAGCAAGCTTAGGATCTCTATCATAAAGTTGGGGACACTTTGAAGTTTCTTGTCCATAAGAACTTAGGAATGTTGTGAATGGCATAACTTGAGGTCCATTGAGGAAAATTATAGTTCAATTGGTGTACACCTCTTGTATTTGATGTTTAAGGGGAATAGTTGAAGGTACCTAAACCACTTTTGATGGAAAACGTTCTCCAACTTACCTTGTGTCTACATAAATTGCAGAGGTTTTGATTGGTATTGATGATTGTTTCTTTTCCCATAGTATAACGCATTTGTTGCCAATAGGTTTGGACCATGTAGAAAAGGTCATTGTCATTGGTGGGGTATCTATGAACCATGTGAAGGACTGTCTCACTATGTTATGAACCAAATTCCCAAAAAAGTATAACAATAGAAATAAAGAGGAACCCAATACTTTGAGAATGAAATAAAGAGAGGAATAACAAGTCTCTTCGAGGGGGAAACTAACCTTTACAATATATCAAATCCACAAGATGAATAATATCTAAAACTAGGTCTCCTTGGTATATATATGAGACAAAGGATGCAATTACAATTAAGGTCTTAGCCAACTAATAAAAACAACATTAATATAAAATAGAAATGTAATGCCACAATATCTATGGCTTAACATGCCCCTCCTCATCAAACAAGTGTTTCCCTCAACACTTGATTAATTGTGAATATTTTGCAAGAACAACTCATCTTCCCATCTTTCCACTTCTATTGGCAAGTTCTTCCACTTGATGAGGTACTCAATAATTGCTCAATTTCATAGTTACTTGACTAGTATTTCAAGGATTGTTTTAGCTTCTAGTATGATTAAATCCCTCCTTCATCATCAATCTCTAGTAAAATAATATAGAATAGGATCTTGTTTCCAATTACCTTTTTTCAAGAAAGAAATATGGAATACTAGATGTACACATGAAGATGGAGGCAACTCCAATTTGTAAGCCATACTTCCAATCCTCTACAACATCTTATAGGGACCATAGTACTTGGGAGCTAATTGCTTCTCCTTCTTCTATTGTTGGGGGAACATATGTTTATAAGGTTGTAGCCTCAAAAATATCCAATTCCCAAATTCAAATTTCCTTTCACTATGATGTTGATTTGCTTGTTATTTTATTCTATTTTATGTTATAGCCAAGTTTCCTTTCAGCAGTTAGAGAAATTCATGTTGGTTCTCTATGTGATCATCCACTACTTGAACCTTAGATTTCTCTTTCAAGGATGATGTGATGGATGGATGATGATAGCCATAAAGTGCCATAAATAGTGACATTTTTTATGAAGTATGAAAGGATGTGTTGTTCTATCATTTTACCAAGCGCAACCACTTCACCCATCGTGTTTGTTTTTTATATGCAAAACAATGAAGATACCCTTCTAGACATTTATTCACAATCTTAATTTTCCCATTGGATTGAGGATGGCAATATGAGTTCTGAGAAAATTGAGTGCCCAAACAAGAAAGTATTTCCCTCCAAAAATTAGTAATGAAAAATGGACTCCTATCACTTACAACAATATTTGGGATTCCATGTAGCTTCTACATTGTTTCCATGAATTATGAAACTATTATACTTGATTTAAAATGGTGAGAAAGAGGGTAAAAATGAGAATACTATATGATTCGATCCACCACTACCATGATGACATTCTTTCCTTTAGACTTTGGTATACTTGTGATAAACTATATGAAGGCCTCTTCCTAAGGTTGACTTGGTATCACTAATGGTTGTAGAAGACCTAGTGTCTTGATTTTCTCTACCTTATTTTGTTGGCAAACCAAACATTCTCCCACAAACTTTTGGACATAATTTTTAAGTAGGAAATATTTTAAAGATTCATAATTTTCTTAGTGGTAGAAACCATGGTGAATCTTACTAACTCTTAGGTTTCCAACCATATAATGTTTGGCGTTAATTTTGTAAAAATATTCAAATTTCTAAAGATTGAAATAGTTTTTAGAAAATTTTGGTGATGATCAGAGTAAAATATTTTATGTTGTGGAATTTGGGCGAATCGTTTTAGGGAAAAATGGTAACCATCAAAACCTTTTTGGGAAAAAAACATGGAAATTTAGCCCTTAGTCTAAATTTTACCCGTATAATTTCCTTGGTTTTAATACCATCATAGAAAAAAAAATTATTGATATTGTGGTAAGTTTTCAAGAACCTTAAATTTCCTCTTATAGAATAAGTGTGCAATGCAGTTCCAAAATGACCTTTTCTTTGAGTCGATAATTCTTACATAAATATAGACAATCTTGTTAACATAGCAAAACATTCTTCCACACAAATTTATCTAATGTATTAGGGTCCTGTTATAGATATTGAATTATCTTCCATACCTTCTGATATTTCTTCTATTCCATCCTTACTTTTTTCACCCAATCAGATTGTGGAATGGAAATAGCACAAAGTAAGCACTTTGTGTCTTCTTCTTTCCTGAAAGTGCATATACCACTACAGTTTTTTTCTTTTTTTGCAGATAACTTCAAAATAATAACCTAGCATATTTTTAACCCATTTGTAATGTCCCCGACCCTCCGACCGGCGAAGAGGACACTACCATGGCGTTAACCATGTGGGAAACCAGCCCCATGAGCATGTGCATTCATAAAATTGCTGAAATGTTGAAATAAAATGCTTTGAACTAGAACATGCATACATGATCATTTATCATACACAGCGGAAGCAACATACATCCATACAAGCACTCATTCAACATGTTCATCAAAATCATTAACAGTAAATAAGATTGCAGAAGTAAAATAGACAAGGTTACTTATCTTATAAGAGTTCGTTTCGCAACCAGCTACGTCGCTGCAATGTTCCACCCAACCATAGGCCAGTGTGCTCCTTAATCTCTCAGCAACGCTGCCACCCTCGAGCTGGGCATGATTCTCCAAGGAATAGGGAACAAGCAAGCTTACACATAGTCAAAGATACACAAAACACATCCAAGCCAACATAGTTGGGTTTATCAGGCCGTCAACAAGACAACCAAGCCAACATGGTCAGGTTTATCAGGCCATCAAGGAGTTGGGAAAGGCTAAATGCTAAGCTGGTGAGCTCATTACAGAGCCAAGAACACCTACACCAGAACTAGACTGGCTTCTAAGACACCCACACACACCCAACACAAGGAATCAATCCCTTCTCTGCTACACAGTCCCTCAGGCCCTGCATTCCCTTCCAGTGCTATTTAGGGGTTGTGGAGAAGAAATCCAAACCTCTAGCTCTATTCGTGTGGTTTCTAGACACCAGGTTTATCAAGCAAACCAAGCCCCCATCCCTGCTCCCAACACAGTCCAAAGACCAACCATTGCACACATGCAATCAATCAACTGTTACAGCTTAACAAGGAAAACGACTCCCAAGCGAATTTCAACAGGCCCCAAATGTATCAGTACACACATTTCACAACATGGGGAAAACAGCAGTCCGTCCTGGACAACTAAGTAAGCGAAAAAGACTTATCCAGGACGCACTGGGGAAGAAGATACAGACTCTCAACCTGTGTGTGAGGGAAACTTGCACCAGACCCCAAAATACAGAGAGAAAAATGTATGCACGAACCACAAATCAGTAGGGGAAAACTTACACACATCCCTTGAGCATAAAAATGGCTCTCCATAGGAAAATCGTGGATGATAGTGACCAAACGGCTCCCAGCTTGCTGCATGAGTAACAACAACACAGAACCCAGTGCGTGAAAGAAGATTCACACCAAATCCCAAATACAGATTGAAACACAATCAATTCACCTGTGTGAAAATGTGAATGATAGTGGAGACAGCTCCTCCCTCTGGCTACATGAGACCCAACCGGTAAGAATCATATGCATGAGAAAAATGAACAGGCAATGGAGAGGATGCACAGTAGTCAGAAGTGTGTGAGTGTTTCAGCACCATCATGGAGAGAGTGTCGAGTCCCTGGAGTGATGGCAGTGGTTTTTGCTTGCCATCGCGAGGTCAACCATGCTGGTGGAGTGTACGTGTGGGCAAGGAATGATAGCCTTGCCACCCTCCACTCTCAGCCATAACTGCCCCAACTAACAGCATCAGTTTTTAATGGTGGTGGTTGGATAAAATAAGGGAAGGTGACACATGGCGTTTTTTCCCCCATTGGCCAAGGTTTGACATCCCCCACCCTTATCCTTGTGAAAATCATGCCCCTTCTCAATTTAGTTGTCGCAAACGTAGCTGGTCAGGGTTCATTTTAATTAATGATGCATATTTACATGATGACAAAACTTAATATATGCCACATGCCCCGACATACCATCAGTGACAATTTCAACCCGAAACATAGCATAACCAATCAATGGTGGGGCCTTGGACTTTAGCTCTGCACCATGACTATTTACCATATATACATCATGTACGTTTAATGCAACGAGGTCAAAACTGGGGTGTTACATTCCCGTCCCCCTTCAATAGCACTGTCCTCAGTGCTTTACAAAATTTGAACAAAATGCTACACTGGTGCCGCCTCAGTGTTCCGCAAAATTGAACAAAAATGGATGTGCCAACTACATGGCATCCTCCAGCTCCCACGTAGCCTCTTCAGGTCCGTAGTGCTCCCATTGCACCTTTACTTGACCTATGGCCCGGTTCCGGAGCACTGTGACCTTCCTGTTGAGGATGCGCATTGGCTCGATTCAGAACTCTCCCTCAGGTTGCACCTGAATCACATCCCAATTTATCACATGGTTAGGATCATGTACATATCTCTTAAGCAAAGAAACATGAAAAACATTATGAGCCCTAGTGCTAGCAGGAAATGCAAGTCTATATGCAACGGGCCCTATTCTCTCAAGCACTTCAAACGACCCACAATATCTAGGTGATAGCTTGGCACAACTTCCAAGCTTCAAGGAACCCTTCCTTGGCCTCACTCTGAGGTAAACATGATCCCCAACATTGAACTCCTTATTCACCGTATGCTTATCTGCATAGCTTTTCTGTCTGTCCTTTGTTGCTTTTAGATTCTTCCTGATCTTTACAACCTCCTGCTCCATTTCCTTGAGCAACTCTGGTCCAAGCACCATCCTGTTCACTGGATTATCCCAAGTCACAGGTGTCCTACACCTTCTTCCATACAAAGCTTCATACGGACTCATCCGCAAGGATGCCTGCTGTCCATTGTTGTAAGCAAACTCTACCAAGTGTAAGTAATCTTCCCACTTGGTTGGTTTGTCCATCACGTACATGCGAAGCATATCTTCAAGCACCTGATTAACTCTTTATGTTTGCCCATTTGTCTGAGGATGGTATGTAGTGCTGAAGTTTAGCTTTGTACCCAAATCTGCAAACAAACCCTTCCAAAAGTTTGAAGTGAACTTGACATCTCTATTAGAGACTATTGCCTTAGGCAATCCATGCAATTTGAAAATATCCTTCATGAAGATCTTTGCAATGTCATCTGTCTTATGTGTAGACTTAACCGATATAAAATGCGTTGCCTTTGTCAACTTGTCCACCACAACCATGATGGAATCATGTTATCTCCAAGTCATCGGCAATCCTGTAATAAAATCCATGGAAATAACTTCGCATTTCCATTCCGGAACTGGCAAGGGTTGCAACAAACCTGTAGGGTGTTGATGCTCAACCTTTACTTGTTGACATTTCATACACCTTGAAATGTACTCAGCCATATCCCTTTTCATTCCTAGCCAAAAGTACTTCTTTCTAGCTGTAGCAATTGTCTTTTGATAGCCTGGGTGACCAAAATACGGAGCTTGATGGATTTCATCCATAACAACTCTCCTCAAACCTGCTACATTCGGAATATAAATTCTCCCTTCATAATTGAGAAGTCCATCTTCTTCCAATTTATATCCCTCGTACCTCTTCTCAAGACTTTGCTATTGCAATTTGTCTTTTACCTACTCATACAATTCATCTCCAGTAGCATGACTAACAATCTGCTGCCTCAAATCTGATTGGCAAATACTGAGAGATGCCACATGCATTTCCTGCACCTTCCTGCTGAGTGCATCAGCTACCTTATTTTCCTTTCCCTTTATGTGCTTGATTTCAAAATCAAACTCACATAGAAATTCCAGCCATCTTGCTTGCCTAGCATTCAGAGTAGACTAATCAAATAGATACTTCAGTCCACAGTGATCTGTTCTGAGCTCAAATCTCCTACCCATCAAGTAATGCCTCCACATCTTGAGGGCATGTACTATGGCTGCAAGTTCTAGATCATGAGTGGCATAGTTCTTCTCATGTTCCTTCAGCTTTTTTGACTCATAACATATCACGTGGTTGTCTTGCATAAGGACTCCTCCAAGCCCTTGTCCACATGCATCAGTACACACCACAAAATATTTCTCTGGATCTACAACCTTCAATACTGGTGCACTGGTGAGAAGATTCTTAAACTGCTGGAAGCTTTCTTCACACCTCGATGTCCATTCAAACTTCATCCCCTTCTTTTGCAAAGAAGTGATGGCGTGTGCTACTTTGGAGAATCCCTCAATGAACCTCCGGTAGTATCTTGCAAGTCCGATAAAAGATCTTACATCTGTCACATTTCTTGGAGTAGGCCAATTCATAATGGTTTCAATATTTTCAGGGTCCAAGATATACCCTCCTTTGAGATAATGTGACCCAAATACTGAATTCTATCTCTATAGAAGTCACGCTTGCTCAGTTTTGCATAGACCTGATGCTCCCGGAGCAATTTCAACGTCAGTCTCAAATGCTCTTCATGTTCTTCCTCATTCTTAGAATGAACAAGAATGTCATCAAGGAAGACAAGAACAAACTTGTCCAAATATCTGTTGAAGACACTAGTCATAAGGCACATAAATGTAGCTGGTGCATTTGTGAGACCAAATGGTACCACTACAAACTCATAATGTCCATACCTTGTCCTAAAGGCTGTCTTATGAATGTCTTCATCCTTGATTCTCACCTGATGGTAACCAGACCTCAAGTCAATCTTGGAAAATACCCTTGCTCCTCTCATTTGATCAAAGAGGTCATCAATTCTAGGTAAAGGATATTTATTCTTCACAGTGACCTTGTTCAATTGCCTGTAATCAATACATAACCTGAGTGTACCATCTTTCTTCCTTACAAATAGAACTAGTTCTCCCCAAGGAGACACACTCGATCGGATATACTTCTTTTCCAACAACTCTTGCAGTTGCATCTTCAACTCTAGCATCTCTGGTGTACTCATCCTGTAGGGTGCCTTGGACACTGGTGCTGCTCCTGGCACAAGTTCAATAGTGAAATCAATGTCCCTTTTTGGAGGAAGCCCTGGAATCTCATCAGGAAACACATCCCTGAATTCCTGTAACACTTGATAGTCCTCCAACCTCGGAGTTTCATCTCCTGATGTATCCAAAATATGAGCTGCATACAACTGGCAACCCTTCCTATAGAACTTATTTAACTGCATTGCTGAAGCCTGCCATACTGAAATCACTTTTGGAATACCTTTCACAACTACTAGGTTCCCTTTTTCATTCATGCATTCGAAAGTCTTATTGTAACAGTCAAGCTTCACCCTGTGAGCTTCTAACCAATCCATTCCAATGAGAACATCATAGGAACCAAGCGATAGAACATTCATAACTACACGAGTGACCAATCCATTTATGACCAATGGACATTTCTCTACCACTTCACTCAACTTTCTCTTAGTTCCAGTGGCTAGCTGAACTAACCAAGACTTCCTATGCTTTACTTTCTTAAAAGCACAAATCTCCGCTACTCTAGGAGTAATGTAACTGTGAGTAGAACCAGGGTCAATCAAAATAGAAACAGATTGCTCAACAATCTTACTTGCAACTTCAACCACAGCTGACTGGTGATATGCCTGGCGGTCCTCCAGTGCTGCATAAATCCTAGGGACTGCCCTTCCTACTTGACCCACTGTTTTTGCTTCTTGAACGTTGTAAGCTTGCCTCACGCTCTCATTCTCGAGTGGAAAATTTCTATGCATGTGGGGTCCTCCACATTTCCAACATTGAATTGGTCCTCTATTTTGTTGTGGATCCTTAGGTTTTTCTTCTATCACTCCAACTGGCTTACTCGTGGCTTGAGATGGCTGCTTCTGCTGATTCCTGAAGTTAGAAGTTGTAAAACCCTTCTTTCTTTGGTCAAACTTCTCATTCTTCTTGTCCTTCTTGTCCTTCCATGCCTTATGGTAATCTGGCTTACCTTTGCTTTGCTCATAGTAATACTTAGCCTTCCTTATTGCTTCTTCAAGAGTTCTAGGTTCATAAAACTCAATTCTATCTTTGTAAGACTGAGGTAATCCACTTAGAAAACGCTGGACCTTCACTTTTTCATCTTTGATGTACCAGACATACCTCAATAGCTCCAAAAAATTATTTGCATACTCTTCCATGGTTTGCTGTCCCAATATCACTCATGGAACTCCTTAATCTTGTCATCATAATACCTGTCAGAGAGGTATTTCTGCTTGAAATACTTCTTGAACTGTTTCCACTTAAGTCTCCTTTCGCTAATCCTTTTTACTTGCTTGAAGTGTTCCCACCAAATGGATGCCCTTCCATTCAGATTGAATATGGCAACTCTTGCCTTCATGTTTCCTGAATAATCATGCACTTGAAAGTACTTCTTTATCCCAAGAAGCCAAGCTTCAGCCTCTTGTCCAGTCTTTACCTCACCATCAAATGTAGGAGGTTTAGCTTTCTTAAATTCATCCCGAGAGTGATCCCTATGGTGTCTCTTTCGTTTTCTTTTATGAGAATAAGAACTTGAATCCCTGCTCGATTCTTCAGAGTCAGATGATCCACTAGAAGTCCTTCTCCTTCTCCTAGTATTGCTCTTACTGCCTTCTGGTCTTGTTGTACCTCATCCAGAGTCTATCTTTCTTTGCAAGTCTATCAAACTCTGCAACATTGCAGCATTCAACTGATGCTGCTCTTCCTGGGCTTTGATCAAGCTTCTCATGGTGGCTACAACATCTGACAGTGTCTCTTGGAATCTCCTTCCATTAGACTCAATGTCATCATTTCCATTATAGACATTTTCTTCCATGGCATCTCGCGCACGCTCATAAGAATCCTGAGCATCATATCCTTCATGGGTTCTCATAACTGAACCACCACTTACTTATCAAACTGCACTACCTGGAATACTGCTTTTGAAGGAGATTATGATTCTACAAATGTGTTATTAACACAACTGTTAGATGCATAACATTGATATAAATCAAATTTACTTACCTTCTCTTGGAAAAATCATAAAATAACAAATTTGCCCAAACACAAGATTTTTCTTCATCAAAGAACATCTTTCTGAGGGGGATGACGGGGGTCAAGGGGGATTGTCCCCTTGCCACTGCAGGGTGGGTTGAGGGCAGCGCCCTCATTTTTTTTTTTTTGTAAATATTGAATTTTCGCGCAATCTGGCGCATAAGATCACAACCACTTTCTCCTTTTCAGCCTTGAAAATCCATTGAAAAACCGCTGAAAATATCGCTAAAAAACAGTCGAAATCTGCTAGGAAATCCCATGGGAAACTCAAAATTTCCTTGTACAGGATTGGGTCTCATCCTAACTAACATTCCGACATTTCAGTGGTGTGCACAACTAACTTCCTCCGCTATTCATCGGCAATCTGTTCACCTAATTTTCTCCGCTGCATCGGATCCGCATCCAACTATCTGAACCTAATCGGTGATGAAACCAACCTATTAGCTGCATCGGCAGTTGGGTGTCTTGTGCATCGGGTGGTTAGTCATCTAGGAAGCCGCAACGGTGGACGTTCAATTCACTAACCATCACTGATGACTGACGACTCCAGGACTTAGAAAAATTTTCAAAATTTTCCTTTTGTCTTTCTCTTCGCCGCTTGATTAGCTCAATTCTCTTCTTTTTGTCAGCGAAGTAGTTCCATCAACAGCCGCAACATTGACCCATCATCTTCGATCTTCTCCTGATCGGCGACCCAATCTGTTGAGGCATAACCTGATCGGTATCGGCAGTCTTTTCTTGTCAGAAGGCTAGTGCTCTCGACTTCCGAAACGTCGGGCGCACGAACCAATTTCTGCTTTTGATGGCCGATGTTTTCGTTACTTAGAAAAATTTTGAACTTTCTTTACTGCGTCGATGGTTGGAGGCCTTACCGGTCGGACGTGTATTTGTCTAGCCATTTGCAATGGAGGGCGCTCGATCAACTTTTTCTGCTGACAGACGTCGAACACTAAGAAAATTTTCCGCAATTTTTCCTTCCAACTGTGCTCCGTCAGGTATGCTTCTGCCTAGCTCTCCACTACCTCGGAAGTCCTTCCCGCGAAGTGTTCCGATGAACTGACAGTTCAAACACTTAGACAAATTTGTGGAATTTTTCTATCATAAACTTCTGATTACTACTGGGAAAAAGGCAATCTGCCTCTACTCTGATCTGTCATGGCCCATTCAGGCCCATGCTGCAACATGAGCTCTGATACCACACTGTAATGTCCCCAACCCTCCGACTAGCGAAGAGGACACTACCATGGCATTAACCATGCGGGCAACCAGCCCCATGAGCATGTGCATTCATAAAATTGATGAAATGTTGAAATAAAATGATTTGAAATAGAACATGCATACATGATCATTTATCATACACAACGGAAGCAACATACATTCATACAAGCACTCATTTAACATGTTCATCATAATCATTAACAGTAAATAAGATTGCAGAAGTAAAATATACAAGGTTACTTATCTTATAAGAATTCGTTCCACAACCAGCTACGTCGCTGCAACATTCCACCCAACCATAGGCCAGTGTGCTCCTTAATCTCTCAGCAACACTGCTACCCCCTAGCTGGGCATGATTCTCCAAGGAATAGGGAACACGCAGGTTTACATAGCCAAGGATACACAAAACACAGCCAAGCCAACACAGTTGGGTTTATCAGGCCATCAACAAGACAGCCAATCCAACATGGTCATGTTTATTAGGCCATCAAGGAGTTGGGAAAGGCTAAATGCTAAGCTGGTGATCTCATTATAGAGCCAAGAGCACCTATACTAGAACTAGCTTGGCTTCTAAGACACCCACACACACCCAACACAAGGAATCAGTCCCTTCTCTGCTACATAGTTCCTTAGGCCCTGCATTCCCTTCCAGTGCTATTCAGGGGTTGTGGAGAAGAAAGCCAGCCCTCTAGCTCTATCCGTGTGGTTTCCAGACACCAGGTTTATCAAGAAAACCAAGCCCCCATCCCTGCTCCCAACATAGTCCAAAGACCAACCATTGCACACATGCAATCAATCAACTGTTACAGCTTAACAAGGAAAACGACTCCGAAGCAAATTTCAACAGGCCCCAAACATATCAGTACACACATTTCACAACATGGGAAAAATAGCAGTCTGTCTTGGACAACTAAGCAAGCAAAAAAGACTTATCCAGGCTGCACTGGGGAAGAAGATACATACTCTCAACCAGTGCATGAGGGAAACTTGCACCAGACCCCAAAATACAGAGGGAAAAACGTATGCACGGACCACAAATCGGTAGGGGAAAACTTACACACAGCCCCTGAGCGTAAAAATGGCTCTCCGCAGGAAAATCGTGGTTGATAGTGACCAAACGGCTCCCAGCTTGCTGTGTGAGTAACAACAACGTAGAACCCAGTGCGTGAGAGAATATTCACACCAAATCCCAAATACAGATTGAAACACACTCGATTCCCTTTTGTGAAAATGCAAACGACAGTGGAGACATCTCCTCCCTTCGGCTGCCTAAGACCCAACCGATAAGAATCCTGTGCATGAGAAAAATGAACAGGCAATGGAGAGGATGCATAGTAGTTGGAAGTGCGTGAGTGTTTCAGCACCATTGTGGAGAGAGTGTCGAGTCCCTGGAGTGATGGCAGTGGTTTTTGCTTGCCATCGCGAGGTCAACCATGCAAGTGGAGTGTACGTGTGGGCAAGGACTGACAGTCCTGCCACCCTCCACTCCCAGCCATAACTGCCCCAACTAACAGCAGCATTTTTTAATGGTGGTGGTTGGATAAAACAAGGGAAGGTGACACATGGATTTTTTTCACCCATTGGCTAAGGTTTGACATCCCCCACCCTTATCCTTGTGAAAATCATGCCCCTTCTCAATTTAGTTGCCGCGAACGTAGCTAGTGTGTGTTCATTTTAATTAAAGATGCATATTTACATGATGACAAAACTTAATATATGCCACATGCCCCAATATACCATCGGTGACAATTTCAACCTGAAACATAGCATAACCAATCAATGGTGGGGCCTTGGCCTTTAGCTCCGCACCATGATTATTTACCATATATACATCATGTACGTTTAATGCAACGGGGTCAAAGCCGGGGTGTTACACCATTTTTGTTGCTTCTCTGAAGATATTCATTGTTCCAATAAGTACTTAAGACTATCATGATCTATTCTTTACTTGAAGTGTCTTTCTATTAGGTAAGAGTGGCATTTCTTAATTGCATGCACTATGAGCAAAATTACCTTTTCATAAATTGGGTTGATTGAGTTTTTTCCTTTAAGTTGGAATTTTTCAAATGTAATGGGCCTTCATTCTTGCATTAAAACTACACCAATGTGATGCCCTGATGCATCACATTCCATAATAAATATGTTTGTAAATTCAAGCATGCATGATCTAGGATTTGTACACGTACAATCTTTCAATTTTTCAAAATCTTTAGTCACTTCTTGATTCCAAGAGAATGCCTCCTTTTTCAATAAGAAATTGTAGGTGCTACTATTTTACCATAATTATTATTGAACTTGTAGTAATAACAAATTAATCCTAAGAATCCTCTAAGATTCTTCAAGGTTTTGGGAATTGACCATTACATCATAGTTTTAATTTTGCTTCATGGGATACAATATAACAAAAATATTTCACTTCTTGAACTCTAGAGAAACACTTACAAGGCTTGGAATATAGTTTTTACTTATCAAATAGTTTTAATACAATTCCAACATGTTGGACATGCTCTTCCCAATATTTTCGATAGATTAGTATCATAAAATTATTAACACAAATTTCCTGAGAAACTGTTTAAACATAGAATTCATCAATCTTTGAAATGTGGAGGGTGAATTGGTAAGGCCAAATGGCATCACCAAAAAATGATAATAACCTTCATGTGTTCTAAAGGCTGATTTTAGAATGTCCTCTTACCTCATTTATATTTGATGGTATTCAAAATAGAGATCCAACTTGGTAAACAAAATTGCTCCCTATAGTTCATATAATAATTCATTAATGGAACTCATATGAAACTTATCTTTAATGGTCATCTTTTTTATCTCTATATGGTTTGGATGCATACACCATGAACCTTCCCTTTTACAAACTATCACCAATGGTGTAGAGAAAGCACTTTGGCTAGGATGAATGATGCTATCATCTAACATTTCTTGAACCATATTCTCAATATCATTCTTTTGTGCATATGGGTACTTGTAAGGTCTAATGTTAGGTGGTACACTTACTCGTTGCAAGTGAATAACATGTTCATGATATAGAGAAAGTGGAAAATCTTTAATCATCTTTCTAAATAGATTTGACTGATTTTCAATAACTCTTTAGGGATCCACTAGAATAGAGGCTATATATTCTTGAACCTCTAGTGATCACAATCGTGCAAATACACTATGGTGTCCATTTGTAAAGCAATTTGTCATATTGTTAGATATTATCACTTTATATGGTTTCCCTAGAATACCTCGGAGTTCAATTTCATTACTTTCTAAGGAGAATATCATGAAAAGTTTTAAAAAATTAACATCCATTGTTTCCAAGAATTGTAACCATTGGAACCCTAATATAGTGTCAACACCCCCCATTATGATTGCAACCATTGGAATATCCAATAAATATCCCCCCATATTAAGATTAATATATTGGAACTTTCCTAAAAAGTTATCTTACCTCCATCTAAAATTAGTACTTGAAACACTAGTGTTAGATATATAAGGTAATTGAGAGGTTTTTCTAATTTGCAATTAATGATGCAATATTTTGGAATGCATAACATCACAAGAAAGCTCTGAGTCATGTGATATTCCATCCTAGATCTATATAGAAAAAACAAACTCACTTAGAATTATTTGCACAAAGAGATAGCAAGAATAAAGAATAAATATTGGATAGAACACTATAGGAAAATCACTCCATTGGGAAGTTTTCCAATCTGATTATTAGCAAAACCTAGTACAATGTATATGCATTATTACATGCAATTCCTTGGGAAAATACCATGGGTTACCAAATACCATGGGTCTAACAAATTGTTGAACTCATGATTTTCATTAGACCAAAACCTGTAGCTATTAATCTCCACCACAATCGCCATAGTTAGGATCTTGGGAGGAAATTAGTCCATGTCACGAAACTCATAGGGAGCGTTGAACCCAATGTCCAACAATATCCCCCCAGCACAATCCGGGAGAGTTTTGAACCCTTGACATGTGGCTCTGATACCAATTGTTCAACACACCAAACACATTGAGAGGGGCGGTGAATAGTGTGTATAAATTTTGTTACTTTTTCAACATTAACAATCATCAGTAGTTCATTCAATATTATGTAGAGTACGTTATTATCATAATACGTATCAACATATCATCATCACATAAGAAGAATAACATAACACAATACACAAGATTTTTACGTGGAAACCCAAGTCCTGGGGGAAAAACCATAGAAGCCTTATAATAATAGTTTTCCATCAACAACTGGAAGGAGGAAACAACCCCCTTATTACAATGACTTCAATTATCCAACTATAACTGGAAGGAGGCTACAACCCCCTGATTTACAGGCTACAACCTGAAGGAGTCTCCAACTCCCTAGTTCTTCACCTACATCCAGAAGGAGGCTACAACCCCCTTTCCTTCCCCCATCCTGCCACCCTGATATGAAGATAGAAACTGTTGAACCATGGCTACACTAATCCTACAGTCCTACTAATCAACACGTGTACTACACTACATAATTTGTACCACACTACACAACCAATGCCACTACCAATGACTGCTCATCATTTGATCACTACTCATCAACTGATCATTGTACACTATATCACACTACTCAGCAACCTGTACAATCAACCTATCTAATCAATATGTACCAATCAATATTTTTCTCACATCAACCGACTCAGTCAATCTGAGTCTAACCAACTACACACCAAACTCAGTCCACCTGAGTCAAGCCAACTGCTCATACAACTCAGCAAGTTTGAGTCACACCAACTGCACATAAGGGAACTTGTGCCAATCCTCTTCAATTGAACCAACCTGTACCAAGGTGTTTGTGTACTTGTTCCAAATCAATCATATACTTGGGTTAATCTAATCAAGTGCTCTGACAGTCAACCAACCCTTGTTATTTGGCCTAGTTCATCAAGTAAGAGACACATTTGAGCAACCAAGAGACTTCACATACTGTCAACAATGTTGTCCAATCACACTCAACTCAATGACACCACAACTAACCCCAATCATAGTCGAGGAATACTTGACAGTTAAACACGATATACCTCAACCAACTAACTATTACTAGGAATATTGCACCTCTTGCGGACAAGAGTTGTTCCTCTAGTATGAATGGTTCATATCTAGAACAAATGAGTAACAAAGGATGAAAAAATTCCCCTAGAGTGTGTGGACATCTGGAATGAATCCTTCAGTTGTTATGAAGTAGGACGTAAGTGTCTCCTATGGTGATGACTCTCCACAGATGTACCTCCACAAGCACATCAACTAGACAATCAATATCAAAGGTACCAAAATATAATCCACAGTTCTATACTAGTGACTAAGGAATCTAGTAATAAACAGAATGATCAAAACATAATACAGTTTATGGGAAATGAACCAACTTTGCATTAAAAATGAAGAAGAAATCTTACAACAATCACCTTAGTGTTGTGATGTTCCTTCACATGCCACTCCTTGTCCTCAAAAGCTCCAACTTGCTCCTTCTATGCTCACCCTATGATTTGGCCAGAATCTCAATGCAACAACATAAATTTTCTCTCTCTCAACCATGGGGTATGAGCCAAGTTTTATAGGCCTTTGGAGGATAGGGATGGTTGAGAAAATGGTGGGTGAGGTGGAAGGGAGATCCTACTAGGGGGGATCTCGATTCCATGTGGTCCACAGGAGTAGGGGTGAGGGTGCCATGAAGTCTTCCTTCGAGAAGCTTCATGAATCTTCTCTTTTTGACCTTTTGACTTGATCATTGCTTCACTTCCATGCTGACAGAGTGTTACTAGGGTGGAACCGCTCTTTGATTAAAGGGAGGAAGCGGTGGCACCGCTTATTTTTAAGAGACAATGGGAATTACTGAAAAGGGTAACACCTCTTGCATTAAGGGAAAAGGCGGTGCTGGACTAAAATATGGAAATCAGAGTTCTGGGCCAATGCCCAACTTTAGTTTTTGGGAATTGAGGGAAATTGCTGATGTTTGGGACGTCAACACATGATGATGACGAGATTTATGTGTAACATAATTCCCCCCAAAGTATGAGGCTAGAGTTATACGATAGGCAAGAGATTTGAAATAGAAAGTTATCACTTCGAGGCAAGAAATCGCTTGATCGAAGATCATCATCAACCCAGCTTCTGCAATACATCAATACTTTTGATTCATAATCAAAATGTCTCCTCATCATGGCTGCAGACCAATACAAGGAATATCCATGAGATAGATGAACAAACATGGCTACAAGAATACATCGTAGATCCATGTGAAAGAGACTCAAACATGGACATAGCTACCAGAGATACAATGTAGATCTATGTCAAATGGACGCAAATTTGAGCACAGCCATGACCATACAAATGTGGATCCATGCTAAGACTCATACAATATACTCCATTGCAACTTGGGGAAAGAAATGAGCAATTTAACAGATACCCAGGGTCTTCATCTCATCTTCCACAAAGTACGATTCTATCCATGTGATTACAATTTCTTGATGTCGAACATGGTAGAAACCACTTGATTACCAGTCAATGATGTGAATCGTTAACAAGTGTGAGAGAGATCATTATTGATGTCAATGATTTCCAAAGTACCCTAGTACAATATCCTGAGTGTGAATAGATGATTTGATTTCAAACACCTGTTGCTAGAAATTTTTCACCTTCTGCGGACAGAAGTTGTTCCTTTGATCTGAATGGTTCAGATCCAGAACAAATAGTTCACGATAAGGTTGGAAGACTTCCCTAGAAACTATAAACACATGGAATGAAATATTTGATGGAGTGATGTGGTTCTTATCTTATGACAAAAGGTCTCCAAGGAACTACCTTCATAAACACATTAAACACACAAGAGATCAAAGATACCAGAACATCATTTATAGATCTATGTTAGGGACTAAGGAATCTGACAATAACATGCAATATTATAACATAATAAGTATATGGGAAAGGAACCAGATTTACATTAATAAAATGAAGAAAGAGTTTAAAACCTATGCCTTAGTTTTGATATGCTCTTTCAAAAATCCAACATCTTGTCCCCAATAGCTACAACTTTCTCCCTCAAGCTCTCTTGAATGACTTAGGCCATAATATCAAAGCAACAACATAACATTACTCTCCCCTCAACCATGGAGATTGAGCCTGCTTTTATAAGATTGGAATAGATAGAGATGGTTGATAAATTGGTGGGTGAGGTGGCTAGGAGATCCTACAAGGATGGATCCCGATCCCAACTGACCCTAGTGATCAAATATAAGGGTGCCACGAAGCCTTCTCTCGAGAAGATTTGTGAGACATTCTCTTTTTCACTTTTTACCAAGGGAACCACTTCTTTTCACCATGACGGAGCAGTTTTAGGCAGAACCATGCATTGCTGAAAGGGTAAAAGTGGTGCCACCGCTTACTGCCAACATATTACAAGCGGTGCTGAAGAAGGTACCACTTTTTGACTAAAGGGTAGAAGCGGTGCTGGATTTTCATATACAAATTTGATGTCTAGACCAATGTTCTTGCTTCACAATTTGGGATTGAGGGAAACACTGAAGTATAGGATCTCATCACATGTTGATGACGAGATTTAGGTATAACAGAATGCCCCCAAAACATGAGGCTAGAGGAATACAATAGGTGAGAGCTTTGAAAGAGAAAGTTATCACTTCGAGGAAATAATCAGCTTGATCGGAGATCATCATCCAGGCATATGTAATACATCAATACTTTTGACTCATGAGGAAATGTGTCTTCATCATGGCTTTAGACCAATACAAGGCAGATCCATGAAAGAGATAAACAAACATGGCTACTAGAATACATTGTAGATCCATGTGATAGAGGACTCAAACTTGGACATAGATACCAAACATACAATGTAGATCTATGTCATATAGACACAAATTTGAGCATAGACATGACCATACAAATGTGGATCCATGCTGGTACTTCATACAACATACTCCATCACAACCTGGGGAGAAAGCTATGAGTGCTTTCCAACAGACACCCAGGGTCTTCATCTCATCTTCCATTAAGTACGATTCTATCCATGTGATTATAATGATTTGAAGTCGAACATGGTAGAAACCACTTGATTACTGGTCAATGATGTGAACCGTTAACAAGTGCGAGGAAGATCACCATTAATGTCAATGGTTCCCAAGGTACTTTAGTACAATCTACTAAGTGTGAATATATGTTTTTATGTCGAACACTCAGTTGAATCTCTTGATCAAAGGTCAATTATGTGAACCTATGTCGAGAGCGAGAGAATCTGTCATTGAGGCATACAGATCTCAAGGTACTAAACTTGTTTCTAAGACTAATTCTCGGATGATGAGCTGATGTCGATAGGAATAGTCTCATCGAAGGAAGACCATGGTGAATCCCACATCGACAACACGAAACTTGGAACAAAGTTTTGGAATGTTGTAGATACTGTAACCATCGGATTGACTCAAAAGTACTAACACAAAGGTTGTTTTAACTACAGAGGTAAACTTCTAACTTTCCTTTGAACATCGAGTGACACGACAAAAGAATTGGAAACATTGACTTGATGAGGCAGAAACATAATACGACATTGGACAATGCATTCTTTGAAAGACTCAAAGGAGTGACATGACTCATGAAAGTGGATCGACTCAGAGACAAGATGATTTACCCAATTGAATGAATGAAATGCAGATAAGTGCCATGTTCAAAGGTGACAACAAACTGCCATTTTATTTGCAAAATCAATTGATTCCATTCCCTTAATTTCCCTGTCATGATTGATGAGTGCCTCTTTTCATTTTTACGAGTCCAAAGAGGGTAACAAACACTCGTTGTAGCTCATCCAAAGACAAGTCCATTCTCATACATTTTACGAACCTGAGAAAGGAGGGGTTCGTTCCCTAAAAAAGGGTCTCTCAGTGTTTAGTTTAACGAGTCCACTGAAAGTTAACTCGGTATTGTTCATCTTTAGAGAGTCTGAATGAAGACAAAAGAAGACTCCAAAGGGTCCTTTTTCGTATGATTTAGTCTCTAGGGCCTGAAAAAGTGTAAAATAATACCCAAGAGAACTCTTCCAGTCATGATTGGCTGGAGTGTTCCTTTTTCGTAAATAGTCCATCCGAACCGAAAAAATATAACCTACCATCGAAGAGACAAATATTCAACTACTTTTATGAGTATAAATAAGACAAGTACTCGACAATCTTTTCATATTTAAGGAGTCCAAAAAGAGTTTAAAGGAGACTCCATTAGGTCTCTTTTCACCATAAAGAGTTTTACAAGTCTGAAAAGAATCAAAAAAGACTTGGAACTTTGATACTGGTTTTCGAGAGCACGATCAAAGTATTGAAACGAACACTCGAGGAATTTTTCCATTTTCAAAAGTATGAAAAAGTAAAAAATGAACTTTCCCATAGAATTTACTGCATATTTCTGTCCTTGTAAGCCTTAAATGACCATTAGTTTCCCAAAATACTTGAAAAAAAATGACTTTCATGAACTATGTTAAAGGATATTTTTATAAAAATGATTTTAAAACATAAAAAACCCTAAAATAGGCTATAAAAGTCTAAGCAAATAGTAAAAAACAATTCATTTCACTATTTACCAACCTTGGAGAGCATTCTGGGTAGTTTAGATCCAAAACTCCAACTGGAGATTATAGGAGCATCCACAGTCCGTTTTTCATACCACCAGTTCCAAGTAACATCTAAATCCATCCTGTTTCCTTTTATGGTTTTCAATTTTCAATTTTCATGGTTTTTTGAGCTCATGGGCCAAACCTAAAATGGGAAATGCGGGAACCTCTCCTCGCCTTTACGGGAGAGGCGGTGCTCGATAGAAACCATGTTTCTTTAGTTAGAAACAGGTGGTGGCACGGCTCTTTCTTAACTAGGAAGAGGTGGTGCCGACCGTGAGCATCAAAAAACATTTGTCCCGCCCAAAATAAAAGTTTAAGAGCAATTTTAATGATTGGGAATGCTTTTAAATGGATTTTGAATTGTTTTTGGCAGGTTTGTTGGATCAAAAAATGGTTATCTGGAAAGAAAGGAAACATGACCTAGATGATGCCGTTGCCACAGGAGATGCAGTTTGTGTGGGTTCCCTACAGGGTTTTGGCCTTCTGAAGTTCTTCCAAACCCCGAGCATGATTTCCCATCCCCGCTTGTTGGAATATATCCTACAAATGTGGAACCCGTAGCAACAACACTTTGAGGTAGGAATTCATGTTTTGACCATAGAGGTAGAGGACATCTACTTCCTAATAGGGTTGTCCAGACGAGGGGACCCTATCTCTCTTACTAGTTCCCGAGGAGGGGATGTGACTACTCAGGAGCTGATCAATCATCATTTTCATCCTGGCACATGAATGTCAGGTAAGAAGATTTCGATTAGGGCGGTGGTGGATACGCCACTTCACACAGTTCTATTCATCATGCAGAGGTTGGATGGAATCCAAGGACCTCATCAAGAATCCCGATAACATATTCTATATTCCCTGAAAGCTATGGCACCTACAGTTTACAATTGGGTAGAAGCACTTCTTCCTCTATTCAAGGACCAGCTGACAAAATGTCGGCAGGGATAACTAAAATAGTTTGGTTTTGAGTTTGTTTTAGCCTGCTTCTTTTTTGAGAGGGTGCCTCTCATGAGACCCCAAGTGATCTTCACTGAGCTTAGGGTGAGAGACCCACATATGCTAAAGTGGGTCGAGATCATGGCTCGTACAAGTGGTGGCAGGGCCAAGGTGAAATTTGAGGCTGCTTTCTTTCGTTGGCTACGAGATCAGATCCTTATGATAGAGGATTATGCCTATGCAGGGACAGATTTCAAAGGTGACCCTGATCTACCACTACCACCTGGTGCTCAGTGGGGGGATATTGGTAAGAAACAAAAACCCTAAAATGGTGATCATGTTTTTATGTTTTTTATATTTTATATGTTTTATGTGTAGTAACAAGAAATAATTTTTACATGTAGATGTTGATGGTGCACGGCCTAGAGGATCTTCTCCTATGGATAGATTGGCTGGGGCTGAATTCGTTCACAGGGGTGATGACCACCTTACTGAGTTGGAGGATAACTTAGAGTGGCTGACTCTTGACATTCCTGACATGGCTATAGATGACCTCCCCATGAGGTATCAGAGACATATTGCAGGAGTGCCAGGACATTTCAGCCGAATGCTTCGCAGGGTAGCATGGGATATCATGTGCTATCATGAGCATCACTAGATAGTGGAATGCATGATGTGCTACTGAAAGCTGACTAGCTTTAGGGTTTTTTGTATGATTTTGTATTTCTTAAAATCCATAGCGCTTCAAACGAGGTCTTGTGACCACATTTTTGTGAAAAAAACTTTATATATATATATACACACACACACACAGACTTATTACTAGTGTTTATATATCTCAAATGTAAATCATATTTACATGAGTTTTATGTGTCATCTATAGTTTATTTTACAATGAACCATGTTTATTTTACAAGTTATGAATGGGAAATATACTAGTCTAGGATGTAGTTTGCTAACGAATCAGCAATCGTATTATCTGACTTAGGGACATTCCTGTAAGTGATAAACTTGAATGACCTCTCTAAAAAACACACCCTTTGAAATAAATGAAGGAGTACAGGGTTTCTGATGGTATAGGCATGGTTTAGATGACAAACCACTAATTGTAAATCCATAAACACTACCAAGTCATAAATGTCTCGAGATGTAGCCTTAGTTAGTAGACCTATTACCGCCCGATACTCGGCTATGTTGTTGGTAGAGGGACCAATACGAACCGCTCTTGAACTGATCAATTCATGATTCGAGGAATAGAGAAACCAAGCAGTTGAGGCAAGGTTCAGGGTATGACAGCAAGCACCATCAGTGAAGCTGTAAAAAGCCATCAGATCTGCATAACCAAAACATGGTATAAAAAGTTTGGACACTAAACTCAACACCATACTAAATCAAGACACAACACACTGAAAGCCAATAATATACATATATACAAGGTACCATACAAAAGTGATTTAAGCATAGTACCTCTTCAGGTACAACCCATTATGAGGTTGATTGAAGGGTATCCCACCATAATCTATGAGCTCGTATGCTCCTTTCTCTAAAACTTTGCTGATGACAAAGGGACCATACCACATTGACTCGAACTTCCCTTTACCTAGTTTATCGTGTCTCTGATTGTAGGTAAGAACTAGGTCACCTTCATTGAAAACCCGAGGCTGAATAGATTTATCGTACTGGGCCTTGATGCATTTCTTATGTGCCTCATTAGCTAAGGCAGAATCTCTTCTAGTTTTGTCAAGATTAGTTAGGTATAGAAATATCTCTTCCTCAGTGGAAGTATTTGGTAGAAGTTCTACTGCAATTTTTAGTGACAGAATCTGGTGTTGGATAGGAAGGAAAACTTCTAGTCCACAAACTAACTAGAATGGTGTGAAACCAATTGATGTTTTTACTTAAGTCCTGTAAGCCCAAAGGGAGGAAAGAGAGTCAGGTGCCAGTTGGATTTATGATCTCCAACCATCCTTCGCAGCATGGTTTTTAAAACTTTGTTAATAGCGTCGACCTAACCATTAGCCTGCAGATAGTAAGGTGTTGAATTTTCATGGTGAAACCCAGCTTGGTACTCAACTCGGTCATCGTTTGATTCCGGAAATGTGATCCGTGGTAGTGACAATATATTGTGGGACTTCAAACCTAGCTATCATGTGATTAAATAAAAAGAGGGTGGTAGTCTTACCATCCTCTGCATATGTAGGAATAGCCTCAGCCAATTTTGTGAAATAATCAATGGCTACGATGATGTAATGATTCCCCCAGGATGAGGTAGGATTACAATGCATAAAGTCAATTCCCCATTTGGAAAAAGGGCCAATTGAAATGACATGGTGTAAAGGAGTAGGGTGGGTGCACTTTTTTGGACATAAATGTTGGCAGGGTGGGAATTTCTTAACAACCTCGTGATAGTCTTTGAAGATTGAAGGCCAGAAATAGCTAGCACGAAGGATTTTTTGGGCTGTAGCCATCCCAGAAAAATGACCTCCACACGCTCCAGAGTGGCAATCATTAAGGACTTGTTCAACCTCTTCATGTGTAAGGCATTGTTGGAGAATGGAATCTATACCACATCTATACAATGTATCATTTAAGATAAGGTAGTACTTCGTGTGGTGATGGATATGGCAACGATCATCACGGGATATCTTGGGATGAAATATTTGAGTTTGGAGATAAATGATTAAATCTCCATACCATGGGTATGTTGTGCTTATCAAGAATAGGAATTCATATGGAAATGAATCACTAGGATTAATATCCATCAAAGCACAGGGAAGCTCACACATCAGCTCTACAAAGATGAAGGATTTCTTTGAAGTGGCCTTGGAAAACTCAAGGTTGAATTCCTATAGGATGACAATCCAACAAGAATATTTTACTCGTAGCCCCTGATGAGTCAAGATGTAGTACATAGGGTTCTGATCTACAAGTACCATGGTAGTGCGAAGCAGGATGTAATGATGAAATTTTTGGACATCAATGACAGTAGCCAATGCTAACTTCTCCACATGCGAGTATCGAGTTTCAGAATCAATGAGATTCTTAATGGCGTAATATATCACGTGCCCATGACTGTTGGGATCTTCCTGTGCTAAAACCATTCCAATGGTAGTAGTGGAAGCAACAACATATAAGAGAAAGTCCTTTGAATAATCTGGGGTTTGTATCATGTGTGAATGAGTCAGAGCATGCTTGAGATTATCAAAGGCTCACTGGGCCTGGTCATCCCAGAAGAATGGAGTGTTCTTCTTCAGGAGACGCATATAACCATGTGTTTTCTCAGTGAAATTGCAAACGAAACGACGGAGAAAGTTTTCCTTCCCTTGTAAAATTTGGAGCTCAACAATATTTGTTGGGGCAAGTAGGGCGAATATAGCAGCAATCTTCAGTGGGTCAATCCGGATGCCATCCTTAGAAACCACAAAGCTAAGGAGACGTCCCATCTCAATGAAAAACACATTTGTGTGGATTGAGCCATATGTTATCATGAAAAAATCTTAGAAAAATGTCTCTAAGATGCTCAGGGTGATATTCCCATTGCTGTGAATGTGCTGGGAGATTGTCAAGGTATGACTCCATGATGTTCTTTATGCCGTGAAATGCATAGGACATGGCACGCTGAAATGTAGCTCCAGTGTTCTTGAGGCCAAAAGGTAAATTCCTATAGGAAAAGGTTCCCCACAGACATATAAATGTCGTTTTGTGCTGATCAATGGGAAATATCTCAATCTGATTGTAGCCAAAAAATCCATCCATGAACGAGATGACGACACTTCTAGCACAGTTATTGATAATTTGATCGATATGCAGAGTCGGGAAATTATCTTTGGGACAAGCTTTGTTCAAGTCTCATAAATGGATGCAGACTCTAATGGTGCCTTGATTTTTGTTCAAAGGGATAATGTTAGATACCCATTCCCTCAGGGGTACAGGATAAATAAATCCTGCCTTCAGAATTTTTTCCACTTCGGCTTTAATAGCCGTAACCTTCCTAGGATGGACCTTACGCAATGTGATCATGAGATGGTTGGAACCTTCTATACCCATCCTCATCCGATGGAGGATTGAAAAAGGATAGTCTAGTAACCCTAAATTCGAAAATTTCTTAACCCATAGAGGTTCTCCAAAAAGGACCAATAGAGCCATATTTTTTCCCCTCAGTGTCATCAGACGAGCAATCAACCCAATTTGATGAATCGACATGACCTTCCATTGGAAAATGGAAAGCAGTATCAGCCATAGGAGGCTGTTCGACCAATGGGTTATAATATGTGGTGAATTCTTCCCTCACCTCCATAGCTATATTTTCTTCCACATGAAAACCAGTCGCAGCTCCTTGGTTAGTGGCTTCCATAGGTCTTTCTCCTGTAATGGGAGGAAGGTCAGGTGGCAAGCCTTGCACTCTTTTGGATCATCTCAAAGGAAACTTAGCCAGATTGTTGATCACTAAAAGCCTAACCTAATGTTTGAAAACTAGACAAAACACAAAAAACTATCCTACACAAGCTAAAGGCCAGAAGCAAACTTAGGTGATAGGAGGGGCTGATAAAATCCAATTCATCAGTAGGTTTATCAAGTCTTTACAACTCGTGATATACCGGAGGGTCCAACTGTAAAGCGTGAAAAGGAGGATTGGGATTGTCCCTTGCCTAAATACCTGATTACCTAGACGGTACGTGCGTAGTATTCTCCTTGAGTGTTTTTTTCTATGTATTACATCGACAAGACACCCAAAACGGTTTTTCTCAGATGGTTTAGGGAATCCTAGAAGGATCTCCCGATTTACACAAGGTGCGTGGGAGCTCAAATCCATGTTAGTGCTGTCTAATGCACAACCGTTCAAAAGGGGCCTTCCGATATAAAATTGAGTACATGAAGTACCTTTCAATATACCTCAATGGTACATGAAAGGTCGTTCGATATACCGACAATAAATGGAAGAACCGCGCAGTTCCTAGGTTGCAGTGCAGGCAAATAATGACATATCATATGTTTAAAGAAGTTGAAACATGTCTCTATCCTATCACTCAATTTACTAGTGTTATAATAGTAATACAACTCACTAATACCTTGTTTTCACTACTTAGTCAATTTTATTGCATTCTGCATTAATATACTATGTTTTTGGACTAAGGGTGCTTAGTTGGACAAATGCCAAGTCAAATTGGGGAATTCACACCCACATGAGAACTCTAGCTCATTCAACCAGCCACATGTGAACCCTCATCATTGTTGGTGCGCTCCCATTCATTGAATGTGGACAACTTGGTTGACTAGGAGTGCTAGAGGTGGATTTTGTCCATTTTTGGCTTGATTTGGTGCATTTAATGCCACCTTGAGACTCTAAACCACCCATATTTCCACACCCACACATGCCAAGGTGTAAAAATTTCCCCACGTCATCTCAGCCACATCCATTCAGCAATTCGTTGTTGTTTAGGATGATTTGGAGCGCGATTGGCCCACCCAGGGGGGATTGTTGCCAATTTGGCAATTTTGACTTGTACACTCACATTGGGATTCCAAATACTCACAAAACTCTTATGATGTAATATAAACCTATTAATAACATGTTTTATGTTAGACAGTAAAAAATAACCTGGTTCTATTCACATTTTTGTGTGTAATTTGCTTCTCAATTAATGGGTTTTTGTTGGTTTTGCACCAAATTTGATTTGTGAGTTTCTATAACATTCCTAGATTCTACCATGGGTCAAATTTATCACATGGTATCAGATATTTTTGGATTTTATTGAGTTACAGATCAATACAGAGTGTTTTGAGCTGCATTTTTAGAGAAATTCTAGATAAAATCGAGTTGTTTTGCAGGACATTCGGCAAAATTCATCACCATCAGCACATGAAAAAATGGAAGCTACCAAAATCTTGCTAACACCTTTAAAATTCTTCAATTGGAAGGAAGATATGGTGATTCAATTGAGAGCCAAAGGCCTCTATAGAGTTACCATGGGCACTAAGGTGGAGCTAAACTCTGCTGTTGAGAAAGCCAAGTACTTCAATGGATTGGATGAGACATATGGATTGTTATGCTTGAGCATCTCAAGAGAGCTCTTGTTCCACATAGATAGTTTAACCACACCTAATGAAATTTGGGTAAAACTAGAGACATTGTTTGGTAAAACTGATGAACTAAGAGGTCACCATCTTGAGAACGAGCTTATCAGCTTGAGCCCAACACACTTTGACACTATCCAGGACTTCTTCACCAAGTTTAAGTCACTTGTGTTACAGATAAAACAATGTGGCATTGAAAAGAAAGAGGACCAATTGAGTTTGTCCATCCTTTCAAAGTTGGGGCCAAAGTTCTTAGTTTTTGTGAGCACATGTCACTCCGGCAAGTTAACACTTTGAAATTGGAAAATTCCAAGTCTGGCTAGCTTCATGGATTCACTCACTCAGGAGCAAGAAAATCAAGTCCAAATGGGCACCATCAACACCAAGTATCAATCCTTAGACATGGGAGTTTCGAATTCCTCAAAGGGGAAGCCCAAGCCCTAGAATTCGAAGCTGTCAGAGAAAAAGAAACCATAAAAACCCAAATCCAGTGATGGAGGTTCGAATCCTCCCAGAGAGAAGGAAAAGAGAGGAAAAGAGAAGGCCAAATGCACCTATTTCCATAAGGGATGGAATCCAAAGAGCTCATGCATGAAAAATACCATTGACCAGATGGCACAACTGCTGGAGAAGAACAACATTCCAGTCCCTAACAACGCAAGGAAGAAGGATGGAAGCTCTAGTTCAGATGGAAAGGAGAAATGTCATGCTTTGGTAGCAGGTACCTCTAACTCTTCATCTTTTATCATTGATTTTTGGGTTTCCAGGAACATGGTATCCAAAAGACAGTTCTTCTCCTCCATGAGTTCGAATGCTGGCCCAATAGTTTGAATGGGGGATGATTCATAAATCCAGACCAAGGGGATTGGGAGGATTGACTTAGAGCATGGTTACTTTAGTGATGCATTGTATGTACCAGACCTTGTAGAAAATTTGTTGTCACTCTATCAAATGAATCATATAGGAGAGGAAAATAGAGTGACCTTCACTCCAGACATGTTAGATATTTCAGAAATATCAATAGACCAAGTCATTACAATTGGTTATGCAGACCATCATGAGAGGATGGACAAGTTTTCAAACTTCCTCCCCACTTCCAATGACCAAGAACTTCTCCCACATGCCAATGAGGTTTCCAAGCTATGGCATGAGAGGTTTGATCATATGAATTACAAGTACCTCCAAGAACTACACATAGATGATATGGTGGAAGGACTTCCACAAATCAAATCATCAAATGGAGCATGCATTGGGTGTGTAGTTAGGAAGCATCCAGAGTGAAGCTATGAGAAGGGGATGGAAAGGAGAGACACACAACCAATTGGGTTGGTACATTAAAATATGATTGGTCCATTCCCCACTCCATCATACGGTGGATCAAGGCATGTACTTACATTTATAGATGACTACTCAAGATTCTGCTGGGTGTTCTTCCTCAAATTAAAGTTTGAAGCTTTTGAACAGCTAAATATTTGGAAGGCATTGGTAGAAGATCAGAGTGGGCATAAGATTAACGTCATTAGGACTGATAATGGGAAGGAGTATGTAAACAAAAAACTACAGAACATTTGTGAGGAGTGTGGCATCCAAATGCAACACTCAACTCCCTACACACCACATCAAAATGGTGTGGCCAAGAGGAAGAATAGATCTCTCAAGGAGATGGTCACTTGCATGATAGAGGCAACGGATATAAGTCCCAAGCTATGGGATGAGGCCATTAGTTGTTCTGCACACATACAAAATAGAGCCTTTCATAAATAAGTAAAAGGAAAGACACCTTACGAGGCATGGTTTGGCCAAAAACCAAATGTCTCAAATTTCAGGAGTTTCGGAACTAGAGCATGGGCTAGAATCCCTTCTGAAAAGAGGAAGGAATTGCAGCCACAAAGGAAGGAGTGAATTATGGTTGGGTATGGTGAGGATACTAAATGATAAAAACTCTTTGACACTTCCAATTGCAATACATTTGTTGAAATAAGTGTGAAATTCGAAGAAGAGCCAATTCCAGATTTCGAGCTTGCACCGGGTGAATGGTCCTCTCCTCAACCATTCAAAGATGTAAGTGATGATACATGATCTGGTTTTTCTGATATGTCTGATATAAATATGTTTGAACATGATATTTATGTATATGACTCACCTTCAAGGCCCAAGTGGGCTGAAAAAATCATTCAATCTGCAGGGGAATTGACAGGCAATCCCCAAGAACCTAGGAAGACTAGATCACAAACTAGTAATGCTTCCTTTGCAAGTGATAGTTCTCTTGCTGAGCACTGTTATATGCTGATTGGTTCTGATCCAAAGAAATATAATCAAGATTGTAATGACCTAATATTTCAAACAACAATGGAATAAGAATTTCAGTCCCTCCAAGAGAACAAGACATGGGAATTGGTTCCCCTTCCTCCCAAGAGGAAGCTTGTTCAATGAAAGTGGATATTTTGAACCAAAATTGATGCTGATGGTTCATATCTAAAACATAAGTCAATATTAGTTTCTAAGGTCTATTCTCAGGTCCATTTCATTGATTACACAGAGACCTTTGCACTGGTTGCAAAGATGGACTCCATAAGACTAGTTTTTGCAATGTCAGCTAGTAAGGGTTGGAGAGTTCACCACATGGATGTTAAAAGTGCATTCTTGCATGGTGAGCTATAGGAAGATATTTTAATGCAGCAACCTGAAGGTTTCCAAGAGGATCCTTCATTGGTATGTAGGTTGAATAAATCACTGTATGGACTCAAACAAGCCCCCAGGGCTTGGCATGCAAAAATGGATGTCTTTTTGCTCTCTATTGGTTTCACTAGATGAAAATCAGACCCTAATGTGTATTTGCAGAAAAACCATGGTATTTTTGAGTTTATTGTTATTTTATGCTGATGACCTTCTCATTACAGGTAGCTGCACCACTTCAA
The DNA here is from genome assembly GCA_001517045.1 of Pseudotsuga menziesii. Classification (NCBI taxonomy): domain Eukaryota; kingdom Viridiplantae; phylum Streptophyta; class Pinopsida; order Pinales; family Pinaceae; genus Pseudotsuga; species Pseudotsuga menziesii. The sequence goes on from LPNX010679598.1 coordinate 571,753, forward strand.
TTGGTTCAATTAAGTCATCTTTGCATAGTGAATTTTCCATGACCGACCTAGGATTGCTAAGGCAATTTTTGGGCTTGGAAATTGAGAAAAGTGAAAGGGGTATCAAGCTGAGTAAACCACAGTATGATTCAGAAATAATAAATAAGTTTAAAATGGCTGAGTGTAAGGAATCCAAGTCTCCCTTTCTTTCTGGCATCAAAATGCATGAATTTGGCAATTCTCCATTGGTAGATATTACACTCTACAGGAAACTAGTGGGAAGCTTGCTCTATATCACACACACAAGACCTGATTTGTCTTATGCTATAAGTGTGTTAGAAATACATATGAACCAGCCACATGAGCTCCATTGGAGGGTAGAAAAAAATTCCTTCAGTATGGCCAGGGTACAAAGAATTTTGGGGTGCACTACTCAGATAGTACCTCACTTCAACTAGCTGTATTTTCTGATTCAGATTGGGCTGGAGATCCCACTCATAGGAAGTCAACTTCAGGTTTTGTCTGTATGGTTGCTAAAGGTCCCATTTTGTGGTCAAGTAAGAAACAACACACCATTTCACTTTCATCAGCAGAGGCTGAGTACATGGCAATAGTCAATGCTGCTACACAGTGTGTTTGGTTGCAGTGAATTCTTCAGGAATTTGGTGTCAGAATCGATTCTCCAACCAAAATTTGGGTGGAAAATAAAAGTTTCATCAAAATATATACTGATCCAGTTCAAAGGTAGAGGACAAATCACATTGATATCCATATGCACTACATCCGAGGCTTAGTGCATGACAGGGTGATTTCATTGCAGTATTGTCCATCCATCAAGCAAACTGCCGACATTTTCACCAAGGTTTTCACAGAGAAGACCTTCATTTACATGAGATATTTGCTTGGGGTGATTGAAGGATGGTGATTTTATGCTATTTCTAGTTCATAGGTAGAGGTAAAATCACATTGATATTCATATGCACTACATCTGGGTCTTAGTGCATGATAGGGTGATTTCATTGCAGTATTTCCCATCCATCGAGCAATCTTCCGACATTTTCACTAAGGTTTTCATAGAGAATAGCTTCACTTACCTGATATATTTTCTTGGGGTGAGTAAAGGATGGTGATTTTCTTCTATTTGTTACAGGTTTTAGACCCATGCCGATTGTTGAGGGAAGGTTTTGTCCCATGTGGTTTTCCTTTTTTTCCTCGGTTCATATGGGCAAATAAAATTTCTGAATTATGTAATTAAGTTGACTTGAGCCATTGTTTCCAAGGAATCCTTAATTTTGTGAGATGTACTTAGTTTTTGGATTAAGTGAGGGTGTTATAATAGTAATCCAACTCACTAATACCTTAGTTTCACTACTTAGTCAATTTTAGTGAATTTTACATTGATATACTATGTTTTTCGACTAAGGGTGCTTAGTTGGACAAATTCCAAGTCAAATTGGGGCATTCACACCCACATGAGCACTCCATCTCAGTAAACCAGCCACATGTGCACCTTCATCATTGCTGGTGTGTTCCCATTCATTGAATGTGGACAACTTAGTTAACTAGGAGCGCTAGAGGTGGATTTTGTCCATTTTTGGCTTTATTTGGTGCATTTAATGCCACCTTGAGACTCTAAACCACCTATATTTCCACACCCATGCATGCCAAGGTGTAATAATTTCCCCACATCATCTCAGCCACATCCAGTTAGCAGTTTGTGGCTGTTTGGGCTGATTTGGAGCGTGATTGGCCCACCTAGGGGGGATTGATGCCAATTTGGAAATTTTGACTTATACACTCACATTGGGATTCCAAATCCTCATGAGACTCTTATTATGTAATATAAACATGTTACTAACTTTTTTTTATGTTAGACAGTAAAAAATAACCTGGTTCTGTTCACATTTGTGTGTGTAATTTGCTTCTCAATTAATGTTTTTTGTTGGGTTTGCACCAAATTTGATTTGTGAGTTTCTCTAATGCTCCTAGATTCTCCCATGGGTAAAATTTCAGAAATAGAAAATTTTAACCTATAGATACCATTAATTTTATCTTGAACGGTTAGGTGAATGCATGAAGTGTATATAGAAATGTAAAACTATGCAATATGAGTGTGCAAATATTTCACTTTACCATTCAAAGTATGCCCTACTTATGGGAAGCAGAGAGTGTTCAATTCTATTTTCAAAACAAAATATTTTCCAAACAGTCACACTGAACTCAGGTTTTCAAAAAAGTGCAAACAAGCAACACGCTTCTACACCGATCTTTTAAAGTAAGAATGAAGCGATATCTCTTTTCCTAAAAAGAAAGACAATAGCAATAAAAGGAAAACTAAGCACTTTTTCAATTTTATTCAAAAAAATGAAAGGATCTAACTTAAAACTATGATATTTTTTTTTTTTGACGAGATAAGAGTGTATAAAAGGAATGAAGAACATGGATATATGAAATATTATGAAGCTAATTAGGGGTCCAATAATTTGTCTTTTAGCGAAATTATAATCAAATCTCAATAATTTTTTTTTTCCTTTGAATCAAAATAAAAAAGAAGTCTCTCATAAAATAATGAAGAATGAAAGTAAAAGCCAAAAATCAAAGCTTCCTTTTTCAGTTTGATTAAGCCAAAAGGTAAAGCTTCTTTTGAATGTTGAATTGACTTCCCTTTCTTCCTCTTCACCTGTTGAAAACTCTAATGTTAGTTAATGGGAGGGTAAGCGAAATACAAAAAGGAAGGCTAAGAATAAGAACACTAAGAATAAGTCCATATCTCCAACCTCTGATCGTCATGTTGGAATGCCACCAGCCACTGATCATCATGCTGGGAGTATTGATGTACCTATTTCTGGCTCACGTAAACCTAAGTTCCCTTGAAAACTTTGAAAGGATGATCACCTTCTCAAGGACCATCCCAGTATTTCCCATGTGTCAGAAGTGTGTTCTAAACATCCCATGTCATCAGTCTATGGTCATCATGCTGATGATTCCTTGTCAACCAGTGGCTCTGTGGTTAAGAGTCATAAAGGAAAAGTCAAGTATCCTTGCTTGCTATGTAAGGATATGCATTGTACTTACCTTTGTCCTTGCATGGATGTAGCTTCAAATTTTTTGGAAGGTATTACTGTTCCTCAACAATGGCTTCCAACCGGTTGTTGTAATTTATCCATTGACATTCCATTGGTTGATAAAGTAGTCGATCCAAGTCAAACCTTGGTTGATCCCACTCTTTTGTTGAAGAGTGAAGTCAAAGTGATCGATCCAGTTCCAACCTTGGTCGATCCCACTATCCCCTTGGAGAGTGAAGTTAAAGTGGTCAATTCAATGTCATCTCCACCTGATCCCACTCCTACTTCAGATAATGTTAAGATTGAAGTAGTTTCTTCGACACAATCTTCATCTTCTCCCTCTCTTCCAGTTGAGAGTGAACTGAAACCTGTTGAGGTTTTCGTAGTTAGTTCTAATTGTTATATGCAAGAGGAAATTTTGTTTCTTTCAACAAAAAACTCTCCAAGTAGTGAGGTTATTTCCTTTGACTGGAGTAACCTAACAAAATATCATCTTCATTCGAGTGTTCATTTCCAGATATATGCCCGATTTACGACTAATAATATACTCTACACTATCATTGACAAAGGGGCTTCTGTTAACATTCTATCTGCTACTGCTTGGAAATCCATAGGTTCTCCTCTGCTTGTGCCAGGTACCGATCAAATACTATATTTTAATCAAATACCTACTGCGCCTTTAGGGATCCTTCCTCATTTACCAATCACTTTGGAAGGAAAAATGGTTTGTATTGATGTTATGGTAGTCTAATGTCCCTTAGATTTCAATATGCTCCTTGGGCGTGATTATGTTTACGCCATGAAAAATGTAGTGTCCACACTTTTTTGAGTGATGCATTCTCCCCACGATGGGAAGATTGTGACCATTGATCATATTTCCTTTGTTAATCCTGATCATTGCATGACTCCTAGCCATCATACTTCCTTGAATGTCCCGCATTTTCTTGTGGTTCCTTCCCCTTCTACCTAGCTTCTTCCCATCATAGGTAAAATGGGGAGCATGGCTCTAGCCTCTAGATATCATACTGGAGTTAAGTTGCTAGCTTCTTATGTAAGGGGGAAACCCACCAACCTTTGGACATCATGTTTTCTTAGAGATGCCAGTGAGAATAGTTCCCATTCTGTGTCAAGCTCGTTAAAAATAAAATAGATTTTCGTGAGCATAGTTCCCATTCTGTGTCAAGCTCGTTAAAAAATGAAATAGATGTCTGTGAGCGTAGTTCCCATTATATGTCAAGCTCATTAAAATGTGAAACATATGTCCATAAGCATAGTTCCCATTCTATGTCAAGATTGTTAAAAAGTGAAACAAATGTCTGGGAGCATAGTTCCCATTCTATGTCAAGGTCGTTAAAAAATGAAACAGATGCTTGTGAGAATAGTTCCTATTATGTGTCAAGTTCGTTAAAATATGAAATAGATGTCCATAAGCATAGTTCCCAATCTGTGTCAAGCTCATTAAAAAATGAAACATATGTCCTTGAGCATAGTTCCCATTTTGTGTCAAGCTCGTTAAAAAATGAAACAAATGCTTGTGAGCATAGTTCCCATTATGTGTCAAGCTTGTTAAAAAATGAAATAGAAACCTGTGAGCATAGTTCCCATTATGTGTTAAGATCGTTAAAAAATGAAATAGACACCTGTGAGCATATTTCTCATTCTTTTTCAAGCTCATTAAACAATGAAACAGGCATTGCAAGCGAAGTTCTCATTATGTGTCAAGATCGTTAAAAAATGAAACAAATTCTTGTGAGCATAGTTCTTATTCTGTGTTAAGATCGTTAAAAAATGAAAGATATTCCTGTGAGCATCATTCTTATTCTGTGTCAAGATCATTTAAAAATTGTAACGGATGTCCTTAGGCATAGTTACTTTCTGTTTCAAGCTTGCGTAAAACAGAAACAGGTCCCCACAAGCATAGTTATTCTATGTTTAAGGGTTGTGTAAAAATGGAACAAGTCCCCACAAGCATAGTTATTTTTCTATTTCAAGCTCGTGTAAAAATGAAACAAGCCACCTTGAGCACGGTTCCTTTTTCATGTCAAGCTCGTTAAAAAATGAAACAAAATTTTCCATTGTGTCAAGACTCAATAATTGAACCTTCATTTCATCTACTTCTAAAGCAGATGAAATGAAGCTTGGGGGGCATGTACCCTACTGTTATACCAAAATCCTGTCATCACCATGTGATAAGATCCTTGGCTTACATGTTTTCCTTTAATCCCAGCACTTGGAGAGAAAACCCATGTTATTTGTCAATATTTCATGAAAATACTCAGCACCACACTTTCCTTGTTAATCATGAGTGGTACCTTGCTCGCACCACCTGTATCTTGTTTACCATAAGCTTTGCCACCACTTATATCCTTTGGTCCATAAGCATTTTTAACTTGAAACTCTCTCTCATAAGAGGAAAAAGACAGTACCCTGGGTAAAATGGGAAAAAAGAGAGGTTTCTCGAGGCTTCTAGATCATGAGCCTCATGTACTCTCTTATCCCTAACATTGTGGTTTAGTTGAGCTCGAGATCCCCCATCATAGGATATTGGAGGCTGCCTCATCCACAAATATCTCAACCATTCCTATCCATTGAGCCTTATAAATACAAGCTCATGTCCATGGTTTAGGGGGGAACCATAGAGGTATTGTTATGTTGTTGGATTGACCACTTGGACCAAGCCATTTGAGAGCATAGAGAGTAAATTTGGAGCTTATGGGGATGAAGTATTGGTTTCATGGAGATGCATGTCAACACTAAGGCTTAATTGGTTGCAAACTTCTCCATTCATCTTAATGCAAAGCTGATTTCCGCCCCACATTACTGTTGTTTTGATTTCGCATGTAAATGTTGTTAGATTCCTTAATCACTAACATGGATCAGTGGATTATGTTCTGGTAGATTTGATTTGTTTGCATGTTTAAGATGATTGTAGGTACACAAGTTTACTATCGAAGTGGCATTCTAGGTATCTACGACATCTAGGGAGGGTCTTCATCCTTTGTCGGTCATTTGTTCTGGATCTGAACCATTCAGACCAGAGGAACAACTTCTGTCCATAGAAGGTGAAATATTCCTGCTTACAAATTTGGTGACTCCACTGGGGAATGAATATACGTATCAGTTGATCTGATCTTCCTCAGTTCTTCAATTCTTATCTGAATCCAGGCTCCTTCTCCAACTCTCTTCAGTCAGATCTGCTATCTGACTTAGTGGATTTTGGTTTGAAACTTCTAGATCTGTCTAGGTCTGAATTATTTCAACCCTTTATGCTCTTTTTTATTCTCAATCTATCAGTTTTTACCTTGATTTGGTCTTTTTCTGACTTGGTCTGTCCTTCTCCTTGTTATTCTTACACATTGATCTAGGAACAAAGCATCAATCTCATCAAATAATATCAACAAATAACTCATGAAATGGTGTTAATCGAAACCAGAATTGGTTTCCTCTCTATATATTTAATAAACAATGAATGGTTACAATAACAATGTCAAGCAATAGCTTGAATCAATGAGGAATTCGAATACCTAAGGAGGCAATTCAAAATCAATGAGTGAGTCTAGCTTAACTGTCTCTAAACCATTGGTTCACACTTAGTTAACCACTTAACCAAAACCCTAATTGACTCACCAAACCCTAACTGAAGTCGGAGTGCAATAAATGACTGAATCTCAATTGAAAGAGATCAAACACATGTCATAGCAAGCTAGCCATCAAGTGCTAGTGCTCAATGAATTCAATGAACCCCGATGAGGTTAAATGAAGCTGAACTGATCATCATAAGTTGGTGGAGGCACCCCTATTGACTCTAGATCATTAAATAATAATAAATAATCATTAAATAATATATTTAATGAGAGGAGGTGCCTTAACTGACTGGTTGAACTGATTGTAACCACCAATTAGCAATTAGGTGCATTAATATCACTCAGATCACCCCCGGAGTGCTCCAGTTAGCCTCCTTGACTATAGGAGAAGGCTAAGTTAGCCTCCTTGACTATAGGTAGGCGTGGGAGAGACTGGATGATGTCAATTAATGCTCCAATGATGTCAATTAATGTCAATTATACTTAGGATAGTGGTTTAACTAGGCCAATTTGACCAAAAAGAGTGTGCATGGTGGTAAATGTCTCCAACACTCCCTGATGTTTTGGATTTACACAGGGATTTGTGCTTATGCAGTTGGTGAGAAGCAGTACCACTGCCTGAACCCTGTTAGTAGCACGTAGTGCCACTGCCTGAGTCTTGTTGGCGAAAAGCGGTGCTGGTCTAGAATCGCTCTGTCAAGATCTGTGCAATGCGGTGCCAGGTAGGAATCATTCCAAGACCTCTTTTTTCTCATTTTTTTTGCAAAAATTTGAGTTGAGTTGCTTTCATCCCTGCACTGTCAGGCTTGTGTGTTAGAATTTGATGCTTGGGGTTTGGAATTTTATGGTTGAAATATTGGTTTGATTGGAAAATTCAAAAGCTAGTTTAGGCTTATTGATTGTTCATTCACTTTTGTGCTTGTTGGTTGTGTTTATGAAAGGAATTCTTGTTTTTTGAAAAGCTTATGGTGTTAGTAAGATCTCTTTTCATCTCTGTTATATAGACTGAAATAAAGATGTTTGATTAGCGTCTAAGTTTCATTTCTTGTTTGCATAGAGAACTTCTTTTTCTTCCTTTAAAAAAGAAATTTTTTGACTGAGACTAGGTTATCATAATTGAGCATTGGACATCGGATATCTGATTGGATTTACAAGCTTTTAGGATCTTTATTTTCTTTTGTCTCTTATGCATTTAGTACTATCTCATCAAAATAAAAATATGGTAGTTTTAAGTTAGATTTGCCTATGTTTTAAGAAAAATTGAAAATAGAGTGCATATGCATGTAGTGTGCTTCTTGTTTTTCTTTTAGGAAAAGAGATTCTTCCCCTTCTTATTGCTTTCAAAAAAGAGAAATCAGTTTGGAAAGTGCTACTTGTATTTGATTTTGTGTTCAATATTGTTGTTTGGAAATATTTTTTGGTTCTGAAGCAAAAGAAAATACTCTCTTTCCCTCCCGTAGGTAGGCATACTGAATGGTAAAGTGAAATATTTGCATACGCATATTGCATGGTTTTACTTTTTCTGTCAAAACACCATGCATTCACCCAACCATCCACTTTAAAATTAACGGTAGTTATAGGTTAAAATTTACATAGCAATTGGAGTGATAGGTTAGAGACGTGTTTGGGTATCGTTAAGCATAGGAGCTGTCGTTATTTATCTGCATTACATCCTGGGACTTGCGCGGTTCTTCCACATACCATCGATATATCGAACGGCCTTTCACGTACCCTTGAGGTATATAGAAAGGTACTTCATGTACTCGATTGTATATCGAAAGGCCCCTTGTGTACGGTTATGCATTAGATAGCACTGCTACCGATTCGAGCTCCCATGTACCTTGAGTATATCGGGAGACCCCACTAGGATACCTTATCTAGCTGAGAAAAGCCCTTTGGCCATATTTCTTGGAGCCATACACCAAAAACAACATTCGGGGAGATTACTATGCACGTACCCTAGAGGTATATCGCGAGTGGCACCTTCTTGACAATCCTGGTGAGAGACTTGACTATCTAAACTCCTCCTATCATTTTAAGTGTGCTTGTTTGACCTAGAGCCTATGTAGGGAATTTTTTTTTGGGTGTGTTTTCTAGTTTTTTAGACCCTAGGTTAGATAAGAACTGTACAAACTAGCTGAGTTAAGACAGTCCAGAAGAGTACGGGGATTTCCACCCATTTTTTTTCCTGGTTCAAGAGAAAATCCAATGGAAGCTATTGACCAAGGAGCTGCTACCACCTCCTAGGTGGGAGATAATGTGGTTGCAGAAAGTGGAGGACCATATTCTTCACACTCGCCTCCCTTGGTCCAACAACCTTCTCGAGGAAATACCTCATCCCATTCTCCCAAAGAAGGTCATGCTGATGATACTACCCATCTGAATTATGGTCCCAATGCTCCATTTTGGGATACCTCTATAGGACAAGCCATTGCCTCATATGGCACTCATGTGAACCCTTCTGGAGAAGTTTATTTAGATGAAGAAGAACATAGACAATACCACGTAGCCATTCTCGGTGCACTGGATATTGAAAGACAAATAGATGACATATTGGGCACACCACCAAAAGGTTCCACAACTATTCCTATGGGATACCATTCACTTGTTGATTCTATGAGACACATTGAACTGATTATAGATCGCACAGTAACACCACACAACCCAGGTCAAAATACCAACCCCACCACCTCCCATGTTATGTATGTTCCCAGTCTTCCTAGGTCTTCTGCACTTGGGACCTAACCTTCAGTTCCTGTTTCGTCATTACCTTCTAGTGTCGAGGGGCAACCCCCGGCACGACCTACGCTATCTGGCACCGAAATTGTACCTAGTCAAGGACAAAACTCTAATATCAAACTGTCTACAGTTTATGTCCCTCCCACCCATACTAATGTGGTTAATCCCCCATCTAGTTCAGGTCATCCCTTGGGGGCACAACCTACAACCATTCAATCTTCTGGAGGTTATGGTTATCAAATACTTGTAGGGAACATTAATTATCCACCCAATCCTATAGGAATGCCTTATGTTGGAATTCCATACCCTAGTAATACTTTTATGCCATGGGGGCAGCCTAACTGGTCCTACATGTCAGCTATGGAGGGGAAACCTATACATACTGTAGGAGGTGCCGGAAGACCACCTTACGGAGGTCCTCCCCCTGGAAGGCCTAGTGGATTTCCTCCTTATGGTCCTAGTGGTCTTAGAGGTCTTGGTGGTTTTCTTGCTTTTGGTCCTAATGGTCCTGGGGGGCCCGGTGGCTTTCCTCCTAATGGCCCTGGAGGGTCTGGTGGCCCTCCTCCTAGTGGTTCTGGAGGCGCTGGAGGTTTACCTCCCAGCAGCCCTGGAGGGTCTAGTGGTCTACCTCTTGGTGGTCCTGGTGGTCCCAATGGTCCTAGTGGTCCTGAGGGCCCTGGTGGTCCTCCTCCTGAAGGCCCTAGTGGTCCTAATGGTCCTGATCCCAAAAATCAACCCCCTGCGGGCGGATTTTTCGTTATTTCTTCCTCACAACAACCTGTCTATTAGTCCACTTACGGTCCTACTGGTAATTATATGCCATATCAATATTACTAGTATGTGCAACCTAACCGTCAATTACCTTTCCTAGCAACTTTGGATTTACCTAACTTATCCAAGTTGATTAATGACCCCATTCGACATAATCCCTCAGGGCGTCCCATTCCGGTAAAGTTACCATCAGACATCCCGAAGTTCGACGGAAAGCAGGGAGACAATCCGAAAAACCATGTCATGACATTCTATTTGTGGTGTTCTTCAAACTCCCTCATGGATGATTCAGTTCGGTTACAACTCTTTTAGCGAACTTTGATCGGTACAGCCATGAAGTGGTACATTGAACTCCCACAACATTTGTTTGTGGATTTTGGCTCATTGGCAACCATGTTTCTTACACAATTTCAGCTCCCTATCCATTATGAAATGGGTACTAATCTCTTAACCTCTCTGCGACAAAACACCTCCACCCACATATCCGATCATATCCATGAATGGAGAAGGCGGATAAGGCTATTTAAGGCCTCTATTCCGGATCAGTTATTAGCTGATTGGTTTACCAAATCTTTGTTGCCTCCAATTTCCTGAGATGTGGCTATGGGCGGTGCAGTTACTGAAGAGCAGGCTATTAGTTGAGCCCAGTATCTAGACTTGGTATATTCCCAGTCTGGAACTCTTTATGACTTGATTCCTCAAGCTCCTTGCCCAAGCACCAATCCTGCCAAGCCACCAATAGAAGTACTTGTTGATGGAATTGTTGGTTCAATCTAGTCCCCGTCAGCAGTAAAACCTGCCAAGCAACCCTAGACTGCCACACCTACTCCTTCGACTCCTAATGTTTCTACCGAGGTCAATTCTATTCAAAGTACTCAAATCTCGAGAAATAATAAAAAGAAGGGTAAAAATAAGAATAAAAAACCTAGAACCCAACAGGAGAATCCAAGACCAATCAACAGTGATAACGATAAAGGGAAAAGAAAGGAAAAATATCCATGTCTTCTATGCGAAGGTGACCATTTCTCAAAAGAGTGTCCCCATCGGGATGAAATCTCCCAATTTCTGAAGTCAAATCCCGCACCTACAGTACTCATGGATCCTTTTCCCTCTCAACAACAATTGATAGACCACATGTCTAATCAAGGTAACTCTAGTCCATTAGAGGAAATTTGTATGATGTCCTCGGATACCATTAATCTGAAAACTTGAAGCCATAATTATGACAAACCCGCAAATAAGAAAGAAGATCATTCTTCTTTAGGAAAAGCTCCCTCTACTAGTTCTCCTGAATCCTTGTCTACTATCCCCCTATCCATCGAGAAGCCTACTCTCGACATGATTTTGCGTCCGCCCAAGAGTACTCTTCAGAAGGCTGTGTTTAACCCTAATGCCTGAGCTACTCAATTTTATGATGTAGTTGAAGATATCGCTTATGCACCTTGTGCAATGTCTACCTTAGAAGTACTCCAAAGTTGTCCTACATAGTGCAAAAACTTGTTAATAGCATTAGGAGCTTTAGACCCAGATAATACTCATTTGATTCATTTCAATGTTGAGAACTATAAGTCTAGGTTATCTCATAAAATTTCTTTTCAGATCATTATGAAAGTAGTCGGAATTTTTTTTTTTACACGGTACTAGATGAAGGAGCTTCAACCTCGGTTTTGTCTCCGTCTTGTTGGAAAGCTCTCGGCTCGCTCGAGCTTGTAACATCACCTATGACTCTCAAGGCCTTTGACGGATGGGGTTTGCAGCCCCATGGTCTCATATCAGCCCTAGCGATTGATCTTGGGGGAAAAACCGTTTCCATTCAAGTAGAAGTGGTAGATGCCCCATTAGATTACAACCTCCTTCTAGGAAGAAATTGGTTCTATGCCATGACTGTTGTCGCTTCAACAGTATTACGAATAGTCCAATTTCTGTATCTAGGGAGAATTGTTACCATTGACCAGCTTGATTTCTGCACATCGGATGTTACTACCTCCATGGCTAATATCATCCCCATGTTAGGCCAGTCCCTTCCTCCTTACCAGTCGATTGGGGTAGGCATGTTGAAGGATTCATCCCTTATGGGGATTTTTCCATCCACTCCCACTAACACGGATATTGCGACAGTCCACATGATCACCTCATTTGATTGTGAACCTAAGGGTAAACAAGTTGTTGAGTCCACCTTGTTACCACCTAAGTTGTACTTAGTGTTTTTTTATCAAGTGAGCCTGGTGAATCGGATAAGGATAACTTGTTTGGACTTCAGAAGACCTTTGGAAGTACTTCTGGGAAGTGCTTGTTGTACTATATCACATGTTCATACCCCATGGGGGAATTGTAATAAATGTTCTAGCATGATAGTGTCTGTAAAAGGCTCGGTCTCTTAGACTTTATTTGTCAATCCGATCAGCCTAGGGTGTTTTTTTCCCTTGGTTATTATTGGTTGTTGAATAAACAACTGATAATTTCTGAGTTTTTCACTCCATACCTCCAAAGTTGGGGTGGTCGGCTTGGAATTTAGGCCTATTGAGGTTATTAGAGTCTATGTGTCAATGTATAGACATGCTAGACATCATGGTTGAGTCATATGAACATGTCTAAGTCCCCCTAGGTTTTTTCAATTTTTCAATTTTTTAGTTTTTTTAGTGTTTTTTATTAAAATTTAAATTTTCCAAAACTTAGGCTATTTTTTAATAGTTTAATTGGAAAAATTGATTTTGTAATAAAAGTGGGCCAAATAATCAGTTTCAGTCATGTAGGTGCTCATTTTCAAGCTAAGAGCACCATGTAAACCCATGGACCCTTTATTTCCTAGTTTTGAGTGATTTTCCATCACTCAGGTCAGAAAGTCCCAAAAATCAATTATTGATTATTTTAATTAATAAATTAATGAATAATGGAGCAAATCCAAAATCATAAATCAGTGGATTCTCAGCTGATTTGACTGAAATCAGTCAGATCTGAAGCAGATTGACTGGATCTGACAAATCCTTGACTGAAGGAGGTGATCAAATCAGATCCAGAGTTGATATTCAGCTATCTTCATGAGGAATTGCACCCTCTCTCTCTCCTCCACATGTGTAGACTCTCCTGGATGCTCTATGGACTGATGTGTTGGTTTATGGGTTGATGCGTTAGCTCAATCAGGCCCCTGGTTGACAAGTAGGCTCAGTTCAGCTTCAGATCTACATTGATTGACTCTCCATCAGCTGATTTGATTTGATTTCTTGGGAATTGCGCCCCCCCTGGATTGGATCTCCTAGTTTTTGTTAATATCCAAGCACAGCAGCCTCTTCCAAGCTAGTTAGAACTAGGATTGAGGTGCTGCTGCTATTGTATTGTTGTTATTATTCATTTGAAATAAAGAGAAGCTTTGGAGGCAAGACGATGTTGTGCCATTGTATGTGTGGATGATCATTGCCATTTTTTTTACTGAGGTAACCTGTATCTGTGTTCATGATTTGCTAATTGCTTGTACATCTATTGTTAAGATTGATAATAAGCTTACTATAATCTTGATAGGAAAGGTGATTTTCAATAAGTTTATTGGCCATCTCTTTCCTTTGATGCATGTTTAGAGATCTAGATTCAACATGTTCTATAAGCTTATATGCATGTTATTTTGAATCTCTGTGTAGGTACTAATCAGATCTCACAAGTTTTTTGGCAAGTTTTTTTTATTTTAGCTGATCTGCAGGTTCCTATATTGGAGAGGATGCTGATCTAGTTTGCTTCTTCACTCTCTCCAAAACCTTCCATAGGAATAGTCCCTCGACATTCCACCTGAAAGCTCCACTGTGGATCTTCAAGGCTACCAACATTTCTCTCCTCCTCTTCCTCCCTCAAAATCAACTCTTTTACCCGGTTACTTTGTTCATATCTTTTATATCATTTAGATCTATCATATTAAAAGTAATTTTAACATAGATCTATCTTCTCAAATCCCATAGTCTATATCTTGCTCTTAAAAGGTTTCATAAGCATTCTAGATCTAGCTTTAGGGAAATCGTCCTTTTTGCATGGATTGTTAAAGAAAATTGGTAGCTTGCATGCATTAGATTTCTGTTTTCTGTTATAAAATATAAATATAGCAATTAGTGCACATCATATTGGCTTCCTAAGAGGCAATCCAATATCCCAAGGAAATCTTTCTTTCCTGGTTCCTTTTTAACCTTTTTAACTAGTTTTTACTTAGCATTTTTTGGTTAAAAGTAAGCTGACCCAAAGGTAATGTCAAAGTGATTTTGAACATATTTAAGTATAATAATATTTCTGGTTTTTAGCAGGCATAACAGAAAAAAGGAGGAGCTGCTGCTCGAAAGTGACTTTTGGGCCTCTGAATCCCCCCAGGGGTCTCCCTTTTTGACTAAAATATTTAATTTTTGTACTTTGTAAGCTCTTGATTTCATTATATATAAGAATAAAGAGGCATCATACCATTTTTATGATATTGTAACCGCTGTTAATAAAAATATTTTTTGAATAGGCTCTTTCGAGCCCATTTCCCATCCCCCCTGGGGGGATTTGCATCGGTGTCAATTTTTTACTTTTTGTTCATATCTTTTCAAATTAGCATAGCTCTAATCTGCAGGGTAGTATAATTTGATTCATTATCAATTTCATATTCCATATTTTATATTTCAAAGTAATCTTAATACTTATCGCATGACTTCTTGATTGACCCGAAAGGGGAAAGAGATGCGTGGTAGGACTAATTAGAAAACCTGAATTGTGTATCTGTGTTTTCATTTTCATCATTTGTTTCTTCAGATATTTTAAAATAAACCCCTCCTCGATTCCCTGATTGAGATCCACTTGGATTGAAAGAGGTTCCTGGAGGGTTTTCTTTTTTTAACAAGAACACTCATTTTAAAATTTACTAAAATTGACAAGACTTCGGTGTGTATGCTCTGCACTTGGCTATGGTTTGTCCGATCAGTCAAGCTGTATCAAAATCATTTGAGTGACTAGTATAATTAGGATTCACTCTCCCAAATTGACAAACCATCAGGTGAAAATCCAACACCTAGATCAAACCATTACGGTGGCAAAAGACCCAAGGGAAGCGGGAACTTTTGAAAAGCGACCTCAGGGCGCTGATCTCTGTCACACCCTGACAGGTGCATTATGAACAATAGCCCCAAAGACTCCATTCATCCCACATATTCCTTGCGGGTAGCCGTGAAGGTTTATTTTTGGACATACTCCAAGTACTCTCGAGTATATCTGGAGTCCACCCCTTCATCTAATTTTAATCAACTCATATTTTCACATTAACTTAAAACATACCAAGAGGTAATTGCAAAACATTCACTCCAAGCACATGTAAGTATATTGATTTCTTTTTGACTCCATTTTAAGGCATTGGTTATTTTCTTGCTATATATTTATATTGTGTCTCAACATTGTGCTTTCATGCGCTCATTTTTGTATCTTGTCATCTATGGTTGTTTATGGTTAAATTTCAAACTCCTAAGTAACTCATTCAGTTCAACATCACCTTACTAAGTAATTTAGCCTTAGTAACTCAATAGGGTCTACCCCGTTGGCTTAATTAGGAGTTGAGCCTAAACGGAGGAGTCAAGAACAAGGTGACAGCCTTGACTCGAGACTTGCCCCCAAGGACACTC
This sequence comes from Pseudotsuga menziesii, assembly GCA_001517045.1. Lineage (NCBI taxonomy): Eukaryota > Viridiplantae > Streptophyta > Pinopsida > Pinales > Pinaceae > Pseudotsuga > Pseudotsuga menziesii. The sequence continues at coordinate 587,515 of LPNX010679598.1, forward strand.
CGAGTGGCTTGAAGATTTCTACCATGTGACCCAAGTGTGTGTAAGGCAGCAAAATTTTTTGGTGACATTGCCGGGGATAAATATTTTTATTCCCGAGTATGACTTAGTTTAATTTTTTTCTAAACAACTAAAAAGATAAAAACTTTTGATTGAGCTAGTCTTTAAAAAACATAAAAATTAAAACTCGATCCATCTGGCGACTCCACTGTCTAACATCCCTTCAAGAATTTCTACCCGAAGAAACCGCCGACAATTATTCAATCCTCTCCCTGATCCTGAAAGGTTTATTAGGGAAATATTGAATAGGCAGACTTCTCGTAGAAACCTTGAAAATTTAGGAGACCAATCCCTCTTAGATATCCATCACATATTTGTAGAGAGTCATACCTTCCAGTCTTAGTAAATGACATAATTTTACAAACCCCTTGACTTTTCTCAGATAGTAGGTAGTCCTCATGACATTCCAAATGATGCTATCAAGAAGCTACCCATATTCAAGGGAAATAATGCCATCACTGCCAAGTCTCACATCCAAAAGTTTGATAAGCACCTGGTCAGTTACTGCAATAATGCTGCCTCTAACCATGAAGATGTCAAAATGAAGCTCTTTTCTTTATCTTTAGAGGATGATGCTGCGGAATGGTACGCCGAACTTGGTGATGATTCATATAAAAATCTCAATGAATTCCTAGAGGGTTTTAAGAAGAAATGGGGGGAAAATAAAGAACCAAGACATCTGCTTGCTGCCCTTCATAACATAAAGAATATGGAGAATGAAACCATTGATGAATTTAATACTAAGTTCGGGCCCGTGGTCACGAACCTCCCTAGATAAATCAAGCCAAGGTATGCCTCCATCCTCATATCTTACATTGAAGCTTTCACTGGTGATTTGAGGTACCAGTTGAGGGACAAAGAGCCGACCGATCTAAAAACTGCTCAGGATTTGGCTGAGAAAATAGAAAAGAATATGCAGTCTTCAGGAAAATCCAACATTCCAGGTTACACTAGGGGAAACACTTCATACAACAAAGAGAAGGGAAAAGCCGTTGAATTAGAGGAAAAGGAAACCTCTAAAGACCCCATGGAAAAGGTAACTAACATGATAGAAAAATTGGTTACTAGTCAGAACCAAATCATGGTAAATCAATCTGTACAATTGAATAATATTCAAAACATAATAATCACAATGGAAAGAAATAATGGACCTAGGAAATTTCAGCCTAAACAGAATCAGGTGTATAAGAAGAAAGCTCCTCAACAAGAACCTAGGATTCCAAACCAGTTAGACTCAACCAACCTAGTAGAAGAAGTCATTCCATGGTGTAGACCTTGTGATCAATTCTGCCACGAAAGCACTTGCTATATAGAAAACCAAGTTATAGAACATGGAATGGCCGAGGTCAGTAATCAGGAAACAACATCAGGTGAGTCTGATCATGTGTACATGGTAGGCCAAACCTATCCTTTATCAAACCAGCATTGGCAGTAGGCCACGGATTATGGTTATGAGAAGGATCTCCTTTCCAACTTTTATGGTGTAATGCCTCCTCTGGAAGCAATTAAGGAAATTAAGGAGGCTAGATTCAAGGGAGCAGTGTATCAAAGAAGAGAGAAGCCATCATCGTCTAGACAATACAAGCCAAAGGTAACCGCTCCTCCCCTCCCAGATCCTCCTATTGTCCCTGAATCAAATATTGATATGGGAGAATGGATAAGTAGTGCTAAGATTCATGTTTATGCAACTGATGTCCTTAAAATTCTTGGTCAAAAAGAAAAGTTGTCGAAAGCCTTAGAGGATAGTCAAAGTAAAGCTCATAATATTGTCAAAGAGGATCCTCTTCCTAATAACAATGCTATATTTGAAGCTGAACATATTGAACCTATAGATATGCCTATAGTCCTCAACAGTGTTGATATGAGAAGAGAATACCACCCGCCTTTTTATGTCTCCCTCTTAGTTGATAACCTTCTCCTTCATAACTGCATGTTAGATTCAGGTGCTTCATCAAATGTCATGACAAGAAAAGTAATGGAACAACTAAATCTAAGGGTCACCTGACCCTACCACAATGTTTGTGCCATGGATGCAAGAGAATTTGAAGTGGTAGGGATAATCTTAAATTTACAGGTTAAGTTGGCTAAGTATCCTAATATCGACCTGTCAATGGATGTGGTGGTGATAGATGTTCCAGATAATTGGGGTATGTTGCTATCCAGAAAATGGGCCGCAACTCTTGGTGGGCACATTAAAATGGATTGGACATATGCTACTATACCTGCATCAGAGAACACTAGGGTGATTATCCACAGAGAAAAGCTGAGGAAACGACATGTAGAAAACCCTAAGAAGCACGGAAATGAATTTGTTCATTTCACTGATAACTTTGGAAACTATGCTATTTTGTCAAATTTCATGGCCCCTATTAAGGAAAACATTAAAAATGAAAAGATCAATGAAGTTTGGAAAATGTACTTTAACGAGGCTTATTCCAAAACTAGAAAAGGTGCGGGCATCATGATCATCTCTCCTTCAGATAAAATCTACAACTTTGCGCTCAGGTTAGAGTTTGAAGCATCAAACAATGTAGCCAAGTATGAGGCATTGCTCCTACGGTTAGAAACCGCTAAAGATATGGGGATAAAGATGTTGAACATAAAGGGCGATTCAGATCTAGTTGTCCTCCAGATTAAGAGTCAATATCAATGCAAAAATGACAGACTAAGAAAGTATAGAAATGCCACATGGGACGCTATGGAATGGTTCGATGCACTTAACATTCAAAAGGTCCATAGGGAAATGAGTGGGTTAGCAAATAAATTGGCAGTAGCAGCATCCACCCTCCAACCATCAGATGAAATGATTAATGGGAATGGGAAGATGGAAATCAATTTCAGACCTTTGATTCCAGATAATATAGACCACTGGCAGGTGTTCAAAGATCATGAGCAAATCTTGAGATTCATCCACAATCTACAAGAGTTTGAAGGTTGCAAGATCAGTTATCAGCAGGAGGGTAGAGGGTAAAGAGTATCAGGAATGTGAGGATAGTGAAAGGAATCACATCTCGAGTAGCCTTATAGCTTTCGAGAATATTTTCGATCGACAGGATCATCATAAAAAACAAAAAGAAGAAATAAAAATTGGAAATTATATGGAAATAAACATAGGAACTGACAAAGACCCCAAGTTAATAAAAAATGGAAAAGGTACTTTGGAAAAGGAAAGGAACAATTCGATCAACTTAATCAAAGAGTATAGAGATGTGTTTGCCTTTAGTTATGATGAGCTTAAATCCTATTGGGAGGATGTGTTTCAACACACTATTCCCCTCACAGAAGAAGCTAAGGAGGTCAAACCTTTCCGATAAAAACTTAGGCGAATAAATCCTAAGTTGGCCCCCATTGTACAGAAGGAACTTCAGAAGATGTTAGCAGAAGGGATCATAGCACCTACAAGACATTCATCTTGGTGCTCCAACTTAGTTGTGTTCAGAAAGAAGAATGGGTCAATTAGAATATGTATAGATTTTAGGAATCTAAATACATCATGCCTCAAAGATAATTACCCATTACCCGACATGGAAACATTGCTTCAAAGAGTAACAGGATCAGGAATGATGTCCATGTTGGATGGCTTTTCTGATTATAACCAGGTGTTGGTAAATAAGGAGGATCAACATAAGAATAAATTCACCACACCTTGGGTTACGTATAACTTTCTAAGAATGCCTTTTGGCTGATTGAATGCTGGTGTCACCTTCCAAAGAGCCATGGATTTTTCCTTCAAAGAACTTATAGGCAAAATAATTTAAATATATCAAGATGACTTAACTATTTTTTCAAAGGAAATATCTGACCACATAAGTCATCTTAGGTAGTTTTTTATAAGATGTCGGAAATATGGTATTTCCTTGAATCCCGCTAAGTCAATATTTGGAGTTGATGAAGGCAAGTTGTTGGGGCACATCATTTCTAAGGATGGTGTCAAGGTTGATCCTAAGAGAGTTGAAGCCATTAAGAAATTCCCCTTGCCTCAGAATCTAAAGGCTCTCCAGTATTTTAATGGTCAGATCAATTTCATAAGAAGATTCATCCCAAATTTAGAAGAATTAATGAAACCTCTACAAAAGTTATTAAAGAAAGATGCTAATTTTGAGTGGACGGATGAAGGAAAAATTGCATTCAAGTCTATCAAAGATGCCATATCCATGTCCCTGGTCTTGATTAGTCCAGATTATTCCAAAGAATTCCAGATATTTTCCTTTTCCTCAGAAGACACCATTGTCGGTTTTTTGCTTCAAAAGAATAAGGAGGGACAAGAGCAACCTATAGCCTTTATGAGTAGAGCCTTGCAAAATTCAGAGTTGAAGTATACCACGATGGAGAAACAGGCCCACTCTCTTGTCAAGTCCCTTAAACATTTCAGAACTTATATATGTTACTCCAAAATCATTGGATATGTACCCCATGCAGCTGTCAAGGATATCATGTCTCAACAAGATTGTCTAGGAATTAGGGGTAAGTGGGTTTCAAAGATTCAAGAATATGACTTGGAGATACAACCTACTAAGTTAATTAAGGGACAAGGTCTTGCAAAGATGTTGACCCAAGGAAATGAAAAGGCCTTCGGAATAATCTGTCAGAATAGTGATTTAGAACAAAGTGCATAAGACGAGCTTCAGATATTAGAGCAACACCCTTGGTACATCGACATCATATTTTCCCCCCACAACCTTACATGCCTTGATCACTTACTTGGCCATAAAAGAAGAGCATTAAGGTTAAATGCAACTAAGTATTGTTTGACAAAAGATGGTTTGGGTTAGAGAAACCCTGATTGTTTAATACTTAGATGTGTCGATGAACCTGAGTCCAAGAAACTCATGGTTGAGTTCCATTCAGGATTTTGCAGCAAAAACAACCGCCTACAAAATCCTTAGAGCAGGATACTATTGGCCAAACCTTTTTTCAAATGTGCACAAGGCTGTCAGAGTTTTCCCCTAGTGTTAGTTATTCACCGGTAAACAATAAATGAAAGCCTTGCCTTTAAATCCAATAGTAGTCCAATCCCCTTTCCACCAGTGGGGGCTTGATTTCATCCGTAAGTTCAAAGATAACTCGAGCAATGGTTATTCTTGGATTCTTACCACCACTGATTATTTTACCAAGTGGGTAGAGGCGATACCCACCAAGAAGGCAACCAATGCTATACTCATGGATTTCTTAGAAGATAAGATTATCACAAGATTCGATGTGCTAGCTAGAATTATCACAGATAATGGCTCGTGCTTTGTTTCCTCTAAGATGTCATCTTTATATTTCAAGTACGGCATTATCCTATCCCACTCATCCAATTACTATCCCCAAGGAAATGGTCTAGCTGAATCAAGTAACAAGAACTTAATGACCATAATCAAAAAAATTGTGGGTGACAATAAGAAGGCTTGGGATAGCAAGATCAAATTAGCATCATGGGCCAACATAATCACCAAGAAAATTTCAACTGGGAGGATCCCTTTCAAACTATTCTATGGCCTAGATGCCACCTTACCAGTCCATTTAAAGCTTCCAGTTTATAAGCTTCTCTAGAACTTTAGCTCAGATCAAGAGGCCATCCAGAACAGAATAAACCAGTTGATCGAGCTAGATGAGAGTAGAAGAAACTCTCTTGACCATAGTATCAGAAATTCAGACAAGGTTAAGAGAGCCTTTGATAAGTCTACCCGGCCAGGATCCTTCCAAGTAGGTGACATAGTCTTGCATTGGGACAAATGACACGAGAAACTTGGGAAACATGGAAAGCTCAACAGCTTGTGGTTGGGACCATACATCATTGATGAAATATCAAGAATGAACTCCTTCTATCTAAATGACCTAGAAGGAGAAAGGTTGAGCCTTCTAGTGAATGGTTTCCTCCTCAAGTTTTTTTTCGCTGAGACAGTTTGATGCCTTTATTGGCATCGGTGGTTTCAGGGCCAATTTCTAAACCTTGCCCTGCATGTATTTCTAAATGCTATATATCATGTTGTTGTATCATAGATTTTGTTTTATTATAGTTAATTTGTGCCATGTTTGAAAATTTTCCTTTGTATATTAGTTTTGTAAAATGTTCCTTTTTACACATCATAGACTAATTATGTACATTAGTTTTCTTTTATAGTTAATTTTTTCTTATGTATACATGTTACTGACAAACTCTAATTGCTATGCAGGACCCAGAGATTCCAGAGTTCTCACATCTTCTCCTTTGAATAGAAGATCAGTCAGAGAATGTGTCCCTAGATGGAGCCAGAATGTTACCACCTAAGTTGTACTTAGTGGTTTTTTATCAAGTGAGCCTGGTGAACCAGACAAGGATAACTTTTTTGGACTTCAGAAGACCTTTGGAAGTACTTCTGGGAAGTGTTTGTTGTACTATATCACATGTTCATACCCCATGGGGTAATTGTAATAAATGTTCTAGCATGATAGTGTCTGTAAAAGACTCGGTCTCTTAGACTTTATTTGTTAATCCGATCAGCCCAGGGTGTTTTTTCCCTTGGTTATTATTGGTTGTTGAATAAACGACTGATAATTTCTGAGTTTTTCACTCCATACCTCCAAAATTGGGGTGGTCGGCTTGGAATTTAGGCCTATTGAGGTTATTAGAGTCTATGTGTCAATGTATAGACATGCTAGACATCATGGTTGAGTCATATGAACATGTCTAAGTCTTCCTAGGTTTTTTCAATTTTCAATTTTTAGTTTTTTTAGTGTTTTTTATTAAAATTTAAATTTTCCAAAACTTAGGCTATTTTTTAATAGTTTAATTGGAAAAATTGCTTTTGTAATATAAGTGGGCCAAATAATCAGTTTCAGTCATGTAGGTGCTCATTTTCAAGCTAAGAGCACCATGTAAACCCATGGACCCTTTATTTCCTAGTTTTGAGTGATTTTCCAATCACTCAGGTCAGAAAGCCCCAAAAATCAATTATTGATTATTTTAATTAATAAATTGATGAATAATGGAGCAAATCCAAAATCATAAATCAGTGGATTCTCAGCTGATTTGATTGAAATCAGTCAGATTTGAAGCAGATTGACTGGATCTGACAAATCCTTGATAGAAGGAGGTGATCAAATCAAATCCAGAGTTGATCTTCAGCTGTCTTCATGAGGAATTGTGCCCTCTCTCTCTCCTCCACATGTGTGGACTCTGCTGGATGCTCTGTGGACTGATGTGTCGGTTTATGGGTTGATGTGTCAGCTCAATCAGGCCCCAGGTTGACAAGTAGGCCCAGTTCAGCTTCATATCTACATTGATTGACTCTCCATCAGCTGATTTGATCTAATTCCTTTGGAATTGCGCCCCCCTGGGTTGGATCTCCTAGTTTTTGTATATATCCAAGCACAACAGCCTCTTCCAAGCTAGTTAGAACTGGGATTGAGGTGCTGTTGCTATTGTACTATTGTTATTATTCATTTGAAATAAAGAGAAGCTTTGGAGGAAAGACGGTGTTGTGCGATTGTATGTGTGGATGATCATTGCCATTTTTTTTACTGAGGTAACTTGTATCTGTGTTCATGATTTGCTAATTGCTTGTAGATCCATTGTTAAGATTGATAATAAGCTTATTATAATCTTGATAGGAAAGGTGCTTTTCAATAATTTTATTGGCCATCTCTTTCCTTTGATGCATGTTTAGATATCTAGATTCAGCATGTTCTATAAGCTTATATGCATGTTATTCTGAATCTCTGTGTATGTACTAATCGGATCTCACAAGTTTTTCGGCAAGTTTTTTGATTTCAGCTGAGCTGTAGGTTCCTAGATTAGAGAGGATTCTGATCTAGTTTGCTTCTTCATTCTCTCCAAAACATTCCAAAGGAATAGTCCCTCGACATTCCACCTGAAAGCTCCACTGTGGATCTTCAAGGCTACCAACATTTCTCTCCTCCTCTTCCTCCCTCAAAATCAACTCTTTTACCCGGTTACTTTGTTCATAGCTTTGATATCATTTAGATCTATCATATTAAAAGTAAATTTAACATAGATATATCTTCTCAAATCCCATAGTCTAGATCTTGCTCTTAAAAGGTTTCATAAGGATTCTAGATCTAACTTTAGGGAAATCGTCCTTTTTGCATGGAATTTTAAATAAAATTGGTAGCTTGCATGCATTAGATTTCTGTTTGCTGTTATAAAATATAAATATAGCAATCAGTGCACATCATATTGGCTGCCTAAAAGGCAAGCTAATATCCCAAGGAAATCTTGCTTTCCTTGGTTCCTTTTTTACCTTTTTTAACTAGTTTTTACTTAGCATTTTTTGGTTAAAAGTAAACTGATCGAAAGGTACTTTCAGAGTGATTTTGGGAATATTTCAGTCTAATAATATTGGTGGTTTTTAGAAAGAATAACAGAAAAAAGGAGGAGCTTCTGCTCGAAAGTGACTTTTGGGCCTCTGAATCCCCCCCAGGGGTCTCCCTTTTTGACTGAAATCTTTAATTTTCATACTTTGTAAGCTCTTGATTTAATTCTATATAAGAATCAAGAGGAATCATATCATTTTTTGGATATTTTAACCACTGGTAATAAAAATATTTTTTGAATAGGTTCTTTCGAGCCCATTCCCCATCCCCCCCTGGGGAGATTTGCGTCGGTGTCAATTTTTTACTTTTTGTTCATATATTTTCAAACTAGCATAGCTATAATTTGTAGAGTAGTATACTTTGATTCATTATCAATTTCATATTCCATATTTGATATTTCAAAGTAATCTTAATACTTACCCCATGACTTCCCGAATGACCCGAAAGGGGAAAGAGATGTGTGGTAGGACTAATTAGAAAACCAGAATTGTGTATCTATGTTTTCCTTTTCATCATTTGTTTCTTCAGCTATTTTATAATTAACCCCTCCTCAATTCCCTGATTGAGATCCACTTGGATCGAAAGAGGTTCCTGGAGGGTTTTCTTTTTTAACAAGAACACCCATTTTAAAATTTACTAAAATTGACAAGACTCCGGTGTGTATGCTCTACACTTGGCTGCGGTTTGTCCGATCAGTCAAGTTGTATCAAAATCATTTGAGTGACTAGTATAATTAGGATTCACTCCTAAATTGACAAACCATCAGGTGAAAATCCAACACCTAGATCAAACCATTACAGTGGCAAAATACCCAAAGGAAGAGGGAACTTCTGAAAAGCGACCTCGGGGTGCTGATCTCTATCACACCCTAATGGGTGCATTATGAAAAATAGCCCCAGAGACTCCATTCAGCCCACATATTCCTTGCGGGTAGCCGTGAAGGTTTAGTTTTGGACATACTGCAAGTACTCTCGGGTATATCTGGAGTCCACCCCTTCACCTAATTTTAATCAACTCATATTTTCACATTAACTTAAAACGTACCAAGAGTCAATTGCAAAAAATTCACTCCAAGCACATGCAAATATATTGATTTCTTTTTTACTCCATTTTAAGGCACTGGTTATTTTCTTTCTATATATTTATATTGTGTCTCAGCATTGTGCTTTCGTGCGCTCATTTTTGTATCTTGTCATCTATGGTTGTTTATGGTTAAATTTCAAACTCCTAAGTAACTCATTCAGTTCAACATCACCTTACTAATTAATTTATCCTTAGTAACTCAATAGGGTCTACCCCCCTTGGCTTCGTTAGGAGTTGAGCCTAAATGGAGGAGTCAAGAACAAGGTGACAACCTTGACTCAAGACTTGCCCCCAAGGACACACCGAGTGGCTTGAAGATTTCTTCCATGTGACCTAGGTGTGTGTAAGGTAGAAACACACCTCTTTGATTTCACACGAAGCAATGTATGACACCATTCAAACATTTTCTGATGATCACACTGATGACCTTCATCTAGTGGCTTCAGACCCTTACCATTTACCGTACTAGTTAGAACCTTCTCTTCCTGTTCTAGATTATCTCTTTGAGACTTTTCCTTCCAATGAGTCCATTATGGAGATCATGAATACAGATGAGTCCATTTGGGAGGATCACCGTCATATATCCATGTTCCTCCCCAACACCAGTCTGGTTAACCATGATTATACATCCTTGTTTCCTACTGATATTGTCAACGTACCCAAAAGTCCCATATTGTTGCAAGACACAGATTCTGAAGGAAACCTTTGCAACATTACTCAGACGAATTCGATTGACATATCAGCCAAGCCTGATACCATCGAGCATGTTCATGTTGGGCAGAACTGATTGGCAGATGAATCCGAAGCATACAAGGCACTTTTCAAATAATTCCATGATATTTTTTCCTGGTCCTATGAAGAGATGACGGGGATTGACCCATCCATTGTGGTCCATGAGATTAAAACCTATCCCATGACAAAACCTGTCAGGAAAAGACTAAGGCAAGCCCATCCTTGGAAGGCTACAACTGTTAAAGATAAAATTGAGAAACTTCTCAAAGATGGGTTTATTTATCCCATACCCCTGATGGAATGGGTATTGAACGTTGTCCTTGTCAATAAAAAATAGTGCACTATTAGAGTCTGTATTGACTTTAGGGATTTGAATAAAGCTTGTCCCAAGCACAACTTTCCTACTCCACACATCGATCAGATTATCGACAATTGTGCTGGAAGTGCCATCTTCTCAATTATGGATGGCTTCTCTGGCTATAATGGGGTTGGGATATTACCCACCGATCAGCACAAGACACAATTCATTTGCCCATGGGGAACCTTTGCATATAATAAGTTACCTTTTGGCTTGAAAAATGATGGAGCCACATTCTAGCGTACGATGTCCTATGCGTTTCATGATGTTAAACATATTATTGAACCGTACCTTGATGACCTCCCTGCTCATTCATAGCGACGGGAGGACCACCCTGGTAATATTAGAATTATATTCCCCAGATGTTGTCATTATATTATACGGCTCAATCCGCATAAATGTGTTTTCTGCATTGAAACGGGATGTCTTCTAGGTTTTGTGGTCTCCAAAGATGGCATCCGGATTGATCCTTTGAAAATTGCCACTATTTTAGCTCTACCAGCCCCAACTAATCTTCTTGAACTCCAAAGTTTGCAAGGGAAGGCAAACTTTCTCCTTCATTTCATGTGCAATTTCACAGAGAAAATGCATGGTTATATGCGTCTCCTCAAGAAGAACACCCCGTTCTTCTAGGATGACCAAGCCTAACGTGCCTTTGATATTCTTAAACACGCTCCGACTCATTCACTCGTGATACACCTGCCAGATTATTCAAAGGACCTTCTCCTCTATATTGCTGCCTCAGCTACTACCATCACTATGGTTTTGGTGCAGGAAAATCCCAATAGTTAGGAGCACATGATTTACTATGCTAGTAAGAATCTTATAGATTCTGAAACTCACTATTCACGTGTGGAAAATTTAGCATTGGCCACAGTCATTGTTGTACAAAAATTTCGTCACTACATTTTGCTCGGCACAACCACTGTATTGGCAGACCAGAACCCTATGTATTACATCCTGATTCGTCAGGTGCTTGGGAGCAAGTACTCCCATTGGATAGTCATACTTCAGGAGTTTAATCTGGAATTTGCCAAAGCCACATCAAAGAAATCCTTGGTCTTTTCTAAGCTCATGTGTGATATTCCTCGTGCTTCGACAGAATCTGAGCCCAGTGATTCATTTATGGATGAATCCCTGTTCCTAATTAGCACTACCGATCCATGGTCTGGAGATTTTCTTGTTTATCTCCAAACACAATGATTTCAGCCGCACTTATCCTGTGATGATCACCATCGTATCTGTCACCACGCAAAATACTACATCATACCTAATGATACCTTGTATGGACATGGGATTGATTCTATTCTCCAATGATTCCTCACCCATGAGGAGGCTGAACATGTGCTGAATGATTTCTACTCTGGAGCATGTGGTGGTCATTTATCTGGGATGGCTACAACCCAAAACATCCTCCGCGTTAGCTATTTCTGGCCTTCCATCTTCAAAGACTGTCATGAGGCTATTAAGAAATGCCCACCTTGTCAACACTTTTATCCCAAAAAGCGCACTTATCTTGCTCCACTACACCCCGTCATTGCCATTGGCCCATTTTCCAAATGGGGGATTGAATTTATGCATTGTAAGCCTACCTCAGCTAGGGGGCATGGTTACATCATCGTAGCCATTGACTATTTCACAAAATGGGCTGAGGCCGTGCCTACATATGCAGAAGATGGTAAGACTACCACCCTCTTCCTGTTCAATGATATTATAGCTAGATTTGGAGTCCCACAATCCATCATTACTGATCACAGATCAAATTTTCGTAATCAAATGATGGAGGAACTATGTGTCAAGCTAGGTTTTCACCATGAATACTCTATGCCATATTATCCACAAGCTAATGGTCAGGTAGAGGCCATTACAAAAGTTTTAAAAACTATGTTTGTCAGATGGTTGGAGATCATAAATCCAACTGGCACCATGTTCTTTTCTCTGCTCTTTGGACTTATCAGACTTCGGTGAAAACAACCACTGGTTTCACACCATTCTAGCTTGTCTATGGACTCGAAGCTGTCTTACTGATTCACTGTCAGATTCCATCTTTACAACTTATCATCGAACTTCTTCCAGAAACTTCCGTAGAGGAAGAAATATTTTTGTACTTGAATAGCCTTGACAAGACTTGGAGAGATGCTGCCTTGGATAATGAGGCACATAAGAAAAGCATCAAGGCACAGTATGATAAATCCGTCCAACCTCGTGCCTTTAACAAGGGTGACCTAGTTTTGACTTACAATGAGAGATATGACAAACTAGGAAAGGGTAAGTTCGAGTCCATGTGGTATGGACCTTTTGTTATTTCTAAGGTTTTAGAAAAAGGAGCCTATGAGCTCGTTGACTACGATGGAATCCCTTTGGGGAAACCTCGCAATGGGTTGTACCTAAAAAGGTACTATGCCTACATCTTTCTTGGATAGTATCTTGTATATATGTATATTTCTTGGCTTTCAGTGTGCTTTTAGTATTTTCAAGATGGTTTTGAGTTCAGTGTCTGCATCTATTTACACCATGTTTTGGTCATGCAGATGGCTTTCTATGGCTTCGCTGATGGTGCTTGCTGCCACACCTTGAATATTGCCTCAACTTCTTGGGTCCCCTATTCCTCGGCTAAAGATTTGGTTATTTTAGGAGTAGTTTGTATAGGTCCCACTACTAATAACATCACTGAGTATCAAGCAGTCATCGGTCTTCTGACTAAAGCTACCTCCCAAGATGTTCGCAATATGGTAGTCTTGATGGACTCACAACTTGTGGTTTATCATCTAAACCATGTCTACGCCATTAGTGTTGATGTATTTGTAACTTTGGAATGTATTCATCTATGTATCTTATGTATTGTAACCTGATGTTTATTCCAGGATGTATCTATTATGTATTTGAGTCATGTTTTCATGCCCTGATGTTCTGATCGAGAGGATTAATAATGTAAACAAGTCATGTCAAGTCATAGTGGGTAACCCTTCAATTGTCTAAGGGTTAAAGTCCCCGTAGTTCTGGGGCACTAGGGTTATTAAACTCTCCAAGTAGAGGTCAGACCTAGTAGGGTTTTAGTCATGTCGGGATTAGTATAGATAGAGAGCTGGGATCTCTATTTAGCACACATCACTCACACACTCAAGTGTAGCACATAGTTGAGGAAGGAAAGACACTGGGGCTAGACAAGAAGAAGATTACTACTGTCGGGAGTGCATCTTACTGTTTTGGGGTTTAACATCTTGTGTTGATTCTATCTCTGAGGAAGTTGTGGGGTTTTCTCCATTTATGGTTTCCCTGATCAAAAACACTGTGTTCATTGTCTCTTTTGTTTGATTGATGTACTTGTTATTCTCTCAGTAAAGATCCTAACATAATGCTAGCATAATGTTGAAAAACTAACATGGTATCAGAGCTAACCTGAGAAGAAGACACTGTGCAGCTGTGGGAACTATCTTTCTTCACAGATTTTTAGCAAAAGTAAGGTGGAACAAATCTCCTCCTTAGGGCGCATCTTTCTATCGAAGCAGAATCCAATTCTAAGTTTTTTTAGTTTTGAACCTGTCGCTACTATCGAAAATTAGGGATTTTCATAGAAGAGGAATTTTTTAGTGAGCCTAGGCTTGGACTGATCTCCTCCCCAAAATTGAAGTTAGGGACAAATTTCAAGGCATTTGGGTAGACAGAACTCCAAAAAAGCAAAACCCTAATTTTCTCTAGAACAAGCTCTGTAGGATTTCAGCTCAAGTTTCAGATCCGACATCTTGAACCTAGTAAGATCTAAAATCTTATGTATTTCCATTTGAGGTTCTCATTTAATATGTCTCATCATACCAAGCTTGATGAAAAGCTTGAGGGAGCTGAAAACTTCTGAGCCTAGAAGTATAGGATCTCCTTGGTCCTGGAAGAAAATGAATTAGACTCCTATATTCATGAGGAGGTTCCAGTTCTAGAGGGAGATGAGGCAAAAACCTTACATAAGAAGAATATGGTTATGGCAAAGAGGATCATTTCTGATTCTATCAAGGATCACCTTATCCCACAGGTGTCATCTCTCAAGACACCCGAAGCTATATTTGATGCCCTAACCAAATTGTTTGAACCGAAGAACATCAATCAGAAGATGACCCTGGGAAACCAACTGAAGAATGTGAAGATTCAAAATGCAGAAACAATCCAGTCTTACTTCACATGAGTTTCTTAGATCAAATAGAAACTAGAAGCAGTTGATGAAGAAGTGGAAAATGCAGAGATTGCAATGACTACATTGAATGGCCTTCCTTGGTCATGGGATTCTTTCATCCAAGGAATCTATGCTAGGAAGAAGTTAAGTCAAGTTCAGCAGACTATGGGAAGAGTTTTCTCAAGAAGAAGCTCGGATAGCAGCTCGAGAAGAAAAGATGGTAAGTGAATAGCAAGATCTTACAGTACACTCCAAGTCAAGCAAGAGAAAATCTCATGGTTCTAGAGGTAAGCACTTTTACAAAAATAATACTAGAAGAGATGTATCTAGGATCATATGCTATACTTGTGAAGAAGCAAGACACTATGCAAGGAATTGTCCTAATAAACATAAGATAGTAAATAAAAGCAACAAAAGAAGACATCATGCTCATGCTGTAGAGGATGATGAACCATCCAGGAAGAGATCCAGATATGAAAGTGAAGATTGTTCAAGTGAGGATGAATATGTTCTGATATCATCTCTCATAGGTAACATTACTCATGGTGGTGATGATTGGATTATAGATAGTGGGGCTTCCAAACATATGACTAGATTCAAGGAATCCTTTGTTAGACTATCAGAACATGAATCAACTCACAAGGTAAAGCTAGGAGATGACTACCAATATCCAATAAAAGGTAGTGGGGAATCTTCTTATAAGTTAGACTCTGGAAAACCTGTAACAATGAAAGAAGAATTGTTTGTGCTAGGAATAAAATAGAACCTTCTCTCCATATCAGCATTAGATGCAAAAGGAATACGGGTTTCATTCATAGATGGTCAAGTCATCATGTGGCCAAAAGGAAAGATTATCGATGATGTGGTAGTGATTGGAGAAAAAGAAGGAGGATTATACAAATTAAAAGGCCATCCAAAAAAAGCCATGTTCCATGACACAGTAGAGCCAAGTGAACTTTGGCATAGAAGGCTTTCACATGTGCATTACAGAGCACTACCTATCGCAAGCAAAGCTGTTGAAGGTCTTCCAAAAATTCAAGCAAAACATGATGGGGTCTGCAAAGGATGTGCGAAAGGAAAGGATACAAAGAAGACATTTCCAAGTAGTGAAAGCAAAGCAAAATGAATCTTGGATCATCCACTCCGATGTATGCGGTCCTATGTCATCAAACTCTCTAAGTGGGTATGCATATTATGTTTCTTTTATTGATGAATTTTCTAGGAAGACATGGGTTTACTTCATGAAGAACAAAGACGAAGTATTCAGTAAGTTCAAAGAATTCAAAGCCTTGATCGAAAACCATACTGAAAAGAAGATCAAGACCATTCGATTAGATAATGGCAGAGAATTATCTTCAAATGAATTCAAAAAGCTATGTAAAGAATTAGGGATTAAGAGGGAGTTGTCCAGTCCTTATAATCCACAACAGAATGGGGTTGCAGAATGGAAGAACAAAACTATCATGGAAGCTACAAGAGCAATGCTTCATGATCAAAACCTTCCTATGCATATTTGGGCGGAAGCTGGCAGAACAACGGTGTATGTACAGAACCGTACTCCATATAGACTACTCGAGAACAAGACTCCTGAAGAAGTCTTCTCTGGAAAGAAACCAGAAGTCAGCCATCTCAGAATATTCGGCTGTCCTATGTACATCCACATTCCAAAAGAGAAAAGGAATAAATTAGATCCTTCAGGAAAGAAGGGTATATTTTTGGGATACTCTAAAAGCTCGAAGGCTTACAGAATATATTTCCCAGGATATAAGAAGATTGACATCAGTAGGGATGTAACATTTGATGAAGACACAGCTTACAACAAATCCAGAAAGAGACCTGCTGAAGAACCTGAAGAAGCAGAAGCACCCAGAATTCATGATACAACCATGAATGAAGAAACTAGAAAAGAAGATCGAGAATTTGAAGAACCACAAAGACCTATAGATCCACGTCTAGAGAAGAATCCTCATAAGAGGAAACCTGCTTGGGTGCGAGAACATATCTAAGGTGTGGAAAGATATGGGGCTTCAAAAGAAAATCACAAAGAAAGAAAGAGGACTAGATCCTATTCCGAGTATGTAGCTTTACTATGTGATTTCATTGATAAAGAACCTTCCAGTTATGAAGAAGCAACAGAATGGAAAGAATGGAAGGATGCTATGATCGAAGAGTACCGATTGATAATGAAGAATGATGCTTAGGATGTTGTCCCAAGAATAGATAGGAAGTCAGTTGTAACTTCCAAATGGATCTACAAGATCAAGCATGCTATAGATGGTAGCATTGAAAAGTATAAGGCAAGATTTGTAGCTCAAGGTTTCTCTCAGAAAGAGGGAATAGACTATGAAGAGACCTTTGCACCTGTAGCCAGATACACTTCCATCATATCAGTACTTACTCTGGCTGCAGTGATGAAATGGAAGATACACCAAATGGATGTCAAGACTTCTTTCTCGAGTGGTGTAGTGGAAGAGGAAGTGTATGTAGAACAACCACTCGGTTTTGAGACACATGACAGGGAGTCTCATGTATGCAGATTGAAGAAATCCCTTTATGGTTTGAAATAGGCACCCAGGACATGGTACGACAAAATTGATAGCTTTCTATCCAGTTTGGGCTTTACCAAGAGTAAAGAAGATTCCAACCTGTACTACAAGGTTGAAGATGGCAACCCAGTGATGCTTCTACTATATGTAGATGTTCTGTTTGTGACAGGAATGGATGGGTTGATTATTGATACAAAGAGAAAGCTTGCTTCCAAGTTCAAAATTAAGGACTTGGGTATTATGCATTACTTTCTAGGTATGGAGGTGTGACAGAGTGCGAATGGAATCTTCCTTGGAAAAGGGAAGTATGCAGTAGAGATCCTGAAGAGGTTTGGGATGATGGACTGCAAGATTATGGCCACACCTATGGCATCAAACTTGAAGCTATTGAATTATGCTTCTTTAGAGATGGTTGATGTTACGATGTATCGTCAGATGATTGGGTCATTGATGTACCTAACGAACACAAGACCAGACATTTGCTTTACTGTGAACACCTTTTTTGGACCAGGGGGCACTACTTATGAAAAAGGTATACTCCATCCAATCATGACTGGAAGATTTATCCTGGGCATTATTTTATACTTTTTCGGGCCTCAAGGACTAAATTTACGAAAAAGTCCATTTTGGAGTCTTCTTAGTCATTTCAGACTCTCTAAACATGAAACGATGAATGAGTTTACTTTCATCAGAATAAAAAATTTAAACGATGAAGGGCCCTTTCTGGGAATGATCCCCTCCTTTCTTAGATTCATAAAATATATGAGAATGGACTCATTGCTTGATGAGCTACAACGAGTGTTTTTTACCCTCTTTGAACTTGTAAAAAAAAAAAGAGGCACTCATCCTTCGTGATGGGGAGATTAAGGAAAGAGTTTGTATTTTGTTATGGAAGTACATAGTCACTCTTGAACATGGAACTCCTTTGCATGTGCATTTCAGTGCTTCCATATTCTTTTTGTGTTCAATTCCTACTGATTCCATGAGTCTTCTTTCCTCGCTTGAGTTGTCCAAGAATACTCTCACCGTCAGTTGCATTGGGGAATTGGTGTCATTATCATGTCAATACTGCTAAGTCATTCAATGCCCATGTTCAAGAGAAGTTTGGTCATTTGTCCACTATCTGCAATAAGCTTACCTTCTATCATGTTGGTCATATTTGAGTTAGTCTTGTACATCACTCTATTGTCCATTTTTCTCTAAAACATATTTGATCATGTTTCGTGTCAATGATGGGGGATTCATCATACCCCTCCTTCGACGAGTTTATTCCTATCGACTTCAGCACCTTATCTAGGGATTGGACTTAGAAACCAAGAAAATTACCTTTGTTCTGCATGCCTTAATGGTAGGTTACCTCACTTTCAACATAAATTTACATCATTGACTCTTGATTGAAATATCTCATTGAGTGTTCGATTCCAAGTCCTTTATTCACATTCGATCGTATGTACTGAGATACCCTGGGAATCATTGACATCAATGGTGATTTTCCTTGCTCTTGTTAATAGTTTACATTAATGGCTAGTAATCAAGTGGTTTCTACCATGTTCAATGTCAAGACATTGTAATCACATGGTTTGATTCGTATCATTTCGGGTTCGGCTTGAATACCCTAGGTTATCTGATACATTTTCCCAGGTTGCAATGAAGTTTGTGTTGAGTCATATTACACAGATCCACTTTGTATTGGTCATGGCTATGTTATCATCTCATCATGGATCTATGTTTGTGTCTAGTAACCATGATTGTGTTCAGTCGATCTCTACTACCATGGATCTACATTGTATTGGTCGGTTGCCATGTTATGAGTCTTATGAGATTTGAGTCAGTTGTATTGCAGCAACTTCCATCCAACATACTTGCCTTCAGTTTATTCACTTCGCAAAAGATTCACCTATCGCATTACTCTAACTTCATTCTTTAGGGATCCTTCCGTTACACCAAAATCTCGTCATGTTGAGCCATGTGTTAACCCTATGTATAATCCCTAAAGTTCTCTCTACTAAACTGGGTTGATTTGAGGTTGTTCCTACCCTTTTTACCTTCTCTAGATAGGTCGATGCTCTTTCCCTTCATGCAAGGTGCATCGATGGAACTCTTTCCCCTTATCCAAGGTGTGCCAATGATATGTCTCCTACTGCTAGGTGTGTCGATGGTGTTTTGAGGGAAAAAAACAAAGCTTCAAGGCCCTTCTCGAAGGTGGATGAGGTGGAGGACTTTCCCTACATTCTAGGTGAGGTGGTATTTGGTTCCCTAAACTATGGGGAAGATCCATTAGACCCCTCCTCCTAATCCCCAACCTACTCTATCCCTTTATCCTTATAAATTGAACCCTATCTCCATTTTGAAGAGAGGAAGCACTATGGTATTTTTATGCTGGTGGAATTTCTAGGTTATCCCTATCATCCTTTGAGAGGCTTACTATCTTTCTTTGGAGGCTTGGCTTGGATTGTCGGATGGAAGATTGCAGTGTTAAGGCTAGGTTTTGATCTTCTTTCCTATGTAATTATATGTATCTTTTTGATTACATTAATACAAATATCTTTCCATAAAAATTATTGTGTTAATGATGTTTAAATATTTCTTCCTTAACTGTTAGCTTAGATAAATTCATGTTTATATACACATGTATTGTTTGCTTGTTTCCACATGTTCTATAGGGTTTTGAAGCTCAATATCTGAAGGTTATGGAACTTGGATCAACAAAGAGAGAAGAGGATTTGTAGATCTCAGGTAGGTGATCTATCTGTTAACTTGCATTTCTATTTGATCTAGGAAAGTAGTGTTGCCACCTTTCACACACCTGGGTTACGTGGAAGAAATATTCAAGCCACTCAGTGTGTCCTTGGGGGCAAGTCTCAAGTCAAGGCTGTCACCTTGTTCTTGAATCCTCCGTTCAGGCTAACTCCTAACGAAGCCAAGGGGGGTAGAACCTATTAAATTACTAAGGCTAATTACTTAGTGTGATGGTGTTATATTAATTAAATTGTTTAGGAGTTTTGAAATTAACCAGTGGAAACAAAAGATAACAAGATGTAATATTTAAAGCAGATAAGCACAATAATGACACTCAATATATATATATATATATATATATATATTTGAAAGAAATGATCAAATAAATCACCAGTGCCTTAAATGGATTCAACAGAGAAAACAATGTGCTTGCATGCGCTTGAATGAATGTTTTACAAATGTCTCTTGGTAGATTTTAAATTAATGTGGAATGTGAATGAATTACATTAGGCGAAAAGGGGACTCCATATATACCTGAGGGGTACTTGGAGTATGTCCAAAAGTGAACTTTCATAGCTACCCATAAGGTGGTTTGTGGGCTGGAACGGAGTCTCGGAGACTATTGTTCATAATGCACCCATCAGGGTGTGACAGAGATTGGCGCCTCGAGGTCGCCTTCTAGTTGTTCCCATTCCTTTGGGTATTTTGCCACCGTTTACAGTTCATTCGAGGCATTGGATTTTGGCCTAATGGTTTGTCAATTTGGGAGGTGAAGACTAATGAATCTAGTCACTCAAGTGATTTTGTTGTATCTTGAGTGATCGGATGAACCGCATCCAAGTACAGAGCATACAGACTGGAGTTTTCATTATTTTTAGTAAATTTTAAAAGAGGTGTTCTTATTAAAAAGAAAACCCTACAGGAACCTCTTTCGGTCCAAGTGGACCTCAATTGGGGAATCAAGGAGGGGTTTATTTTATTATGATTATCAAGCAATACATGAAAAATGGAATCAGAGATACACAACACCACTCTTCTAATTATTCCTACCACGCATCTCTTTCCCCTTGCGGGTCAATCGGGAAGTTGTGGGGTAAGTAGTATCATTACTTTTTGAATTGAAAATATGGAATAATGCAAAATATTATCAAAGTATACAATCCTGCATGTCAATACTAAACTAGAACAGAAAAAAGGGAAAAATTAAAAAAAAAATGAAATGGACGCGGATCCCCCCCTGAGGGGGATGGGGAGCGGGCTCGAAAGATCCTACTAAAAAAATATTTCCTTTTATTATTATTGGTTACAATATCATAAAACTGAACTATTAGAACCCTCTTGTTCCTTAATTGGGTTGAAACCAAGATCTTACAACTTTCCAAAGTTTTAAGATTTCAGTCAAAGGGGAGACCCCTGGGGGGATTTGAACGATCCCGAGGCCACTTTTGAAGAAAAACTTCTATTATTTTTGTTATTCCTTCTAAAATAAAGCAATCATGTTAGAATGAAATATGCCCAAAAACACTTTAAGAGTAACTTTGGGTCAGCCTACTTTAACTCAAACAAAACTAAGTTAAAATTAGCTAAATTGGTGACAAAGGAACCAAGGAAAGCAAGCTTGCCTTGGGATCTTGGATTTCTGTTTGTGCAGCCAATGAAATATGCACTGATTTTTGGATTTAATATTTTTAAAACAGAAAAGGAAATCTAGAGCATGCAACCTACGAATTCTCTTTAAATTGCCATGCAAAATGGACGATTTCCCTAAGCTAGATCTATAATGCTTAATGATACTTTTCACAAATGAGATATAGACTATGAGCTTTGAAATAGTATATCTATGTAATTTTTACTTTAATATGACATATCTAAATTATAACAAAGCTTTCAACCAAAGTAACTAGTTAAGATTTGGATTTTTATAAGGAGGAAGATAGAGGAAGAGTGCTAGTAGCCTTAAAGATCAACCATGGAGCTTTTAGGTGGAATGTTGAGGGACTATTCCTTTGAATGGTTTTGGAGAGAGTGAATAATAAAAATAGATCAGCATCCTCTCCAAGCTAGGAATCTGCAACTAAATCCAAAGACTTGCCAAAATACTTGTAAGATCCGGTTAATACATACACAGAGATTTCAGAATAACATGCATATAAACTTATAAAACATGCTGAAGCTAGATCTATAAACATGCATAAAAGGAAAGAGATGGCCAATAAACTTATTTAAATTCTCATTTCCTATCAAGATTATAATAAGCTTATTATCAATCTTAGCAATGAATCCACAAATAATCAGTAAATTATGAACATAGATACAGGTTACCTCAGTAAAACATGGCAATGCTCATACACACATACAATGACATGACATCGTCTTGCCTCCAAAGCTTCTCTTTATTTCAAATCAACAATAACAACAGTACAATAGAGACAACAACTTAATCCTAGTTCTAACTAGCTTGGAAGAGGTGATCTGTGGTTTATTTATACAAAAAATTGAAACCCCAGCCTAGAGGGGGTGCAAATTCCAAGGAGATATACCACTGCAGCTGAAGGAGAGTCCATTAATGCCTAATTTGAAGTTGAACTGATCTTCCATTGAGTCTACTTGTTAATCGAGGGGCTGATTGAGCTGACACATCAACCACAAATCTTCCATAAGAGCTCACACGTGTGGAGGAGAGAGAGAGGGTGAAGTTCCCCATAAAGAAGGCTGAAGTTCAACTCAGGATCTATCCAAATCACCTCCTTCAGTCAAGAATTTGTCAGATCTAGTTAATCTGGTGCCGATGAGACTGATTTCAATCAAATCGGTTGAGAATCCATTGATCTAGGATTTTGGATTTGCTCCATTATTCATCAATTTATTAATTAAAATAATGAATAATTGATTTTTTGGGGCTTTCTGACCTGAGTGATGGAAAATCACTCAAAACTTGAAAATAGTGGGTCTATTTGTTTACATGGTGCTCTTAGCTTGAAGATGAGCACCCCCATGACTGAAACTGATTATTTGGCCCACTTTTATTACAAAACCAATTTTTCCAATTAGACTATTAAAAAATAGCCTAAGTTTTTGTGGAAAAATTAAAATTTAAAAAACTAAAAAAAAAACTAAAAAAAAACCTAGGGGGACTTAGACATGTTCATATGACTCAACCATGATGCCTATCATTTTTATACATTGAAACATAGACTCTAATAACCTCAATAGGCCTAAATTCCAAGCCGACCACCCCAACTTTGGAGGTATTGAGTGAAAAACACAGGAATTATCAGTTGTTTATTCAAAAACCAATAATAACCAAGGGAAAAAACACCCTGGGATGATCAGATTGACAAATAAAGTCTAAGAGACCGAGTCTTTTATAGACACTATCATGCTGGAACATTTATTACAATTCTCTCATGGGGTATGAACATGTGATATAGTACAACAAGCACTTTTGAGAAGCACTTCCGATGGTCTTCTGAAGTCCGAACAAAGAATCTTTGTTTGGTTCACCAGGCTCACTTGATAAAATACCACTAAGTACAACTTAGGCGGTAACATTCTGGTTCCATCTAGGGACACATTCTTTGACTAATCTTCTGATTAAAGAAGAGGATGTGAGAACTTTGGAATCTCTGGGTCCTGCATCGAAATTAAAGTTTGTCAATAACATGTATATAAAAAAAACAACTATAAAAGAAAAAAAAATGTACAGAATTATTCTATGATGTACAAAAAGGAAATATTTTACAAAAATAATATACAAAAGAAAAATTTCAAGGTTAGTAACATGGTACAAAACAACTATAATACAACAATATCTATAATACAACAATATGATACATAAAATTTAAAAATACATGCAGGGCAAGGTTTAGAAATTGGCCCTGAAATCCAATAAAGGCATCAGACTATCTCAGTGAAGAACATCTTGAGGAGAAATCCATTCACTGGTAGGCTTAACCTTTCTCCTTCTAGGTCATTTAGATAGAAATAATTTGTTCCTGCTACTTCATCAATGATATACGGCCCCAACCATAAGCTGTCGAACTTTCCGTGTTTCCTAGGTTTCTCCCATCGTTTGTCCCAATGCAAGACTGTGTCACCTAATTGAAAGGATCCAGGATGGGTAGATCTTTCAAAGGTTCTCTTGACTTTGTCTGAATTTATGATACTTTGGTCAAGAGAATTTGTTCTACTTTCATCGAACTCGATCAACTAGTTTATTCTGTTCTGAATGGCATCCTAATCTGAGCTGAAGGTCTGGAGAAGCTGACACACTGGAAGTTTTAAATTGACAGGTAAGGTGACATCTAGGCCATAGACAAATTCAAAAGGGATCCTCCTGGTCAAAATTTTCTTTGTGATTTTATCGGCCCATAATGGAAACTTGATCTTGCTATCCCAAGCCTTTTTATTATCACCCACCGTTTTCTTGATTATTGTCATTAAGTTTTTGTTACTTGAATCAGCTAGACCATTTCCTTGGGGATAATAGTTGGATGAATGGGATAGGACAATTCCATACTTGAAACAAACGGATGACATCTCAGAGGAAACAAAGCACGGGCAATTATCTATGATGATTCTGGCTGGTACACTGAATCTTGTGATAATATTATCTTCTAAGAAATCCATGACTATAGTATCGGTTTCCTTCTTGGTGGGTATCGCCTCTACCCACTTGGTGAAATAATCAATGGCGGTAAGAATCCAAGAATAACCATTGCTCGAGTTATCCTTGAACTTACTGATGAAATCAAGCTGCCATTGCTGGAAAGGGGCTTGGAATACTATTGGATTTAAAGGCAAGGCTTTCATTTGTTGCTTTCGGGTGAATAATTGACACTGGGGGAAAAATTTGACAGACTTGTGCACATCTAAAAACAACTTCAGCAATAGTATCCTGCTCTAAGGATTTTATGGGTAGTTGTTCTTGCTGCAAAATGTCCACCACAAAATCCTGAATGGAACTCAACCATGATTTTTTTTGACTCAGGTTCATCGACACATATAAGTATTAAACCACCGGGGTTTCTCCAACCCAAACCATCTTTTTTTAAACAATACTTAGTTGCTTTTAACCTTAATGCTCTTATTTTATGGCCAACTAAGTGATCAGAGCATGTAAGGTTGCAGAGAGAAAATATGATGTCGGTATACCAAGGGTGCTGCTCTAATCTCTGAAGCTCGTATGATACACTTTGTTCTGAATCACTGTTCTGGAAGATTATTCCTCAGGACTTTTCATTTCCTTGGGTCAACATATTTGTAAGACATTTCCCCTTGATTAACTAAGTAGGTTTTATCTCTAAATGATATTCTTGAATCTTTGAAACCCACTTACCCCTGATTCCTAGACAATCTTGTTGAGACATGATATCCTTGATAGCTGCATGGGATACACAACCAATGATTTTGGAGTAACCTACATAAGTTCTAAAATGTTTAAGGGACTTGACAAGGGCATAAGCCTGTTTCTTCATGGTATTATACTTCAACTCTGAATGTTGCAAGGCTCTAGTCATAAAGGCTATAGGTTTCTCTTGTCCCTCCTTATTCTTTTGCAATGGTGTCTTCTGAGGAAAAGGAAAATATATGGAATTCCTGGGAGTAATCTGGACTGATCAAGACCGGGGACATGGATATGGAATATTTGATAGACTTGAAAGCATCTTTCCCTTCATTCGTCCACTCAAACTTAGCATCTTTCTTTAATAACTTTTGTAGAGGTTTCATTAATTCTTCTAAATTCGGGATGAATCTCCTTATGAAATTAATTTGACCACTGAAAGACTCAAGAGATTTTAGATTATGAGGCAAGGGGACTTTCTTAATGGCTTCAACTCTCTCACGATCAACCTTGACACCATCCTTAGAAATGATGTGCCCCAACAACTTGCCTTCATCAACCCCAAAGATTGACTTGGCAGGGTTCAAGGAAATACCATATTTTCGACATCTTATGAAAACCTACCTAAGATGACTTATGTGGTCAAATATTTCCTTTGAAAAAGATAGTTAAGTCATCTTGATATATTTCTATTATTTTTCCTATAAGTTCTTTGAAGGAAAAATCCATGGCTCTTTGGAAGGTGTCACCAGCATTCAATAAGCCAAAAGGCATTCTTAAAAATTTATGGGTACCCCAAGGTGTGGTGAATGTAATATTATGTTGATCCTTCTTATTTCCCAACACCTGGTTATAACCAGAAAAGCCATCCAACATGGACATCATTCCTGATCCCGTTACTCTTTGAAGAAATGTTTCCATGTCGGGTAATGGATAATTATCTTTAAGGCATGATGTATTCAGATTTCTAAAATATATACATATTCTAATTGACCCATTCTTCTTTCCGAAAACAACTAAGTTGGAGCACCATGAAGAATGTCTTGTAGGTGCTATGATATCTACTGCTAACATCTTCTAAAGTTCCTTCTACACAATGGGGCCAACTTAGGATTTATTTTCCTAAGTTTTTGTCGAAAAGGCTTGACCTACTTAGCCTCTTCTGTGAGGGGAATAGTGTGTTTAAACACATCTTCCCGATAGGCTTTAAGTTCATCATAAATAAAGGCCAACACATCTTTATACTCTTTGATTAAGTTGATCACATTGTTCCTTTCCTTTTCTAAAGTACCTTTTCCAATTTTTATTAACTTGGGGTCCTTATCAGTTCCTATGTTTATTTCCATATAATCCCCAACTTTTTTTTCTTCTTTTTATTTTTTATGATGATCCTATTGATTGAAAATATTTTTGAAAGATATAAGGCTACTTGGGATGTGATTCCTTTCATTATCCTCACATTCCTGATACTCTTTACCCTCTTGCTGATAACTGATCTTGCAACCTTCAAACTCTTGGAGATTGTGGATGAATCTCAAGAGTTGCTCATCATATTTAAACACTTGCCAGTGATCTATATTATCCAGAATTGAAGGTCTGAAATTAATTTCCATCTTTCCATTCCCACTAATCATTTCATCTGATGGCTGCAGGGTGGATACTGCTACTGCCAACTTATCTGCTAACCCATTCATTTCTCTATGGATCTTTTCAATGTTAAGTGCATCAAACCATTCCGTAGTGTCCCATGTGGCATTTCCATACTTCCTTAGTCTGTCATTTTTGCAATATTGATACCAATTCTTAATATGGGGGACAACTAAGTCTGAATCACCTTTTATGTTCAACATCTTTATCCCCATGTCTTTAGCGGTTTCTAATGCTAGGATAAATGCCTCATACTCGGCTACATTGTTTGATGCTTCAAACTCTAACCTGAAAGAAAAGTTGTAGACTTTATTTGAAGGAGAGATGATCACAATGCCCACACCTTTTCTAGATTTGGAATAAGCCCCATCAAAGTACATTTTCCAAACTTCATCTATCTTTTCATTTATAATTTTTTCCTTAATAGGGGCCATTAAATTTGACAAAATAGCATAGTTTCCAAAGTTATCATTGAATTGGAAAAATTTATTTCCGTTTTCTACATGTCATTTCCTTAGCTTCTCTCTGTGGAGTATCAGCCTAGTGTTTTCTGATGCAGGTATAGTAGCATATGTCCAATCCGTTTGAATGTACCCACCAAGAGTTGCGGCCCATTTTCTGGATAGCAACATACCCCAATTATCTGGAACATCTATCACGACCACATCCATCGACATGTCGATGTCAGGATACTTGGCCAACTTAACTTGTAAATTTAAGATTATCCCTACCACTTCAAATTCTCTTGCATCCATTGCAAAAACATTGTGGTAGGGTCGGGTGACCCTTAGATTTATCTATTCCATTACTTTTCTTGTCATGACATTTGATGAAGCACCTGAATATAACGGGCAGTTATGAAGGAGAAGGTTATCAACTAAGAGGGAGATGTAAAAAGGCGGGTGGTATTCTCTTTTCGGATCCACACCATTGAGAACTATAGGCATATCTATAGGTTCGATATGTTCTACTTCAAATATAGCATTATTATTAGGGAGAGGATCCTCTTTGACAATATTATGAGTTTTACTTTGACTATCCTCTATGTCTTTCAACAACTTTTCTTTTTGAACATGAATTTTAAGGACATCAGTTGCATAAACATTAATCTTAGCACTACTTATCCATTCTCCCATATCAACATTTGATTCAGGGATAGCAGGGGGATCTGGGAGAGGAGGAGCAGTTACCTTTGTCTTGTACTATTTAGATGGTGATGGCTTCTACTTTCTTTGATAAACTGCACCCTTGAATCTAACCTCTTTCATTTCGTTGATTGTTTCCGAAGAAGTCATTGCACCATAAAAGTTGGAAAGGAGATCCTTCTCATAACTATAATCTGTGGCCTACTACCAATACTGGTTTGATAAAGGGTAGGTTTGGCCTACCATGTACACATGATTAGACTCGCTTGACATTGTTTCCTGATTATTTACCTCAGGAATTCCATGTTCTATAACTTGGTTTGCAATATAACAAGTGATTTCTTGGTGGAATTGATCACAAGGTCTACACCAAGGAATGACTTCTTCTACCATGTTAGCTGAGTCTAACTTGTTTGGAATCCTAGGTTCTTACCGAGGAGCTTTCTTTTGTTACATCTGATTCTGTTTAGGCTGAAAGTTCCTAGGTCCATTATTTCTTTGCATTGTGATTATTCTATTGTGCATATGATTCAATTGTGCAGAATGATTTGACATAAGTTGGTTTTGACTAGTAACCAAGTCTTTTCTCATGTCTGTTACCTTTTCCATGGGATCTTTAGAGGCTCCCTTTTCCTCTAATTCAATGAATTTACCCTTCTCTTTGTTGTATGAAGTGTTTCCCCTAGTGTAACCTGGAATGTTAGATTTTCCTAAATACTGCATATTATTTTCTATTTTCTCGACCAATTCTTGAGCAGTTTTTAGATCGGCTGGCTATTTGTCTCTTAACTGGTACCTCAAATCACCAGTGAAAGATTCGATGTAAGATATGAGGATGGAGGCATCCTTTGGCTTGATTTATTTAGGGAGGTCTGCAACCACACACCTGAACTTAGTGTTAAATTCATCCATGGTCTCATTCTCCATCTTCTTTATGTTATGAAGGGCAGCAAGCAGATGTCTTGGTTCTTTCTTTTCTCCCCATTTCTTCTTAAAACCCTCTAGGAATTCACTAAGAGTTTTATATGAATCATCACCTAGGTCAGAGTACCATTCTGCAGCATCATCCTCTAAGGATGAACCAAAGATATTTATTTTGACATCTTCATGCTTATAGGCAACATCATTGCAATAACAAACCAGGTGCTTTTCAAACTTTCGAAAGTGAGACTTGGCAATGATGGCATTATTTCCCTAGAATATGGGGAGCTTCTTGATAGCATCATTTGGAATGTCATGGGGAGTACCTGCTATCTGAGAAAAGTCAAGGGGTTTGAAGAATTCCATCATTTCTTGAGATTGGTAGGTATGACTCTCTACAAATATGTGATGGATATCTAAGAGGGATTGGTCCCCTAAATCTTCAAGGTTTCTACGGGAAGTTTGCCTATTCAATCTTCCCCTGATAAAAATTTCGGGATCAGGGAGAGGATTGAATAATTGTTGGCGGTTTCTTCGGGTAGAAATTCTTGAAGGGATGTTAGACAGTGGAGTCGCCAGATGGATCGAGTTTTAATTTTTATATTTTTTAAAGACTAGATCAATCCAATTTTCTTTTTATCTTTTTATTTGTTTAGAAAAAATTTAAGCTAAGTCGTACTTGGGAATACAAATATTTGTCCCTGGCAACGGCGCCAAAAAGTGTTTTTTCCTTTCACACTTGGGTTACATGGTAGAAATATTCAAGCCACTCGGTGTGTCCTTGGGGGCAAGTCTCAAGTCAAGGCTATCACCTTGGTCTTGACTCCTTCGTTCAGGATAACTTCTAATGAAGCCAAGGAGGGTAGACCCTATTAAATTACTAAGGATAATTACTTAGTGTGATGGTGTTATATTAATTAAATTGTTTAGGAGTTTTGAAATTAACCAGTGGAAACAAAAGATAACAAGATACAAGATTTGAAGCAGATAAGCACAATAATGCCACTCAATATATATATATATATATATATTTGAAAGAAATGATCAAATAAATCACCAGTGCCTTAAATGGAGACAACAGAGAAAACAATGTGCTTGCATGCGATTGAATGATTGTTTTGAAAATGTTTCTTGGTAGATTTTAAATTAATGTGGAATGTGAATGAATTAAATTAGGTGAAAAGGGGACTCCAGATATACCCGAGGGGTACTTGGAGTATGTCCAAAAGTGAACTTTCACGGCTACCCGCAAGTTGGTTTGTTTGCTAGAATAGAGTCTCGGAGACTATTGTTCATAATGCACCAGTTAGGGTGTGATAGAGATCGGCACCTTGACGTCACTTTCCAGTCGTTCCCACTTCTTTGGGTATTTTTCCATCGTTTACAGTTCATTCGAGGCATTGGATTTTTGCCTGATGGTTTGTCAATTTAGGAGGTGAAGACTAATTAATATAGTCACTCAAGTGCTTTTGATGTAGCTTGACTGATCGGATGAACCACAGCCAAGTACAGAGCATACACACTAGAGTCTTTGTTATTTTTAGTAAATTTTAAAATAGGTGTTCTTATTAAAAAGAAAACCCTCCAGGAACCTATTTCGGTCCAAGTGGACCTCAATAAGGGAATCAAGGAGGGGTTGATTTTATTATGATTATCAAACAATAAATTAAAAATCGAATCAGAGACACACAACACCGGTTTTCTAATTAGTCCTACCACGCATCTCTTTCCCCTTGCGGATCAATCGGGAAGTCATGGGGTAAGTAGTATGATTACTTTTTGAATTGAAAATATGGAATAATGAAAAGTATTATCAAAGTATAAAATACTGCATGTCAATACTAAACTAGAATATAAAAAGGGAAAAATGCAAAAAAATGAAACGGACGCGGATCCCCCATGGGGGGATGGGGAGCGGGCTCGGAAGAGCCTACTCAAAAAATATTTTAATTTATTATTATTGGTTACAATATCAAAAAACAAAAATATTAGAACCCTCTTGGTCCTTATACGGAATGAAACCAAGATCTTACAACTTTCCAAAATTTTGGGATTTCAGTCAAAGGGGAGACCCTTGGGGGGATTTGAATGATCCCGAGGCCACTTTTGAAGAACAAATTATCTTATTTCTGTTATGCCTGCTAAAATAAAGTGATCAAGTTAGAATGAAATATTCCCAAACACACTTTAAGAGTACCTTTGGGTCAGCCTACTTTAACTCAAGCAAAACTAAGTTAAAACTAGCTAAACTGGTGAAAAAGGAACCAAGGAAAGCAAGATTTCCTTGGGATATTGGATTTCTGTTTGTGCAGCCAATGAAATATGCACTGATTTCTGGATTTAATCTTTTTAAAACAAAAATAGAAATCTAGAGCATTCAACCTGCGGATTCTCTTTAAATTGCCATGCAAAACAGACGATTTCCCTAAGCTAGATCTAGAATGCTTAATGATACTTTTCACAAATGAGATATAGACTATGAGCTTTGAAATAGTATATATATGTAATTTTTACTTTAATATGACATATCTAAATTCTAACAAAGCTTGCAACCAAAGTAACCAGTTAAGATTTGGATTTTTATAAGGAGGAAGAGAGAGGAAGAGTGCTGGTAGTGTTGAAGATCAACCGTGGAACTTTCAGGTGGAATGTTGAGGGACTATGCCTTTGAATGGTTTTGGAGAGAGTGAAGAAGAAAACTAGATCAGCATCCTCTCCAAGCTAGGAACCTGTAACTGAATCCAAAGACTTGCCAAAATACTTGTGATATCCGGTTAATACATACACAGAGATTTCAGAATAACATGTATATAACTTATAAAACATGCTGAATATAGATCTCTAAACATGCATCAGAGGAAAGAGATGGCCAATAAACGTATTGAAAATCTCCTTTCCTATCAAGATTATAATAAGCTTATTATCAATCTTAGCAATGAATCCACAAATAATCAGCAAATTATGAACATAAATACAGGTTACCTCAGTAAAACATGGCAATGCTCATCCACATATACAATGACATGACACCCTGTTGCCTCCAAAGCTTCTCTTTATTTCAATTGAACAATAGCAACAGTACAATAGCAACAACACCTCAATCCCAGTTCTAAATATCTTGGAAGAGGTGATCTGTGCTTTATTTATACAAAAAATTGAAACCCTAGCCCAGAGGGGGCACAAATCCCAAGGAGATAGACCACTGCAGCTAAAGGAGAGTCCATCAATGCCTAATCTGAAGCTTAATTGAGCTTCCACTGAGTCTACTTGTCAATCGGGGGGCTGATTGAGCTGACACATCAACCACAGAGCTTCTAGAAGAGCCCACATGTGTGGAGGAGAGAGAGAGGGCATAATTCCCCATAAAGGAGGCTGAAGTTCAACTTTGGATCTATCCAGATCACCTCCTTCAGTCAAGGATTTGTTAGATACAGTCAATCTGGTGCCAATGAGGCTGATTTCAATCAAATCGGTTGAGAATCCATTGATCTAGGATTTTGAATTTTCTCCATTATTCATCAATTTATTAATTAAAATAATGAATAATTGATTTTTTGGGGCTTTCTGACCTGAGTGATGGAAAATCACTCAAAACTTGAAAATAGTGGGTCTACGGGTTTACATGGTGCCCTTAGCTTGAAAATGAGCACCCCCATGACTGAAACTGATTAATTGGCCCACTTTTATTACAAAACCAATTTCTCCAATTAGACTATTAAAAAATAGCCTAAGTTTTTGTGGAAAAATGAAAATTTAAAAAACTTAAAAAAAAATTAAAAAAAAACCTAGGGGGACTTAGACATGTTCATATGACTCGACCATGATGCCTATCATGTTTATACATTGACACATAGACTATAATAACCTCAATAGGACTAAATGCCAATCCGACCACCCCAACTTTGGAGGTGTTGAGTGAAAAACTCTGAAGTTATCAGTCCTTTATTCAACAACCAATAAGAACCAAGGGAAAAAACACCCTGGGCTGATCAGATTGACAAATAAATTCTAAGAGACCGAGTCTTTTATAGACACTATCATGCTAGAATGTTTATTACAATTCCCTCATGGGGTATGAACATGTGATATAGTACAACAAGCACTTCCCAGAAGCACTTTCGAAGGTCTTCTGAAGTTCAAAGAAAAAATATTTGTCCAGTTCACCAAGCTCACTTGATAAAAAACCACTAAGTACAACTTAGGTGGTAACAAGTAGATTGCATTATCTACTTGATTTTTTCTAGATCCACTTTGACTAGGGAGATATGGCTTGAGTTCGCTTCCGTATATTTATCCAATAATAATGAAGGGGTGGAAGCCTTAGCTATCTATACTGCATATTGCTTCAGTGAAAACTCACGGAGTTTCTTAGCCATTGATTCTATAGTAGGAGAACTAACTGAACCAACCATGCCATCGACATGGTGTCCAGGCTTGGGTTTCTCTTGATTTTTTGTATACCTCAGCGCCTCAGGTATGATTTCATACAAAATCCCAGACTGAGCATATATCAAATCTAACTGCTGGGCTTTGAGGATAGCCTCTTCTTCTTTGGTCACCCCGGAAGTGGATATGCCCTTAGAAATGTAAGGCAATAAATATTTTAAGAACCTATCTAATAGAAACTTGGGAGGTATAGTGGCTTTAATAAGCCTCTTTCATCTTCACCACTCCTGAATATGGTCGAAAATATGTTTGGCCTTGTTCTGTTGAAAATTCGACAACAAGTCTATGCCAGCATCATACCAGATAGGAAGCTGAAAGTGGTTAAGGAACATGGTTTCTAAATCCAAAAAAGTATCATATGCAATGGAGGGAAGTTCTATGTACCATTTCACTGCCACATGAGTCGATGTTATTTGAAAGAGCCTCAACCAAACAGAGTCATCGTTCAGTGAGTTTGAAGAGTACCAAAGGTGAAAAGTGGTAATGTACGCACCTGGATCTTCACTAGCTTTACCTTGAAACTTAGGAATGTCTGATGGCAATTTGATAGGTACAGGTGGTCATGGTACATTGTGTTGCACGGGGTCATTCATTAACTTTGACAAATCTAGAAAGTTTAGTGTTTCCAAAAAAGGGAGTTTGGTCTAAATTGGGGTTTGATAATAAGGAGTTTGGGGTGTGGAAGTACCTGCCCGTTGACTCCCAAACCAAAGGTGGGGTTTCCCCTAGCCACCGGTTGTGAAGTGGTTGCAACATTCTGGAAAGGATTCCACCTGAAAGCTAGCGGATTACTAGTTTGTGGTGCATTATATGTGGTTTGATATGCTCCATACAAAACTGGAGTTTGAAACACTGTAGTAGGAATCCCTCCACTAAAAAGTGAAAAGGGAGAGCTCATGCAAGGAGCTGAAGCCTGATCAAGTGTCTGAAAATTCTGACCTGTGAAGGTATTTATGTTTCCAGATGACATTCCCACATATGCAGGTGTAGTACGTACATAAGGAGCAGATGGAGGAATATGTCCTCCATTATGTTGGTCACCCTATATGCTAGTTAATTACAACTAAAATACATAATGCTCAATATAAATTGTCAACCAAGGGAAGTATTTTTATTTCAAAGATAATTCACACTGTCTGTGCATAAACACTAAGTAGCTGATTGGATGAATGAAAGATTAACTGTCCTACCTATCTGCTCAGTGAAACTCCTTTCATGGCTAAACTAATCTAAATTACCCACCTAAGAATTTAGAAATGCAATTACCTTCCTACAATATCAATCCAACAGTTAACAAATCTAGAAGTAGATAACTAGACTTAATTTTGCAATAAGTTAAATCATAACATTATCAAACTATATGTGAATTCATCATAACCAGTTCAATTCAACTAATCTAAGAATTGGAAACAACAATAATTGAACCAAACAAACTCTAAACTATAATCTGAGTGAATTAGCAAACCTAAGAAAGACAAGTAATTGAAATGAACTGGAATTGAGCTTGACTGTAACAGCTATTGGCACACATGCATAATAGAAACTAATATACATAGTCGACTGTCACACTACACTGATGCAACTTAAGAGGAATGCAAACATTGAATATCAAAGGAAACACAATGATTAACCATTACTGTTGCAGCTAACTATAAATAATGCATCTATTTTAATTTACACACCACCCAACAAAATAATAAAAGCATCTAATTAACTTGACGATCTCTGTGAGAAGGCAGGCCCAACCTTCGAACAGTGACACCAGGACTAGCACAAATTAAAATGCAGAAGTCTGAAGAATCTTGCTCCTTATATTAAAATGGTGAATTACAAGTACAACTCATTGTCACAACTTACACAGTCTGATCGATAATCAACCAACCCTTGGCTCATAATGCCTCCCCATATTTATACATGAACAATCATAACCTTCACCCACTAATATCGGGAAGCCATGGATATCTACGATCTTTAGGCTTCCTTGTTACAACGAACTGTTACAGTTGTGAGTGAAATTGAATGGAAGTAGAGAATATAGGGAATCTTGTTGCTCGAGCCGTTAGTGTATAGATGGAGCCAATTAAATAGGAGATAACATGTCTGTTCCGACTATGCCTTAAGCAACGACGCGCTGTTGCTGCTGAGTCTGTTGTAGCTATGCATGGAATGATGACCTCTGTTTGCATCCAGCGTGTGGAATTGGGACTAGTAGGTAACAGCTGGTACTGAAAGCTCATCTTCTCTTCAGACCACCCAGGATACTACACTCGTGTTTCTCAAAGATTGAGCTATCTTTATAAAATCACGACGTGTTAGCATAATTCAAGAGACAGATTTCTAACATAACAATTTTAGGAATTAATAGAATGAATCATATAATTAATCATACATGTAAATATTTAAGGCTCAATGTGAGGGAAAACATTTTTGTGGTGTGTAGGAATGAAGTAGGACAAGGCAAAAGGGTATAATAGGTGTAACGTCCCTACTCTTTAATTATCGACGATGGAGAGGATGCAACCATTAGACTAACTGTCAAGCAGGAAAAATAGCCCCATGAACATAAAGACATGAACATGCATTGGAATAACAAAAAGTACTGAAATATAAAACCTGCAATTATATAGCGGAAGCAATCATCCATACAAGCATTCATAAGCTTATACACATATTCATTAATGTACAACAGAAACAAAATCATTCCCTCAAGCATTCTTCATGTTCATAATAATTCATAAGCAAATACAATTGTAGATATAAGATGGAAAAGAGTACTTATCTTTAAAGAAGTTGGCCCGCAAGTAGCTACGTCACTGCAACTTTCCACCCAACCGTAGGTCATTGCTCTCATTAATCTCTTAGCAACACTGCCACACCCGAGCTGGGCATGATTCCACAAGGATCTATGGGACAACAATAGGCTCACACATAACCCAAAATAAGCATCCATGGTCAAGCCAACACATAGTTGGGTTTCAAAGAATTACACAGGCATATAGCCAAAGTTTATACCAGTCACAACCAAGTCAACAGATGTGTTTATCAGGCTATCAACCAAGCCATCCTTCAAGTTGGGTTTGGAAAGATTCTAAGGTAGTGGACAGGAAGAAATGCTGAGCTATTGAGCTCATCCATAGAGCTAAGGACACCTTCACAAGATCTATCTGGCCCGACAACCACATGGTCTACACATCCAACACAAGGAAGTGTCTCTTTCTCCGCTCCCCATCCCCTTGGGATACCCCTTCCCTTCCAGTGCTCTTCAGTATGTGCAGAGTAGGTTCACCAACCACTCTTATCTTATGGTGAAGTTCCACACCAGGTTTATCAAGCACATTCTACATCTCTTCCACTCCTAATCTTGCATACGGTTCATATCAAAACAACAGAGGCATACATAGCAATTTCCAGGTTCTGGAATTGCATGAAAACATACTGGGGGACCCAAAATCAGAAGTCCAATTGAGGGAAAACAAACCCCTAACAGAAATTCAGTTTCCCAAGTTCGTTTGTGGATTTAATGTGGCCAAAAAAAACTCAATAGTAGTCAGAATTCGTGGGGCTTCCATCCCATTCACTTTGCAACCACAAAAACAAATTTCCTCACTAACAGTCAACACAAAAACCCTAGCAGAGATCCCGACTACTGGATAATCACAAAATACTTCCCAGCCATGGGGAAAAAACACAGGAAATCACCAAAAACATGATCGGGGAACACACATAGGTTCCAAAGATGTCTGGAAGAGAGGATTGTGGATGCCTGAAGGCATCACACACTCATAAGAACAAAATCATGGGGAAAATGAGAGCTCCTTGAGCTTCATCCTGCGTGAGAAGAAAATCCCCTGCCCTGCATGTGTGAGGAATTGCTGCCTCTTTCCCAAGGAATGTGAATGAATACCCATGAGCTTCCTCTTTCCCCCAAAACACATGAGACTGACGCATGTGCATGAGGGATGGGTAATAAATCCCTAGCATGGGCTCTTACTTTCCCAAGGAGACAAGAAAACATTTTTGGGTGACTGGGTAGAAAAGAAAGAAAGGGTAGATGAAGAATTTTATGGTTTTCCCCCCTTATACATGGCTTTTCCCATAGGCTCAAGGGTTTAATTCGCCCCTCCCTATTCCTTGTGAAATCATTCCCCCATCTCTTTAACATTGTGGTGCGTAGCTAGTCGTGGTATTTTTTATTAATTAGAATTTTACATGATGTCTCAAACTATACTGTCCCTGGATAGCACATAACCATTGGCATCAATTTCCATCGCCGAAACATAAAAATATAGACCCATGGTGGGGACTTTTCCTTGAGATCCACACCATGATTTAATACAAAATTTACATCATATGAAATTTAATACCATGGGGTCAAAACCGGGGTGTTACAATAGGTGTGGTAAAAAAGGGTTATTCTAGGACCCAACATCTCTCCCCAACTATCCAGTTACATGTCCTCATGCAAAAACATCCACTAATCTGAATTTGATTCTAGAACTGTACCTCATTCGTGGAGAGAGGAAAATTTGTAGGAGCGTTTAGGTGGTTCACCCCCATCCAGATATACCTTACATGAAACCCAATATTTCCAACACTGCTTCTCCTCTGCCTTAGTCAATGAAAAATCATCCCTTTATAGCCTTTCTGGCCACCAAATGAGTGGAAAATTAAATTTAAGTCCCAGCCAATGAAATTCAGACTTCTTCATGCAGTCGACGTATCCTTCCACCCTGGGAAGCATCTATTTAAATTTTTTGAAACAATTAGTGTCCCTTTTCTTTAAAGCTGAAGAAGAAGTCTACCATCTATTCTTACTGCCTTTAAGAGCCAGATGTTTTTGTTTAGAAATTTGGTCAACAAAAGTGGATATGACCTTTTCTTGTAGTTCAATCAGCTGCTAGGTTTTCATGGGAGATGTCAACCTATTTTTCTGGAAAGTAAGGAGAAGTTGAGGAGATTGAGGTTCACTTTGAATCCAGATATTGGAGTTAGCCTCATTCTAAGAAACTTTCTGAAAGGCCCTCTCCCACTACACATTATTGTTGACAAAAGAGGCAAAGGAGCTCAACTGGACATCTCCTAAGTAAGGAGTAGGGTTAAAATGAAGGTCCATAGGGCAGGACATCTCATTGAAGCTTCTTTCCATAAAGGTCTTCAAAAATTGGGTAGAGGGTGTCAATTGATAAGGTATCCCTTCCTTTAAGGATTTTAATTTAAAAAATTTAATTGTTCATACAAGAGTACCAGATAGGAGGGAGATGGAGCTCTGAAACTCATCAATTCCTGGAAGAGGGCGTACAATTGATCTTTTTCCTCCTGCATGGACTTGAATTTATTCAATTCCTTCAACTCCTTTTTGTACCTCCTCCCAACGAAACCTTTGAAAAATTAGCTCCTCTTCCCATTTCTCCCTCAATTGCTTAATAATTTTTCTGTGCTCAACAAGAGGAACCATTCCTTCCTGGCATCGATGCACATGATATTTCCACTTCTTTACTTCTACCTTCAATAATGAGATCTCTGCATTCTTCTCATCATCAAAATATGAAACAATTTCTTGAGGAATTTGCATTCCTACCTTATCACCCAATGTTTCAGCCTTCTCACTCCGAATTAGGAGTGTAGCTGCTTCCTTCTCCATGGGTGTTGCAACATCCTCTATCTTTGTGGCTGCTTTAGCAAAGGTAATTGAAAACACTGGTTCTTGTGTAACATCATCCTCTTTCATTTTAGCAACCTATGTATGTGTGGCTGCTTCAACGAACAATTTCATGAATGCTAGTTCTTGTGTAGTAGCATCCCTCTTTTGAATCCCATCCCAACAAACTTTAGTTTGCAGTGTGTTTTTGACAAAATTTGTTGGGGATGCTGGTTCTTGTGTAACAACATCCTCTTCCTATTGAAATTATTCCTAGATCAGTTTGGTGTCTTGACACTGGTATGGATTTTCCTCGAGGTCCTCTAGGTTGTGATAAGGAATTGTATCAACCTCTGGCTCAACTGATTCCATTTGAGTGGCAGCCTGAACAAGAGTTTTTGAGGGTGTTGGTTCTTGTGTAACAACACCCTATCTTCCAACTTCTTCCAACTATTGAGGTTGCTCTTGAGTGACATCAATACCCCTACATCAGACTGATCCAGGAATACTTCCATCCCCCCTGATGGTTGGGATTTCATTTTCTCATCTTCCCCTAATTCTAGATCAGGAATAATCTCAAATTCTGGTTCTTCCCTTCCCTTTGGCTCCACCGCAAGTGATTCTTTTCTTCTTCAATTGCTTGTGTAGGTTTTTGTGCCACAAATTCCGTCACTATAACTTTATATCCTTATTGTTCAAAAATTTCACCACACTTTGGACAAACCACTTTATCCAGTTTATCACCTTCGTCAATAGGAGGTGATCCTCCAATTGGTCTGTATCCTATACCAGTGTATTCAACCTTCTCTCCACCAATTTATTACATGATTCCTTCCAATTTTCCAATTCCCTTTGAATCATTTCCACCTCTTCTTTCAGCAGACCATTTTCATACAAAAGTCCCTCTATTTGAGGTTTTTCTTCAGTAGGTTCTCGTGGAGAAACTTCTGACTAGGATGTCAAAATGGGAAATCCAATATTTTATTCGATGTTCATCCATTTTTCCCGTGCTGCCTCTATCGTTGTGAAAGATCTAGTTCTCCTTCTACTTACCGACCGTGAAAATTGTTCTTCTTCTTTTGATCTTCTTATTTTCCTACATGGTACATGGGTTTCTAATTTTGCCACTGATATAGAAAGAATATCTCCCATTACAACATCTTCCCTTGTCTCTGCCACCTCAATCTATTCTTCAATTAAAGTTCCCCTCCATTCAGGAGAGGATTCAATGGTAAATACCTCTACATATCCTTCTATCATTGTAGCTCCCATGGCCTCAGCTTCCACTATCACAACATCCAGGGGCTGCTTCAGTTTCAGCTTCTGCTGCTGGAGCTTCCAAAATAGCTATTCCTTCCATAGGGTTTGCTACTGTTGCAGCCTCTTCCAATCCTTCCTCCTGATTATTTTGGTTATGATATAACACTATCTCATATCCCCCCCAACTGAATTGGAGGGACTCCGATCCTCCTCTTCTACTGCCATGGCCCCCCAACTGTGCAGGTGCCCTATCTTCCTCCTCTCTTGGAACACCACCCAATTGTGTAGGTTCCTGAATTATCTGAGGCTGAGCAGTAAACTGTGCCCAGGTTTGGTTTTGCTATGTTAAGGACCTTAATATAAGTAGTTTAAAGAGGCCACGATGGGTAAGGGAATCAAGTGCGTGTCGAGCTAATCTTACAAACCCCTCCATGTAATGTAGGGCTTTAAACAAATAAAATGGTATGTTAAGTAGAGTTCTATGGTGTAGATGATATAATAGGGGAAACTTAGAGAAGTAAAAATTTTGGTACCTACCTTCATAGGTGATGTACTTCTTCAGGAAGGTTTCCACTTCATTCCAAGGATGAGGCAATGATTGTAGTGCTATCCCCTGCCTTCCTTGACGAACCTGTTCACTAGCTGCTAGAAAATTATGTATTGTGGTCGCATTGTGGGTTGTTCTTCCAAACTAGGTCCTTCCTACTTGAGGTATACTAGTAACCTCATCCAAAATTTCCTCAGTGACTTCTATGCGTAGACATCTCACTTCTGAATGGGTTTTTGTCAAATTTAGGGAAAACTGCAGAGCTGTTTCTGTATGAAAACCATTTAAGAGTTGAAAGTACCCAGTCCAGCCAGCTGCTTCAGAAATGGAAAAAACCTACGTGTTTGTTTGCATATCCCTAGTGTCCACAGGTTCATGCCGAGTTGGAATACCCATATCGTCTCTCCTTCCTAGTTCTGATATCAAATTGGTAAATTACAGGCTTAGTCGTGAATTTACAGCACGTGAACATGCATTAGAGGAAATTTCAACTCAAAATGGGCCTTTTAACTCTAATTCAAATTCCATTTCATCATCCATTAGCCAATGAAATTTCTTTAAATTTGAAATACCATATGGGTCTTAAACACTTTTTTAATATAAATTTGGGGATAGGTATCATAAAAAAAACTACTCTTTTTGTTTGTATTTTCGGCATATCTCCTCGTGTTTTTACTATAATTTCGATCGAGAGAGCTCGTTGGATGCATAATTAAATTCCATATCCAACGAGTACCCACTAGGAATACTTTTGATGG
Organism: Pseudotsuga menziesii; assembly: GCA_001517045.1. Taxonomy (NCBI): domain Eukaryota; kingdom Viridiplantae; phylum Streptophyta; class Pinopsida; order Pinales; family Pinaceae; genus Pseudotsuga; species Pseudotsuga menziesii. The sequence goes on from LPNX010679598.1 coordinate 629,196, forward strand.
ACCCCGCTACCCCAAAACAAGAAAATCCTGAAAAAACGTGATGATGACATCATCATCACATTTTTTCAGGTATTTCTTCTTTTTGGGGTAGCGGGGTCTGTGAAAATTATGCCGAGTGGTACTCATTGGATGTGTAATTTAATTCTGCATCCAATGAGCTCTTTCAATCGAAATTTCAGTAAAAACATGAGGAGATATGTTGCAAAATACGAACAAAAATGTAGTTTTTTTTATCTTCTTCCTCCAAAATTAATAAATATTATTTTATTATTTTAACTATTATTTTATTAATTTTTTTTAGGAGGCCCATTTTGAGTTGAAATTTCCTCTAATGCAACGAACAACCGAGGTTGAGATTGGATAAATTAGGAAAGTTAAGACATCCATAAGTAGGGAATAATTGGCAATATTGGGCACATATTAGGAAAAAGGTGACGGTCATGTGATAAGCTCAAGTACCTGTTTAGACATGCTGATTGCCAGTTAAATGAGTATGGATCTATTTACAAGTACAAAAAGGAAAAGCACGATTAATATTTTAAAATCCAATTTACAGGTAATCATGTAAATGGTCAAAATCCATACCTTTGCGATATAAGATGAACCGTGGCTTTCCATAATAGTTCAGCGTGTCATCACAACCATCAATTTAAAATATAATTGCGCATGTGCTGTTATGATATTACCCCCGATGATTCAAGAGTTGTATTTTCATCCTTGACGGAAATATAATTGGAGTTGTGAAGTGACTTGGAACCCAGGAAAGTCACAGATGATAGGATTTGTGGACAAATATAGAGGAGTCGTAGCCATTTTGTGGAAAAATATGGAGGAGTCGTAGCTACAAAAGTAGGAAAGGTAGGAAACACATAACAAAATCGTAGCTGGGGAATGGAGAAAGTGTGGCAGAGTTACAACTGCTAAAAAAAGGGAAATTGACGAAATTTGGTAGAGTCATAGCTGGAGAATAGGACAAATGTAGCAGAGTCACAGCTGTGGAAATAGGGAAATTGGTGGAATTTGGTGTAGTCACAACTAGAAAATAGGACAAATGTAGCGGAGTCATAGCTGCGAAAATAGGGAAATCGGTGGAATTTGGCAGAGTAGTAGGTGGAGAATAGGACAAATGTAGTGGAGTCACAGCTGCAAAAATAGGGAAATCGATGGAATTTGGTGGAGTCACAGCTGGAGAAATGGACAAATGTAGTGGAGTCACACCTGTGAAAAAAATAGAAGAATGGGAAACATTTAGTGTAGTCACATCTATGCATGGGATGAATGTAGTGGAATGGGATAAATGTAGTGGAGTCACAGCTGCGAAAATAGGGAAATTGGTGGAATTTGGATGAGTTGCAGCTAGAAAATAAGACAAATGTAGCAGAGTCACAACTACGAAAATAGGGAAATTTGTGGAATTTGGTGGAGTCGTAGCTGGAGAATAGGACAAATCTAGTGGAGTCACTGCTACGAAAAAAAATAAAAGAATGGGAAAAGTTTAGTGGAGTCACAGATGAGCATGGGAAAATATGATGGAGTTAGATCTATCACTGAACTGTTCATCATTCATTTTTTTAAGGATCTCTTTAGGCCACTAATTCTTAAGTAAGTTCCTGCACATATTCTTCAAAGAAAACCAATAAAGTGTAAAAGAAAATAGAATAAAAATAAAACAAAGCGTCAAATTATTTATGTACAAATCCTTGTGTGGAAATCACAGCATCCTTTTAAATATTTATAGGGGCAGAGAGAAATTCCTGTCCTTGCATTAACTGATATCCTATAATATCAGCTGTGACATGTGAGATAAATGTGTCCCTTGATATTGTCTTGTGATATGGTCACAACCTGTGACCATTAACAAATAATGGAATACGATATTCATCAATAGTGACCAGAAGGAATGTGCCATTATCAAATACCCTGTCGGTTTGGTATGGTCCCAACCATCTTGTTCACAACTTACCTTTAAAGTCTCTCTTGAACCTAGAATCATACAATAATTCCCAGTCTCCTTCACATAAGACTTTCTTCTTTACGAACCAATCATGCCACTTAGATCGTTGTTGATGAATTAATGTTGTTTGATGCACAACAATTGTGTGCTTCCCGTCGAGTTCATTTAACTGATTCAGTCTATTCCTTTGATCTTGTGTCAAGTCTAAGTTTGTTTGCATAGCTGTCTTTAAATTTTTGATTTCAAATTCAATGGGAAAGACAATGTTCTTACCATAAACCAAGTCATATGGGGAGAATCTTGTAGTGTTGCGATATTCCCATAGTGCCTCTAGAATTCTGTCATCCCAATCTTTGCGATGGATTTTGAATGTTTTTGTGAGGATAAATTCAATTAATTTATTGGTACTTTCCACTTGGCCATTGTCCTGTGGATGTCATGGTGAAGTTATCTTGTGCTGAATGTGGTACTTCTGTAATAGAGCTTCCAGTTTGCAGGACACAAACTATGGTCCTACATCTATGACTATCTCTTTGGGTACTCCAAAATGAGTGAATATTTATCCATATATGAAATATATTACAGCCTGGTCATTGGCCTTGACCAAAGCTATAGCCTCCACCCACTTTGTCATATAATCGGTGCGAACTAATATGTAAACTTTCTTCTTCGAGGGAGGGTTGGTAGGCCCAACAAAATCCAGGGCCCATCTGTCAAAAGGTTCAACCACCAACTGTGGTTAAAGAGGCATCTCGTCTAATCTGTTAGGTTGGCCCATTCTTTGACAGCCATCACAAGCCTAGACATACTTCTTTGCATCCCTAGAAACTATTGGACAATAATATCCCATTCGTAATACCTTATGACCTGTTCGTTTGTCAACAAAATGTCTCCCACAGGGCTCATCATGACAAGCCTTCAAGATACTGAAAAATTCATCCTCCCTTACAAAAATTCTGATCTCAAGATCATGAACTATGTAGAAATGATGCCCATCTATATAGCAGTACCTGGCACTTTGTTGAATAATTTTTCTTTTCTCTCTCTTTGACAAATGTGCTGGAAGCTTTCCCACAGCTAAATAGTTAGCAACATCTGTGTACCAAGGGGAATGAGCTGAAACTGCAAACAAACATTGAATCGGGAAGGAATATTCAACTGGAAAGTTGTTATCACTGTTAGTAAGTCGAGATAAAAATTCAGCAACAACATTTTCCTTCCTAGGCCTATCAATAATTGTAATGTCAAATTTCTATAACAGTAACAACCATCTAGTTACTCTAGTATTTGTGACATGTTTGTTCATTAAGTACTTAATGGATGAATTGTCAATGTGCACAAAAGTGGGGTATCCAATAATATAGCGTCTAAATTTTTTGATGGAATAGACAATGGCTAGAAATTCCTTTTCTGTAATAGTGTAATTCAGTTCAGCAGGGGCCAATTTTTTACTGATATAGTAAATTTCATATGGGGCATGACCTTCCTCCTGTCCTAACATTGCTCCAATGGCAGTGTCAGAGGAATTTGAGGAGATATGGCAAGGAAGAGCCCAAATCGCCCCCCTTAAGATAGGATTTGTAGACATCCTCTTCTTAAGTTCAGTGAACGTTGCTTGGCATGCATCATTCCAATTGATTTGTACATCCTTCATCAACATAGTAAATAAAGGAGAAGCTAGTTTAGAAAAACTTTCTATGAATCTTCTGTAATAACCATCATGCCCTAAGAAGCTATGTACCTCTTTTTTTGTTTCAGGAGTGGGTATGTTTTCAATTACCTTGATTTTGGATGGATATACCTTGATACCATCAGCAGATATGAAGTGCCCCATAACTACACCCTCACTCATCATCATATGGCACTTTTCAGTGCTCAAAGATAGTTGGGTTTGTTCACAACGTACTAAAACCTTTTCTAAATTTTCCATTGCTTCCTCAAAGTCACCACCATAAGGGGTAAAATTGTCCATACAAATTTCCATGATGTGGTTAACCATCTCAGAAAAGATCCCAATCACGACTCTCTGAAAGGTAGCAGGTGCATTGCACATACCGAAGGGAAGTACCCTGTATGTAAAGGTACCCCAGGGACAGGTGAAAGGAGTCTTGTCTTGGTCCTCGAGAGTGATCTGGATCTGATTGTAACCGCTGAATCCATCCAGAAAAGAAAAAAAATTCTTCCTAGACAAGGTATCAAGTACCTGATTGATAAAAGGTAAGGAAAAATGGTCTTTCTGTGTTTCTTTGTTTAACTCCCTATAATCTACGCAAACTCTCCATTTCTCATTCTCCTTTGGCACTATCACGAGTGGAGAAACCCACTCATTGTCTGAGATGGGGTATATAAACCCTGCTTCCAAGAGAGTTTTAATTTCTTCTTTCACTATGTCCCTCAGGTTAGGGTTCATCCTTCGTCGTGGTTGGCACATGGGCCAGGAGTCACTTTTAATATAAATATGATGGGTTCACAGATTAGAAGGGATACCCTTCATATCTGTGTATTCCCAAGAAAAATATTCTTTGTGCTGTTTTTGTAGAGTGATCAGGCATTCCAGTTCATCAGGAGTGAGATTTGAATTAATGTTCAGTGTTTTTCTCGGATCTATCTCAACTGGAATGCTTTTTGAATTCTTGAGTACTGGAATTATGTTGGTGTCACTGACTAAGGTCTCCTCTGTGAGATCTTCTTGTTTTTCTTCATGTAAAGTACTGTTCAGGATTTGGTAAACATGTTTATTGATAAATGTAGGATCACTGATGAAATTACTGATCTAATTGTCCTATGTTTCATCTTTGAAGGTTAAGGCTTTCCCTATCATTAGCAATGGTTGAACGCCTTCTTCCTCTTCCAGGTCCATCCTTAGTGTAGTTTCAATTTCTAAGCTGGGTCAAGTTGGAGGGTAGAAGGTAAGGATTTTTGTATCAATCCCATATAATATAGTCATATACTCTGACCAATAGCTGATGCAAGCATCTGCTGTGGCTAACCAAGATCCTCCTAGGATTAGCGGATGCCCCCCTAGTTGTGACTTCAATTGTAAAACCAAGAATTCTGCAGGGTATTCCCATGAATCTACTAAGACAATGAGGTCATACAAGATTCCCTTGGGTTTGATGGTGGGCCTGTAAGCAAGTTCTAAAATAGTAGGGGTTGGTCAAAGGTTGGTGATCCCAAGTTTTCGTATAGTTTCTATGGTCATAACGTTAATAACTCCGCCTAAATCCATGAGAACATTCGGTATTTGAGTGTTCCCAATATGTACTGTGATAGTAGGGTTCCTAGGATCGTCATATTTGGCCAAGAGAGTTTTTACCATTATCAATTCAAAAAGTTTTCCTATTACATGGATGGTGGGAGGATCCCTTGGCTTTCTCTCTGGTTTTATTACACATAGATCCCTGACTGGTTTGGCATATATAGGCACATCATGAAGGGTCTGCAACAGTATAATTTTGACATATAAGTTTTTCAACTCTCCTAAGAGGTTAAACTGAGGTTGTTCCACTGTTTTCTGTACTGTCAGTCATTCAAGGTATGGTGGTTATCTAATTAGTTGTGTAGGTTGTGTCTCAATGAATTTTTCTCCCTGTGTTTCAGTTGGTGTCTCAGTAGGAATTTCAACATCCTCAATGATGGGGATCACTATATTATATGGGTATTGCTATTTCATTCTTGCTTCAGTCATCGAAGAAAGAACATCTCAATGACTAAGGGTTCCACAACCCTTCCTGATTGTAAGCGTATATCATGGCAGGGAACTGGGGTACTGGAGTAAGCAGGCATGTTGGAAGTATCCAATTTGTGATCTTCTTTACTATTATTTGAGTTAGGGTTAGGTTGGGCAGGAATTTATGGTTGTATAGGCATGTTCATTGGTGCAACATTGTTCTGGAGTTGTAGCTGCAACTGCTGGTACTGTTGGTTAGGGTATTGCTGAGGAGGATATTGTTGGTGAGGAAACTATTGATGAAGAAGTTGGTTATGAGGAAACTGATTTCCTGGATTGGGGTTTCTCCAAACAGGAGACCAAGAAGTCTGATGGTTTGTATGTTGTTCCCAAGGTGACCAAGAGTTAGAGCTCTGCATAAAAGGTTGAGATGGATGCCATTGATTATTAGAATAATAAGGAGGGAATTATGTATTAATGTTATACATATTATTCATATAATTCCAAAAAGGTAATGAGTCTACATTCATACCTTCATTTCAAGGCTATCAAGGCTTCTTCTAAGCAATAAAGTAGGATTTCTGTACATCAGTAGTAGATGCTTGCAGGACTTCCTTTACTTGGGGTAGCGAAGGACACTCCTTAGTGTCATGATTCAGTTTGCATAGTTGGCATACTTCCACTTCATTAAGTGGACACTCTTTCAATGGATGTTTCTTCCTACATATGGGACAAAATACAATAAGTGTCAAATATTCTAATGCTTTCCTCTGCTTGGCCCTCAGAACACGCATTTCTGAGGTGATGTCGCTCATCATCTCCGTCTTAATTTTTTTGAGAATATTTCCTATTTTTGCTCAAGTGTCTCCTCCATTAGATGACTTCTGTGTTCTGTTGAAGACATCTCGTTCTAGTCCCTTGTCTCGTTTTCCTATTTTTGCTCAAGTGTCTCCTCCATTAGATGACTTCTATGTTTTGTTGAAGACATCTCGTTCTAGTCCCTTGTCTCGTTTTCTGGTCTTGAAGGATCATTTGGAGTATCTTTGACATAAGTCGACGATCTTATCCAATGGTTATTTTGAGATATCCCCCTTTCCCAACAAGTTCAACATGTCCAAGTAATATTCTCTAATCCCATGAAGTAGGATGATCTTGAGCACATCTACCCCCATGTAGGTTTGTCGTACCTTCTGTACATTGTACAGAAGTCTCTCTACTAAATATTCTAGGCTCTCTTCATCATTTTGTACCATTTTAAACAGTTCTTCTCATTTTTCCTTAGTATTATAATACGCCTGGTACTTCCCAAGGAACACATGTTTCATATGTTCCTAGGTGTTAACTATTGATATATTTGTAACTTTGGAATGTATTCATCTATGTATCTTATGTATTGTAAGCCGATGTTTATTCTGGGATGTATCTATTATGTAATTGAGTCATGTTGTCATGCCTCGATGTTCCAATCAGGAGAATCAATAATGTAAACAAGTCATGTCAAGTCATAGTGGGTAACCCTCTGATTGTCTAAGGGTTAAATTCCCCACAGTTCCGGGGCACTAGGGTTATTAGACTCTCCAAGTAGAGGTCGGCCCTAGTAGGGTTTTAGTCATGTCGGGATTAGTATAAATAGAGAGCTGGAATCTCTATTTAAAACACATCACTCACACACTCAAGTGTAGCGCATAGTTGAGGAAGGAGAAGACACTGGGGCTAGACACGAAGAAGATTACTGCTGTCGAGAGTGCATCTTACTATTTTGGGGTTTTACATCTTGTGTTGATTCTATCTCTGAGGAAGTTGCGGGGTTTTCTCCATTTATGGTTTCCCCGATGAAAAACACTGTGTTCATTGACTCTTGTGTTTGATTGTTGTACTTGTTGTTCTCTCAGTAAAGATCCTAACATAATGCTAGCTTGAATGTTGAAAAACTAACATGGTATTAGAGCTAACCTGAGAAGAAGACACTGTGGAGCTGCGAGAACTAGGACTTCCTAGTTTGTGGATATTCCTCCATAGATTTTCATCAAAAGTAAGGTGGAATAACTCTCCTCCTTAGGGCACATCTTTCTGTTGAAGCAGAGTCCAATTCTGAGGTTTTTCAGTTTTGGACCTGTCACTGCTACCGAAAATTAGGGCTTTCCATAGAAGAGGAATTTTTTAGTGAGCCCAAGAATATATTGATATCCTCCCCAAAATCAAAGTTAGGGTGAAATTTCAGGACATTTGGGTGGACAAAACTTCGGAAAAGCAAAACCCTAATTTGCTCCTGAACCAGCTATGCAGGATTTCAGCTCAAGTTTCAGATCCGACATCTTGACCCTGGTAAGATCTAAAATATTTTGTATTTACATTTGAGGTTCTCAGTTAGGATGTATCATCATACCAAGCTTGATGAAAAGCTTGAGGGAGTTGATAACTTCCGAGCCTAGAAGTATAGGATCTCCCTGGTCCTAGAAGAAAATGAGTTAGACTCCTACATCCATGAGGAGGTTCCAGTTCCAGAGGGAGATGAGGAAAAGGCCTTACATAAGAAGAAGATGGTTATGGAAAAGAGGATCATTGCTGATTCTATCAAGGATCACCTTATCCCACAGATGTCCTCTCTCAAGACACCTAAAGCTATGTTTGATGCCCTAACCAAATTGTTTGAAGGGAAGAACATAAACCGAAAGATGACTCTGAGAAACCAACTGAAGAATGTGAAGATTCAGAATGCAGAAACAATCCAGTCTTAATTCACAAGAGTTTCTCAGATCAAAGAACAACTAGAAGCAGTTGATGAAGAAGTGGAAAATACAGAGATTGTGATGACTACCTTGAATGGCCTTCCTAGGTCATGGGATTCTTTCATCCAAGGAATCTATGCTAGAAAGAAGTTATTCAAGTTCAGCAGACTATGGGAAGAGTTCTCTCAAGAAGAATCTCGGATAGCAGATTGAGAAGAGAAGATGGGAAATGAAGATCAAGCTCTCACGGTACACTCCAAATCTCACTCCAAGTCAACCAAAAAAAGATCTCAAAGCTCCAAAGGTAAGCACTCTCACAAATATATCACTAGAAAAGATTTATCTAGGATCATATGTTATACATGTGATGAAGCAGGACACTATGCAAGGAATTTTCCTAAGAAACAGAAATTAATGAAGAGGAGCAAAGAGAGAAGACATCATACTCATGCTGTAGAGGATGATGAACCATCCAGGAAGAGATCCAGATATGAAAGTGAATATTCTTCAAGCGAGGATGAATATGTTTTGATCTCCACTCTCACAGGTAACATTACTCATGGAAGTGATGATTAGCTTATAGATAGTGGGGCTTCCAAACATATGACTGGATTCAAGGAATCCTTTGTGAGACTGGCAGAACATGAATCACTTCACAAGGTAAAGCTAGGAGATGGCTACCAATATCCAATAAAAGGTAGTGGGGAATATTCCTATAAATTAGACTCTGGAAAGTATCTAACAATGAAAGAAGTATTGTTTGTGCCAGGACTCAAGAAGAACCTTCTCTCTATATCAGCATTAGATGCAAAATGAATGCGGGTTGCATTCGTAGATGGTCAATTCATCATGTGGCCAAAAGGAAAGACTATTGATGATGTGGTAGTGATTGGAGAACAAGAAGGAGGATTATACAAATTGAAGGGCCATCCAAAACAAGCCTTGATCCATGACACAATAGTGCCAAGTGAACTTTGGCATAGAAGGCTTGCACATGTGCATTACAAAGCACTACATATTGCAAGCAAAGCTATCGAAGGTCTTCCAGAAATCCAAGCAAAAAATGATGGGGTCTGCAAAGGATGTGCGAAAGGAAATAATACAAAGACGACATTTCCAAGTAGAAAAATCAAAGAAAAATGAATCTTGGAAATCATCCACTCCGATGTATGCGGTCCTATGTCATCAAACTCACTAAGCGGGTATGCATACTATGTTTCTTTTATTGATGATTTTTCTAGGAAGACATGGGCTTACTTCATGAAGAACAAAGACAAAGTATTCAGTAAGTTCAAGGAATTCAAAGACTTGATCGAGAACCATACTGAAAATAAGATCAATACCTTTCGATCTAATAATGGCAGAGAATTCACTTCAAATGAATTCAAAGAGCTATGCAAAGAATCAGGGATTAAGAGGGAGTTCTCCACTCCTTATAATCCACAATAGAATGGGATTGCAGAACAGAAGAACAGAGCTATCATGGAAGCTGTGAAAGCAATGCTTCATGATCAAGACCTTCCTATGCATGTTTGGGTGGAAGCTACCAGAACAACGATGTATGTACAGAACCATACTCCAAATAGAGTACTTGAGAATAAGACTCCTGAAGAAGTCTTCTCCGGCAAGAAACCAGAAGTCAGCCATCTTAGAATATTTGGCTTTCCTGTGTACATCCACATTCCAAAAGAGAAGAGGACTAAATTAGATCCTTCAGGAAAGAAGGGTATATTTGTGGGATACTCTGAAAGCTCGAAGGCTTATAGAATATATTTCCTAGGATATAAGAATATTGACATCAGCAGGGATGTAACATTTGATGAAGACATAGCTTACAACAAATCCAGAAAGAGACCTACTGAAGAACCTGAAGAAGCAGAAGCACCCAGAATTCATGATACAACCATGAATGAAGAAACTCAAGAAGAAGATCGAGAATTTGAAGAACCACAAAGACCTGTAGATCCACCTCTGGAGAAAAATCCTCATAAGAGGAAACCTGCTTGGGTACAAGAACTTATCCAAGGTGCAGAAAGATATGGGGCTCTAGAAGAGAATCACAGAGAAAGAAAGAGGACTAGATCCTGTTTCAGGTATGTAGCTTTACTATGTGATTTCATTGATAAAGAACCTTCCAGTTATGAAGAAGCAGTAGGATGAAAAGAATGGAAGGATGCTATGATCGAAGAGTACCAATCGATCATGAAGAATGATGTTTGGGATGTTGTCCCAAGACCAGACGGGAACTCAGTTTTCACTTCCAAATGGATCTACAAGATCAAACATGCTGTAGATGGTAGCATTGAAAAATATAAGGCAAGATTTGTAGCTCGGGGTTTCTCTCAGAAGCAAGGAATAGACTATGAAGAAACCTTTGCACCTATAGCTAGATACACTTCCATTAGATCAGTACTTTCTCTAGATGCAGTGATGAAATGGAAGATACACCAGATGGATGTCAAGACTAGTTTCCTGAATGGTGTAGTGGAATATATGTATGTAGAACAGCCACTCGGTTTTGAGACACATGACAGGGAGTCTCATGTGTATAGATTGAAGAAAGCCTTGTACAGTTTTAAACATGCACCCAGGACATGGTACGACAGAATTGATAGCTTTCTATCCAGTTTGGGCTTTACCAAGAGTAAAGCAGATTCCAACCTTTACTACAAGGTTGAATATTGCAACCCAGCGATGCTTCTACTATATGTAGATGATATATTTGTGACAAGTATGGACAGGTTGATTACTAATACGAAGAGAAAGCTTGCTGTCAAGTTCGAGATGAAGGACTTGGGTATGATGCATTATTTTCTAGGTATGGAGGTGTGGTAGAGTGTGGATGGAATCTTCCTTGGACAAGGGAAGTATGCAGTAGAGATATTGAAGAGGTTTGGGATGATGGACTGCAAGACTATGGCCACACCTATGGCATCAAACCTGAAGCTATTGAGTGATGCTTGTTTAGAGTCGGTTGATGCTACGATGTATCGCCATATGATTGTGTCTTTGATGTACCTAACAAACATGAGACTAGACATTTACTTTGTTGTGAACACCTTGAGCCAATTCTTGACAGATCCAAGAAATGTTCACTTGATTACTGCAAAGCATATTCTAAGGTACCTAAGGGGTACAGTTGATTATGGGCTCAAGTACGATGCAAATCAGAAGATTAACCTAGAGGGTTATGCTGATTCAGATTGGGCAGGCAGTGCCATTGATAGGAAGAGCACTTCAGGGTGTTGCTTCAATATGGGATCAGGTGTGATATCTTGGTTTAGCAGGAAGCAATTCTGTGTGGCATTGAGTACAGCTGAAGCAGAGTATGTCGAAGCTTATTCAGCTAGTTGTGAGGCAGTATGGCTGTGGAATCTACTGACTGATTTATTTGATCTCTAGATGGATGCTACTTGTATACATTATGACAACTAGAGTTGCATGAAGTTGTCAGAGAATCCAGTGCTCCATGACAAGTTGAAGCACATTGAGATCAAGTATCACTATATCAGGGATATGGTGCAGAGAGGAGCAGTGAAGCTCCAGTATGTTGCGACGGAGGAATAGATAGCTGATTTGTTGAAAAAGCCATTGGCCAGAGTGAAGTTTGAGTACTTTAGGGACAAACTTGGTGTTCTCCAGATCGAGATTTCCTCCAAGGGAAAGTGATGAGTCCCATAACCATTCTGACAATAAGGTCGAATGTAAGGGCTGAGCCATTCTGTCATGGTGAGAGGATTCAGTTCCTTCCATGTCAGATATGAGTGCTGAGATCCATAGCCATTCTGACAAGCAGGTCAGATATAAGGGCTGAGCCATTCTGTCATGGTTAGAGGATTCACTTCCTTCCATGTCAGATATGAGTGTTGAGATTCATATCCATTATGAGGAGCAGTTTAGATATAAGGGCTGAGCCATTATGTCATGGTGAGATCAGGATTCAGTTCCTTCCATGTCAGATATGAGTGCTGGCCATTCTATCAAGTAGGACAGATGTAAGGGAAACTGCCACTCTCTGGGACAGTGGAGGCACCTGGTCCATTACCAGGTGGCTCAGTATGGGAATGGGGGCCTTTCTGACAAGGGTGGAGGATTTGGTTCCTTCCAGGTCAGATGTGAGTGTAGGCCATTTTGGTGAGGGTGTAGGACTTGTTTCCTACCAGGTCAAATATAAGGGCAACTGCCATTCTCTGGGAGAATGGAGGCACCTAGTCCATTACCAGGTAGCTCAGTCTAGGACTGGGGGCCTTTTTGGTGAGGGTGGAGGATTTAGTTCCTTCCAGGTTAGATGTGAGTGCAAGCCTTTCTGGCGAGGGTGGAGGACTTATTTCCTTCCAGGTCATATATAAGTGCTGAAGCCTTTTCATAGATGATAGTGATGTCCTATTATGCTAGTGAATGTGAGTGCTAGGCCTTTTTGATGTGATTGTAGGTTTCTACATGATCAAATTGAGTGCTGGGCATGCCTTTCTGATGAGTAGGTCATATGTAAGTGTTGGGAGAAGACCTACATGATGGCTAGGCCTACAACCAACATGAAAGAAGGTTGGATATGTAGAACTTACTATGATGAGATAGCACACATGATGATGACCAGATGAGATCCAGATCAAGCTATGATCCACATCCAGTTATGATGTCTCCGAGAGATCTAGATCGAGTGATGATCCAGATCTAGTAGTGATGATCCAGATTGAGTGATGATCTAGATCCAGCAGTGATGATCCGGATCGAGTGATGATCTAGATACAGTAGTGATGATCCAGATCCAGTCCAGTGATGATGATCTAGATCAAGAGATGATCCAGATCTAGTGATGATATCCCATGATGATCTAGATCGAGATATGATCCAAATCTAGTGATGATGATCCAGATCGAGAGATGATCTAGATTCGAAAAATGAAAATGACTTGAATATTTCGAAGACTCGATATGCAGATGACGAGATGATCCAGTTGATACAGACAAGAATACCAATGCTGAAAATTGTGTCAAAAGAATACCTTCCTAGTTAAGAGGGAGTGTTGATGTATTTGTAACTTTGGAATGTATTCATCTATGTATTTTATGTATTGTAACTCGATGTTTATTTCAGGATGTATCTAGTATGTAATTGAGTCATTTTGTCATGCCCCGATGTTTCGATTGGGAGAATCAATAATGTAAACAATTCATGTCAAGTCATAGTGGGTAACCCTCCAATTGTCTAAGGGTTAAAGTCCCTGCAGTTCCAGGGCACTAGGGTTATTAGACTCTCCAAGTAGAGGTCAGCCCTAGTAGGGTTTTAGTCATGTTGGGATTAGTATAAATAGAGAGATGGACTCTCTATTTAGAACACATCACTCACACACTCAAGTGTAGTGCATAGTTGAGGAAGGAGAAGACACTGGGGCTAGACAAGAAGAAGATTACTGTTGTCGGGAGTGCATCTTACTGTTTTGGGGTTTTACATCTTGTGCTGATTCTATCTCTAAGGAAGTTGCGAGGTTTTATCCATTTATGGTTTCCCCGATGAAAAAAACTATGTTCATTGTCTCTTGTGTTTGATTGTTGTACTTGTTGTTCTCTCAGTAAATATCCTAACATAATGCTAGCTTGAATGTTGAAAAACTAACATTAACAGTGTCACCCCCTAGGATCATAAACCATCGTAGTGCATTGTCCTTCAAAGTGGCAGGGAAAAGTTTTAACTTTTGTTCACTGGACTTGTATTCGTAGCTGCGATAGAGGATGTCAAATTCAAAGAGAAATTCATATGGGTCCTCTATAGCTTTCCCATGAAAATGTGGTAATATTGATGGTGATATGTTCTTCATGGGATCTTGAAAAATTGGTTATCGGATGGGGAACTAAAGTGTGGAAACAATATCCTCATGTGGAGGGTCGTCATCATTGTGATGGTTATCCCCTACTCCTTCATGATATTCAAGGTCACATCCATTATTCATGTTTTCCTCTGCTTTCTCCTACCTTTGCTTCCTCTGATTTTCCCACTCCTTCTAGAGATGTAACTACTCTTCCTTTGTGACCTCCTTCCCATCAACATGGTAAATGACCTTTGGCTCACCCACCCCCACTGCACTAGATCTATATTCATCTATAGGGACACCAGATGGTGTCACACCCACTCCTGTTCTCTCCACTGTAGAAGGTGATGCTTCCACCCTAGCAGTAACCAGGATTTTTCTGACAGATGATGGTCCTTGAATGTGAGCTTCGGTAGAGGAATTAGCCCTAGTGACTAGATCACTAATGAATGTCCTCCTTCCCAAGGCTGGACTACTGCCACAACATCGACCACTTGCAAAGTTAGTATTCTGGGGATTTCTGGGAGTTCTGGGAACGTCACGTTGTACTCTCATTGTATTCATGCAACCCAAAAAAAATCATGTAAGCTTAACAATTACTGAAGGAAGAATGAGCGAATGCAACTACTATTGTGTCTATTAATTATCTTCCCCAAAAATGATGCTAAAATGTTGGTCACCCTATATGCTAGTTAATTACAGCTAACATACATAATGCTCAATTTAAATTGTGAACCCAGGGAAGTATTTTTATTTCAAAGATAATTCACACTACATGTGCATAAACACTAAGTAGATGGTTGAATGAATGAAATATTAAATGCCCTACCTATCTACTCAGTCAAACTCCTTTCATGGCTAAACTAATATAAATTACCCACCTAAGAATTCATAAATGTAATTACCTTCCTACAATATCAATCCAACAGTTAACTAATATAGAAGTAGATAACTAGACTCGCTTTTGCAAGAAGTTAAATCATAACATTATCAGACTATATGTGAATTCATCATAACCAGTTTAATTCAACTAATCTAAGAATTGGAAACAACAGTAATTGAACCAAACAAACTCTAAACTATAATCTGACTGAATTAGCAAACCTGAGAAAGACAAGTAATTGAAAGGAACTGGAACTGAGCTTTACTGTAATAGCTATTGGAACACATTCATAATAGAAACTAATCTACACATTTGTCTATCACACCACACTGCTGCAGCTTAAGAGGAATGCAAACATTGATTATCAAAGAAAACACAACAATTAACCATTACTGTTGCAACTAACTGTAAATAATGCATCTGCTCTAATTTCCACAACACACAAAAAAACAATCAAAGCATCTAATTAACTCAATGATCTCCATGGGAATGTGGGCCCAGCCTTCGAAAAGAGATGCCAAGACTAGCAAAAATTAAAACACAGAAATATGAAGAATCCCACTGCTTATATTAAAATGACGAATTACAAGAACATATCACTGTCACAGCATACACAGTCTGATCAATAATCAACCAACCCTTGGCTCAGAATGCCTCCCCATATTTATAGATGATCAATCATAACCTTCACTCACTAATATCAAGAAGCCATGAAGATCTACGATCTGTAGGATTCCTTGTTACAATGAGTTGTTACAACTGTGAGTGAAATTGAATGGAAGTAGAGAATATAGGGAATCTTGTTTCTCGAGCTGTTAGTGAATAGACAGAACCAATTAAATAGGAGATACCTTATCTGTTGCAACTATGCCTTAATCAACGGTGCGTTGTTCCAGCTATGTGTGGAATTACAACGTCTGTTTGCATCCAGCATGTCGAGATGGGACTAGTAGGTAACAACTGGTACCGAAAGCTCATCTCCTCTTCAGAACACCGAGGATTCTACACCCATGTTTCTCAAATCTTGAACTATCTTTATAAAATCACATGTTAGCATAATTCAAGAGACAAAGTTCTAACCATAACAATATTAGGCATTAATAGAATGAACAATAATTAATCATACCTGTAAAAATTTAAGGTTCAATGTGAGGAAAACATATGTATGGTGTTTAGGAATGCAGTAGGACAAGGAAAAGGGGTATAATAGGTGTGGTAAAAAAGGTCTATTCCAGGACCAAACACATTCCATGAAAAACCCTGGACATAAGAGCTGGACCCATTTGGACCACTTTGAGCAGTTTGCATAAGAGAAGGAGAAGTAAATGGTGCACTGGGAATCCTAGTGACCACCCACTAGACTGACCTACCATACTTGATCCGGGGGATTATTCATCTTCAAAACTTACATTGATCCAATATGGTACAATATCTATTAATGTATGGTTCAAAGAACATAACATATGCTAAACATAGTGCGCGACTATCCTTAAGGGCCGCGCGGTCCGACATAACATCGCATAGCTTGTATGGGCCGCGCAGCTTGCATGGGCCGCGCAACTTGCGCAGTATGGGCTACGTAGTTTGTGCATCATCAAGAGATAATATAAAATGGTTTGTGGAAAAGCTTGCGTGGTCACATTAGTCATATGCTGCGATGCTGCAACATTGGTCATATGCTGCGATGTTGCGACATTGGTCATATGCTGTGATGCTGTGACATTGGTTATATGCTGCGATGCTGTGACATTTGTAAATTTGGTGGTGACATCAAGCGGTTACATTAAATGTGGCATAGCCCGGTTGCAGGTTGTTGCAACATGTGGTGAGTCAACACATGTGCATGGAGTTAGTTGTAACATTTCGGGGATATGGAATGTCGTGGTAACATAATGCTTGTGCAGCGATTTGGTGGGATTGCATGGTTCAGTTTAGCATATGGTTGTAATGATAATAAAGAAGATAACAGCTGTGATGATAAAGACAAGTCGAACCCGTTACTTATCCGAAAACATTAAATAGAGGACTTGCTGGCCACATTAAGGGGGACGACAGAGGAAGAGATTCAGATTGGGTTAGAGCATAGAGCTTCGTTTTTTCTGTTATGAGAAACTTGGGGAGTTGCTGCGAAGTGCCCAGATGCTGTTCTTTTGAAGTCAACAATCTCTATTATAATTTATCTTTCTTTGCCTTTCGAAGGCTAATTGTAATTTCCAGAAGAGAGGTCTTAAAGACTTTGTACAACATTATGTTTACAGTTGCTGAAGTTGTTTCCAGAACCATTTTTTGTACCATCTTAAAGAGATAAATTGGATCGGTACCCATTGGAGAGGGACCCAGAGATGTAGCCCAGTGGAGGGGGTGAACTCCGTTATCAATTTCAGTGTTTGTGGCTCTCTGTTTCAGTGTTTCTCATTTCTATTTTAGTTTTTCTGTTTCATTTCCTGTTTAGTTTGCTATTATATCAGATTTCAGCATTTAATTAACTGTTCAAGCTATTTGATGAATTCAGCAAACTAATTAACGCATTATTTAAATAAAATTTTAATGCACTCAAGTTGAGGTCCGACGGATCATGTTATGGTATCAGAGCAGGTTAATTGTTGGTGCAAGTTTGTGAATGCTTACCAGGTCCAGGTTAAAGTGTGGTGAAGGAGAATTAATCGAAGGATATCCTGAGATTGGCTCGAGGAGAACATTCTCAAGAACCATGTCTTCTCCACGAGGGGAAGAAGAAGGACATACCGAACAGGAAAAACCTTTTATTTCTGAAATTGAGTTTTTGGAGGCTTTTATCAGCATGAAAGCCATGATGGAAATTCTACTCAATGAGCGAGCAGAAAAGAAGAAGAAAGAAGAAGGATCTTCATCCAGAGATGCAGAAGTGAAGAAGGAAGAAAAGGGTAAAGGAGTAGGAGGTGATGGTGATCCTCCTGATACTACTCAGACTTTCTCTTCTTCTCATACTTCTCATTTGAATAATGCAAATCCTAATATGCCTTATTTAAAATTGGATGTTAAATTTGAATTGCCAATTTATAATGGAGATTTAGATGCTGAAAAGTTAGACAATTGGATCAAGCAGCTTGAAGTATATTGCAAGGTGCAGGGCATTAATGATGACCCTTCCAGGATTCAATTGGCCACTTTGAGAATGAGTGGTATGGCTCTTACTTGGTGGGAGAGCAAGATTCAGCAAGATATTCGAAAGAATGGTAAAATTATTTCAGTTTGGAATGAATTCATTGAAGTATTAAGGAAGCAATTTTATTCTTTAGGACATATTCAACAATTAACCATGAGTTGGCAAATGTTTAGACAAGATAAAGGACAAAGCATTCAATATTATACTCATGAATTCAGAAAGAGGGCTATTGCATTGAATGTTTCATTAGATACACAGGAAACTCTTCTTAAGTACATTGGTGGCATGCATTCTTATTTGAGACATACTTTGTTGATGTTTAACCCCAGTAATTTGGATGATGTATGTGTTCAAGCTACACATTTAGAAGCTAGGGGTAAGCATGCTAATGATACTTTTGTGAAGAAATCCTTTAAATTTGACAGCAAATCGAAAGGTAAAGATACGGGGAAAAAGAAGATGGCTACTGTTGAGAAAGAGGGTGAAAAGCCTACATGTTCGCATTGTCAGAAGGGACATGATGTCTCTAAGTGTTGGAAACTTCATCCAGAGTTAAGGCCAAAGAAGTACGGAGGAAACAAAGATAAAGGCAAAGCAAAAGCTACTGCAGCGGTTATTCAAGACTTGGGATCCGACTCAGGTGATGAAACAAAGGTTACAGCTGTTGGAATCCAGGGTAAGAATAAAAGTATCTCACTTCCCATTGATGCAAAATCAAGTTCTAGTGCAAGTACAAATCTGCCATCTAATTCTAAGCAAAATGATAAAAATAGAAGTGCACTGTTCCATGTTCGTGTCATTGCAGATCACACAAAGATTGATACATTGTTTGATAGTGGTTCACAAGTAAATCTGATATCAGAAGAAGTGGTTAAGAAATTGCATTTAGTTACTATGCCTCATGAAAACCCTATCCTCTTGGTTGGGTTACTAATGATACACGATTGCAAGTTACAAAGAAATGTGTTTTGAAATTTGCAATCACTGAAAAGTTTATGGATGAGGTAGAACTAGATGTAGTACCACTTGACATTTGTGGAATAGTACTTGGGAGTCCATATTTGTATGACCGGAAAGTAGTATTTTATAGAGAACAGAATAAGTATCATCTTTTTAAAGATGGTGTGGAATATATTGTACGAGCACATAAGATAAGAACAAACCTAGCAATACTTTCTGCAGGAAAAATGAAGAGGCTGGTAAATGCTAGTAAGAATTTTGTGTTAATGATGGTTAAGATGAAAAATGATGAGATCTCTAAATCTTTTGAGGGATGTGATCCTAAACATAAATTTGAACTGATTGAAATCGTTTTTGCATTAGAGGAAATTTCAACTCAAAATGGGCCTCCTAAAATGAACTAATAAAATAATAGTTAAAATAATAAAATAATATTTATTAATTTTGGAGGAAGAAAAGAAAGAAACTACTTTTTTGTTTGTATTTTTGACATATCTCCCCGTGTTTTTACTCAAATTTCGATCGGGAGAGCTAGTTGGATGCGGAATTAAATTCCGCATCCAATGAGTACCCACTCAGCATACTTTTGATGGACCCCGCTACCCCAAAAACAAGAAATACCTAAAAAATGGAATGATGATGTCATCATTCTATTTTTTTAGGTATTTCTTGTTTTTGGGGTAGCGGGGACCGTCAAAAGTATGCCGAGTGGGTACTCGTTGGATGCAGAATTTAATTCTGCATCCAACGAGCTCTCCTGATCGAAAGTTGAGTAAAAAAACGTGGAGATATGTAAAAAATACAATAAAAAAAAGTAGTTTTTTTATGATACCTATCCCCAAATTTATATTAAAAAAGTGTTTAAGACCTATACGATATTTCAAATTTAAAGCAATTTCATTAGCTAACACATGATGACCTGGAATTTGAACAAAAGTTAAAAGGCCCATTTTGAGTTGAAATTTCCTCTAATGAGTATGATGATTTGTTTCAATATCCGAAGGGGTTACCACCAAAGAGAGAGATTCAGCATGAGATACATTTGCAGCAGGATGTGCCACTCCTGAACATAGCCATGTACCGGATGTCTGTAATGCAGAATGAGGAAATCAAGAAGCAGGTTCAGGAGCTGATTAAGAAGGGGGTCATCCAGCCAAGTACTTCTCCTTGTGGCTCTCCTATAGTCTTGGTTCCAAAGAAGAATGGGTCTTGGAGGATGTGCATCGACTATAGGGCCCTTAAAAAAATCACCATTAAAAACAGGTATCCTCTTCCTCGCATTGATGATTTGCTTGATCAGTTGAAACATGCAACTTACTTTACAAAATTAGATCTGCGTAGTGGGTATCATCAAATCCGGGTTGCTGAAAATGATGCTTGGAAAACAACGTTTAAAACAAAACAAGGCTTGTATGAATGGCTTGTGATGCCTTTCGGACTCTGTAACGCACCTGCTACTTTCATGCGGGTCATGAATGATGTCTTTCGTCCATTCATTGATGATTTTGTAATTGTATATCTGGATGATATCCTAGTGTTTAGCAAAACTTGGGAAGAGCATATTCTACATGTGAAGAAAGTTTTAGATGTACTGAGGAAGGAGAAGCTTTCTATAAAAATGTCTAAATGTGAGTTTGCTAAAACTTCTTTAGTATATCTGGGACATATTATTGGTGGAGGCCACCTGTGAGTGGACCCAGCCAAAGTTGTTGTCATTGTAAAATGGCCACAGCCTAACACCATTACTGAAATCATAAGTTTTCTGGGTGCGGTTCAGTATTGGAGGAAATTCATTTATGGGTTTTCTTCCATTGCTGCTCCATTACATGCGTTGACAAGTGTTAAAGAGATTTTCTAGTGGGGAGGCAAGCATTAGAGAGCCTTCGACACTTTGAAGGAAAAGATTAGCACAGCACTAGTTCTAACATTGACATATTTGCAGCAGCCATTTGAGATCGAGACCGATGCCAGCGGGTTTGCCATGGGAGCCGTTTTGATGCAAGGGAGGAAGCCAGTCTGTTACCATTCAGAAACGTTCTCTACCATGGTAAGTAACTATCTAACTTATGACAAAGAATTGTATGCTTTAGTACAGAGTGTGAAGAAGTGGAAACATTATATCATGGGAAAATAAACAGTCATACATACTGATCATCAGCCACTTCAATATCTACAATCTCAAACTAAAGTACAGCAAAGTAGGAATTTAAGATGGATGGGATTCTTGCAACAGTTTCATCTTGTAATTAAGTACAAAAAGGGAATTCATAATAAGGTAGAAGACATGTTATCAAGGCCTCCTACGAATGCTTCAATCATTCTTCAAAACAGTTCATTAACACATGAAAGTTATATTGAACAGTATGCAGAAGATAAAGATTTTAAGAAAGTATATGCATCACTAATACATGGTAAACAGGAAGAGAACTATTATGTGCATAATAAACTCTTGTATCATCTCGGTAAACTCAGTATTCCATAGAAAGAGAGAGTGCATGTGATTTGAGAAGCACATAGTTCAATGATTGCAGGACATTTTGGAGTAAGTAAAACACTGTCATTATTGCAGAATCACTGTTATTGGCCTCAGATGTAAGAAACTGTAGCTAAATATATACGAGGATGTGTTATGTGTGCAACAAGTAAGCCTAGCAATAGGAAATTGGGTTTGTACACACCTCTTCCAGTTTCTTCTTGTCCTTGGGAAAGTATTTCTATGGACTTTGTAGGAGGACTACCTATGTCTAGAAAAGGGCATGATTACCTATATGTTGTTGTGGAGAGATTCAACAAAATGTGTATCTTAATGCCATGTGACAAATAGATCATTGCTGAACAAACAAGTCATATATTCTTTCAGAATGTTTGGGTACATTTTGGCCCACCCATGTCTATTGTATCTGATCGGGATTCCCGGTTCTTGGGAGAATTCTGGTCAACTTTATGGGAGCTTATGGATACCAAACTTAAGAAAAGTACAGCTTTTCATCCACGGACCAATGGGAAAACAGAGGTAGTAAACAGAATAGTGGTTCAGCTGCTCAGAGGATATTGTAGTAAACATCCTAAACTTTGGGATGAGCAGTTGCAGTATATACAGCATGCTTACAATCATGCAGTTCATTCTTCCACGAAAAGATCTCCTTTTGAAACTTGTTTTGGTTATCTGCCAAAAACACCAATGGACTTCTCTTTTGGAAAAGATGTAGTGGATGGACATCATGATGCAGATAAAGCTCTAAGATTCATCCAGAGAATCCAAGCGGTGCAGCAGGCAGTTCAGGAACAGTTGGAGAAGAGCCAGGCAAAGTACAAAGCCAGGCATGACAAGCATCGAGTTGATCATCAATTTCAGGTTGGTGACAGAGTTTGGTTACATATCACCAAAGAAATAATGCAAGGTGAAGGTAAAAAGCTTAAGCCTATCAGGTATGGTCCTTTTGAGATATTGGAAAAGATTGGTACTAATGCTTTTCGCTTGAATTTACCTCCATACATGCAAATTTATTCAGTTGTCAATGTTGAGAATATTAAACTGTATGAGCCTCCTATGATCATAGATGAGGAAAATAACATGCAGATTCCTTCAGTTGATGATATGGCACCTGAATATATGAAAGAGTTGCAGGATGATGTTATTCTTGATAGAAATATAAGGACTTCACGAAGGGGGAATGCTGAGTACCTTCGAGTGGGGCTTAAAGGCATGCATCCTAGAAAGGCAAGATGCAT
The DNA here is from genome assembly GCA_001517045.1 of Pseudotsuga menziesii. Taxonomy (NCBI): domain Eukaryota; kingdom Viridiplantae; phylum Streptophyta; class Pinopsida; order Pinales; family Pinaceae; genus Pseudotsuga; species Pseudotsuga menziesii. The sequence continues at coordinate 652,078 of LPNX010679598.1, forward strand.
GGATATTGGAAAAGTGAGGGAGTTGTACCCTCACTTATTTGCAGAATAGCTCAGGCTTTTGGTGGTCCAAAATCTCTCCAATGGGGAGGAATGATCCATGGATTATTCATCTTCAAAACTTACACTGATCCAATATGGTACAATAGCTATTAATATATGGTTCAAAGAACATAACATATGCTAAACATAGTGCGCGACTAGCCTTAAGGGCCGTGCGGTCCGACATAACATCGTGCAACTTGTATGGGCCGCGCAGCTTTCCTGGGCCATGCAGCTTGCGCAGCTTACATGGGCCGCGCAACGTGCGCAGTATGGGCCGCATAGTTTGTGCGCCATCAAGAGATAATATAAAATGGTTTGTGGTAAAGCCCACATGGTCACATATGCTGTGATGATGCCACATTAGTCATATGCTGCGATGCTGCCACATTGGTCATATGTTGCGATGCTGCGACATTGGTCATATGCTGCGATGCTATGACATTGGTCATATGCTGCAATGCTGTGACATTGGTCATATGCTATGATGCTGCGACATTGGTTATATGCTGCAATGCTACGACATTTGTAAATTTGGTGGTGACATCAAATGGTTACATTACATGTGGCATAGCCCGGTTGTAGGTTGTTGCAACGTGTTGTGAGTCAACACATGTGCATGGAGTTAGTTGTAACATTTTGGGGATATGGAACATCGTGGTAACATAACATTTGTGCAGCGATTTGGTGAGATTGCATAGTTCAGTTTAGCATATGGTTGTAACGATAATAAATAAGATAACAACTGTGATGATAAAGATGAGTCGAACCCGTTACTTATTCGAAAACGTTAAATAGAGGACTTGCTGGCCACATTAAGGGGGACGACAGAGGAAGAGATTCAGATTGGGTTAGAGCACAGAGCTTCGTTTTTTCTATTATGAGAAACTTGGGGAGTTGCTGTGAAGCGCCCAGACGCTGTTCTTTTGAAGTCGACAATCTCTGTTATAATTTAGCTTTCTTTACCTTTTGAAGGCTAATTGTAATTTCCAGAAGAGAGGTCTTAAATACTTTGTACATCATTCTATTTACAGTTGCTGAAGTTGATTCCAGAACCATTTTTTGTACCATCTTAAAGAGATAAATTGGATCGGTACCCATTGGAGAGGGACCCGGAGACGTAGCCCAGTGGAGGGGGTGAACTCCGTTATCAATTTCAGTGTTTGTGGCTCTCTGTTTCAATGTTTCTCATTTCTATTTCAGTTTTGATGTTTCATTTCCTGTTTAGTTTGCTGTTATATCAAATTTTAGCATTTAATTAACTGTTCAAGCTATTTGATGAATTTAGCAAACTGATTAACGTATTCTTTAAATAAACTTTTAATGCACTCAAGTTGAGGTCCGATGGATCAATACTAGAATATGCTAAGTGTTGAAACACTCGAGTACTTGGTGAAAGAGGTGCAATGGATGAATTAGGTCTAGGAGAACTCATCATGGGAGGTGAGAATCCACCAGCTAAAATGGATCAAGTCTGGGTAGACATACCCTCTCCTGAGCTAGACATAACTCGACTCAAAGGAACACCAGAACCAAGTGAACTAAACTGGAGGGCCTAGGCCATCACAGGATCATTCAGATCAATTAGAGGTGTATTAAAATTTATTGTAAACTCGTCAGTCTACAAGTATTCTATCTCTAATGTTGATGTTTATTCCCGATTAAGTATGAGTTATGGTTCACCAGGAACTTCTCTAACACCAGTCGGTTCAAAGGAACCGTCTGTATGAAGTATTTGTCTTTGAGGTGGTGGTGGAGGCTCTACTATAGGATATGGATGAAGTTTTTGTAACCTTTTGGACTAATGAAGAGGTTGGTCTTCCATGGATATAAATTCGAGTCACACACCTAAAGGCAAACAAAAGAAAAACAAGCCAAATAACACTCACTAAAAATTCCTAAGTAATACAAACAAACCAGATAGAAGATACACCTTCCAAAGGAAATCCTGGGATGATTAGGGCCCAGGTCCAACCAGTGAATATTGAAGGATGGTTACTTGGTGTCTCATGAAGATGTTTCTAGGTACAAGCCCTGGAATCACCCAACCACCCTCCCAAATTGTCTACCTAGGTTACCTTCCAAGTTCATCCTAGTTTTAGTGGAAATATCCTTCCAATGCCTCCTATGTAAGATCCTAGTGTTTGGAGACTAAGGCTACCAAATCTACACCAAATTCGCCAAAACAGTCGCAAGCCTGATCCTTATACATGGGAAGGGTAGTTAATCCTGAAACCATGTCAACACCGGAACCACACAGGGCTGAAGAGGTGGTATTGAAAAGATCCCCAAATGCATAAAACGCTTGGTGTATGATCGAATAAGGAAGTGGAGGGTTATCTCCTCAACCAAGCTCTCACACGGCTTCATGCTTAACTCCTATGTGAGAGCAGATTTCTGGATTGTCTCTTGTAGAAGAGGATTTACCTAAAGAAATGCCACTACATTTGAAATCAAATGCTTTTGGACAATTTAAACTCCTATTCTAAAAACCTAACCTAAGCTAGTTGATGTATGAATCTATAAAAAGAAATTTACTAATAAATTTTAATTAAACATTCTTTTTTAATGGGTTGTATTAGTCAAAGGTAGCGAAATGAGACTAAATGGTGTTATAGACTCGACAAAGTGAAATAAAATGATGTGTAAAAATTTGAAATGAATGCAACTACAAATGAAACTTTTTCCTTTCTTTTTCTTTGTAAATGAAAGCTAATGAAAATTTTAAACAATATGAGAAACTACAAGACTTAGTGTTTTTTTTATTTTCTGAAAAAATATTGAAAAGAACAACTAATGCAAAATGCAACAAAAATGTTTTTTGTCTTTCCCTTTTCAAAAAATTCAAAAGTTATATGCAATTAAATGCACTATGAGAAAATTAACAATCTGATCTTATAAAGTGTAAATTATGGCAGTAAGACCCTACAATAACACTCTTCAACTAACAACCAAATATGACTCAAACCCTAGACTTGGAAGAACTATCGACTTGGAAGGACCAATAGATCTAAAAGATGGCAACAATGACTCACTGAGACTACCAAAAAAGTAGTCCCAATTATATCAGTTTCTTAAAGGACTTATCAATGAACAAAAACAAACATAAGCAATCAGACCAACAAACCATGTAGGAAGGACCCAACACATTCACATGTGAAGAAATCAAGCCAAACTTACTCAAGAAACTTGAATTGACAAGCAAGAAATGAAATGTATGCACCCTAAGTTACAATATCATGCTAAATAAGAACCCTATCGGACTCCTGAAGGACCAGAAAATGAAGGACAAGCAAAACATTGTTGAATGACAGACACCTACAGGAAATTCATGACTATCATAAGGGCATCCCACATACCATACACAACTTTTACTGAAGCAACTCATGTATACAATTGATAATTCGCGACTATATATACCGACAAGTCATGAATACTGTCAAAATTTTTCAAAGGAAAAAATGAATGACACAAATGTTCTGAGCATGAAGCATTGACAACCAAAAGGAAAAACTGAACAGATCACTAACATAATCAATTAGAGAAAAACTGACAGAAAACCAAAAGAAAGGACCCACAACAGGTTGGACTCCCCAATCGAGTCACAAGTTCTGTTGTTTAGGAGAATACAACCTTGTAACCTAGGGTCTTTGGGGTTACTAACGTACTAAATAAACTTGCATAATTTCAACAATTACAAAATTTGACAAAGAAATAAGGAAGAAATTAGGTGTACCTTGCTTATGACAATTGATCCTAGACTTCTTCTTCAACCCCAAATTTCTCCAATAGGTTCTAGGGAATCTCCAATACCTGCAAAGAGCTAGACCTTTCCTGCAATATATTATATATCATATAGATGATTAATGAAATAAAATGCTTCCAATGAAATAAGAAGACAATTCATAAATCACAATACATAAGATTATAAAGACACATATTGGAAGAAATAATCTCTTTATTAATAAACAAGTGATGAAAGATTACAACCAGTATCTGAAACAAGTGCTCCTCTATTAGCCAAGGACACTGAGTTTTGCTACTCCAATATCTACAAAGGAATAACACCAACTAACTTTGCTCTAGAATAGATGATTGTTTAGCCTCAACCCCTACCCTATATTTATACATGAGGAGAGATAAAGGCTATGAAGGTTGAGATTGTTGCAGAAGGTGGGATAGTTATTATTAAGAGACAAACTGTCCTCAACTAAAATTGTTTATATTTTTTAATTTTGGATTAAGGAATTCACAACTATTAATACTAGCAAGTCGTGCATGGTACATGAATTTCATAAGGGAAACCCACAAATTCCAACCCTAATCATGTATACACGGGTTGCAATGTTAATACTCATGAATAATACATGGGTTGCAATGGAGATAGTCATGAATTCACCCTAATGACCTTATAAAAAATAGGCCAGGATGGTAAGAGGAGGATGCCTCAAAGTTCATGCACATATATAGTGTTTTTTCCACTTCTATCCATTTTTTCGTTTTGTGTACCGACACATTGAGTGTTAGTACTCAGACAGAGAAGTGCCATTTCATAGGATAACAACCACCACAATCCTTCTTGTAATATCTTGTGAAATATTTCCTTTTTCTTATAATGGCCTCATGCAAAACTAGCATGTGCTTCATTCAATACCATTGATTTCTCATGTTCCAAGTCACAGCGACAAAAAATTTCATCTAGTCCCATCTTGTCCAGCGATCAACTAGAAATATCTTGCTTTTGCAACTAATTGTTACTTCTGTGTTGTACTGAATCCTTCTGGTGCATATCCTATAGTTAAGAGATGTACAATATCTCTATAGTGATCATCAAACATCTTAATTGCAAACAATTATATGCTAGGAAGACTATTGTCAATATTACCAGTCTCTTCTCCACTTTCTAGCCTCAAAAGATGGTCTGGACCTGAATTCAGTTGACCAATCTTGACAATAATTTCAAAGTCAAATTCTTGGAACAGGAGAAGCCATTAACCCTCCCCCCCAAAAAACTGGCTTATTGTCTAGATACTTCAATGGTGAATGGTCAGTATACAACCTGAAATGTCCTGCCAACAAATAATGCTGAAAGTTTAATAGAGAATATACCATAGTAAGTCCTTCTCTTTCTGTAGTGGTATAGTTATTTTTTGTCATCAACAATTTTATACTAGAAAATGCAATGGAGTGATTAATAGAACCATCACCTGGACGTGCAAGTATAATTCCCAGCGCGATAGATAAGGCATCGACATGTACATGAAATTATTTTTTCCATTTTGGAAAGACCAATGTAACCATATTATTTTTAAGAACATTTAGACTCTCTTGACATTGCTCATTCCATTGAAACTTGATATATTTCTTCACCAATTTCTCCATAGGGACTGTAACCTCTACATATCCTCTGATGAATTTTTTGTAATACCCCGTGTGTCCCAAATTAGTTCTCAACTATTTAACTATCGAGGGTGGTGGTAGGCCAACAATAATCACAATATTGGGAGGATCCAACAATATTCTATCATGACACACCACATGATCCAGTAAAATTCTGAAAGGGGCACAAAAAATGAACTTATTTAAATTAAGAGAAGTTTGAAACTCTCCACACCATTCAAGCATCATTCTGAGACTCTTGATGTGATATTTTACTAGCCCAAATATTGTCTAGTAATTAAATTATACTTCAATATATTTATGGATGAAGTATTTAAAATTAGCTATGAATATTCTAGAAAAAATAGCAGGAGCATTCTTGAGTCCAAAGGGCATTACTGTATACTAGAAGCATCCCATTTTTGTTGCAAAGGTTTTTTTGTATAGATATTCCTTTTCAATCATGATTTGATCGTAACCAAAGAACCCATCAATAAATGAATATATGTAATTTCCTCCATTGCTCTCCAATACTTTATCTGTAAACAGGGTCAAAAATGGGTCATGCAAGTAGCCATCATTAAACTTTCTCAGGTTGACACAAATACGGATTTCACCGGTTTTCTTTTATTGCACTACTATAATACTAATCCTTTCATATTATTTGACAGGTTCTATAATTCTTGCATCTATCATTTTTTCTAACTCCATCTTGACATTTTATTTATATCTTAGATTGAGCCGATAGGGTCACCGCTTGATAGGTTTTGTGTTGGGCTTCAAGGGAATCTCCGTTTCTCCAATATATCCAACAATTCCCTTCATTTATAAAAATTTAGTGGGGAAAAAATATTGGAACTCATGTAATAAGTCTGTAATCTTCTCAGTGGTCTCATCTTCCCAATAGTCCCTGATATTGGAAAATTTGGATTTTTAGGAGGGCCAATATTTACTTTCTTTATTTTTAAAGGATTCAGAAACTTGTCACTTGATAAACCCGACCCTTCCATTGCATGATTACATTCAAACTCAAGAATATTTATGTCACATGGATCTTAATCCTCAATTTCTCCTATTATATTGTATCACTCCATCCAATGCTGGACTATCACGCTTCTCTGATGGAAACTTGTCATCGACACATGAATATAATCAAATATATTAGTTTTGATTACTTGCAGAGAAGCATCAATTGAAGTATTATCATCAACAAATTCAAACGTATGTGTGAAATTGGAAACTAGCTCTTCCCACTAAATTGGTCCTCTTCATAGCTCAACCAAGGTATACCATTTTTTAGATATCATGTCCATAACAAACTTAAATAATAAAAACAAACAATAATAAAATAATAATAATAATAAACATCAACATATACATATAAAATAAATAATAATAAATATTGATAATAGATAATATATGAATGACAATTGAGAGTCATTTATTTATATTTTGTCAGAATACCCCTTTCATTAATAGTCATTTATTTTAGGAAATACATTGTAAATGATTATTGTTTCGTCAGCTACAACGTCACTAGGATCGATGCGACCACATTATAAGGCTTTGAGGACAAATCCTTTCTAAGAGAGAGGCAATGTAAAAAACTTAAATAATAACAACAAACAATAATATAGTAATAATAATAATAAACATCAACATATTTATTTAAAATAAATAATAATAATTAACAATGTCTTTTCGAAAATACACGACTATTCATGAAAGGGGTATTCCGCCAAAAAATAAATAACGGGCCCTCAATTGTAGTTCATATCTTATCTATTATCAATATTTATTATTACTTACCAACATGTGGGATTCAGATTACCTATGGGAATTTTAGAGAATTTACCTATGTCAAAGAAGTTTTTACGCTTCAATGTCCAAGGTGTATATGAACTTATGACCCCATTCCTCTCGTGGATATGCCTCCCATGTTGCGCAAAAATGCTCAATATGCTTGACAAGATTATTCAATCCTGTATATTTTTGACTAGTATAGAGAACATTTTATCTAAATAGGACTTCCATCAATGTTTGAAATTAATTCCATTTTGAAATAGTCTGCTTATGTGCAACCCACCATCCTGTGAGTCTATCCTTCCATGCAAAATATATGGCTAAAAAGTGTTGAGGTTCAAATAATTTCTCTTCAAACTCTGTAAGAAAATTTTCCAAGACAGGAAAACCTTCATAGCTAGGTAGATCACATACCTCATTACCTACTTGTCATACATATTATGTAATTCATGCTCATTTTCACATTGAATCTTCATGTAATCGATTTTGCTAGTTCTCTATAGCTTCTCCTGGATCCGATGAGCAAACTCTAACGCTTCACTAATGGATCTTTCCATTGGTTGTCAGATTCACATAGCCATCCATCATAGAAGTAATATTGTAGATATGGTCCATATATCTATCTTGTTCTTCACTATTTACCTACTCGACATAACTTTGGGAATCCATATGATCAATTGGAACAGCCACCCTTAACTCTGTATCCTCAAATGTTAATATCCTCTTCTTAAATATGATAACATTTTGATTGTCAATGGCTTATTCGATCCCCATAAATGTGAGATATCAATTCGTATCATTGAAAATATATATCACCTCAAAATATGCATAAGTCTAGACTCCTTCTATATCAATAGGAACCTGTGTTAGTCAACCAATAAGAAAAAGATTCAACTTATTGGTTAATATCAGCTGAACAGGAGACCATACTAGTCTCAGATTTCCCATACATTCTCATGTCTTTCTGGTAAGGATATTAACATATAATCCTAAATCCGGAATAATATAATCCATGTCATAATCGCCTATTTGGGCATTCATCCTTAGTTCGTGACTAGTTTTCTTTCTTTTACCAATGTGATTAACTTTCTTTTCTGGTCACACATTGGTTTGAGGTTCTTTGACTAAATATGATAGTTATACTACATCATCTTTATATGTTATCAATGCTAAACAAATTTTAAAGAATTCTTTCAACTTACTAACATTTTATATTGTTTTATTTTGAAATAACTTCTTGAATCTTTCAGGAATTTCCAATATCGGTCCTTCATTCAATATAGAAACAAAAGTCAACGCTTGATTACTGTCGATAAAATCATGATGAGCGTCCAAGAATATTTCCTTTTCTTTCTGGAAATCAAATGGAAATTTGTTTTTTGTGTTGGTCAGAATCTTGGTTTCCCATATGGTGCTTCTTGACCCCCTCGAGTCGCAACACCTCCTCTTGTCATGACAACAATATTAGGCTATGTCGGTTTAGCAGAAATATTATAAATATTTGGATTAGCATTCTGAGGTGGGTATTGGTCCCGTGTTTCTATCCTGCCACTTAGAAATCAACTGTGGACATTATTCAATAGTATGATCTAATGATTTGTAATATGAACATGTCAAATTAGGATTAGTGCAACATTTGGAAAAATATAAAGGCTATGCACAATTATAAAAAGTGACTTGGACTCTTCCACAATCAAATCCTACTCCTCATCTTCGGACTCTAAAAATACCACCTCCCCTAGGTTGAGGCTATTGTTCTTCATCTTTCTCAGTTTGCATATGTTCGTTAATATTCATTATATAGGTGTCAAGTTTATTATCCTACAACAATTGATATGCCCTGCAATATTTCTCGTTGTGTCCCACTTATCAAAATAACTTACAATATTGTTAAGATTCCATATGCTAGATAGATATCATTAGTATTCAATTCAATTCCACAACAATAGAATATGAAATATCATTGAAAGAAACACAATGAAAAGATAGACACAGATTTATCCTGGGAAACCCTCTAAGGGAATACAACCCAGCAAAACTTCCTCCATATAGATGTATCAAAAGTACAAAGATAAAACCCCAAACAGGTGCTCCTTCTCCTTGCATATATGTCTCTCTCTCTCTCTCCTATGTGCTACACAAAAGTGTGTGTGTGTTTCAAATGAGGAACACACCTCCTCTATTTATAATATACCTTACACTTACTGTTTTCCCTAACAGTTCGGCCCTAATAAATTTACTAGGCTAACTTTACCAAGGAAGACACCAACAAATATAATATTATATTTTGGAGGGTTCTATTGACCTGACTTAAAATAGAGGTTTTACCTCATGTGTTGAAATATTGTAACTTCGAAGAATATTCTATATGTATCTTTTTGTGGTCCCCGATGGTCCTACTGGGAGAACCACTTGAATTACATTGTACCCTGATGCTCCTAATCGGAAGAACTAATAAGAGTCATGAGGTAGTCCCATCTAATTGTAAAGGTGGGTCATCAGCACCCCAGTGTGGTTACTTGAGCCTACATGTGTAACTCGAGCCTACATGATTTAACTCGATCCTACATGTCAAATGAGTTAACTTAAGTGAACGGATGAATATAAATAGAGGTGTAGTGCTCCTCATTTGTGACACACACACTCACTCTTATAGCGCATTAGTGAAGAAGAGAAGTAGCTGGAGAAGGAGGAGGATCAGGCTTTGATCTCCTTGCTGGTTTTATCTTTTATCTTTTTGGGGCATCTATATTGAGGAAGATTTTGCTGGGTTTTTTCCTTTAGGGTTTTCCCAAGATAAATCTTTGTGTTCCTTTTGTATGGTCGTGCTTGTTTATCTTTCAGTGATCCTGTTTATATGCTTTTGTTATGAAAATGAAATGAAATACTAATGTCTTAGCTAAGCATATGGAAATTCAACATGGAATTAGAGCTAACCCGAGAAGAAGACATTGTGCAGCTACAGAAGCTAGGGCTTCTTAATTTTTGGGTCTCTCTCCACAATCCATCAGCAAAAGTATGCTAGGATGACTCTCCATTGAAGGGCGCATCTTTCTGTCGAAGCGGAATTTAATTTCGAGCATTTTGAGTTTTCGATGTGGAAATTAGGGCTTTCTACAAAAGAGGAGTTTTTGAATGAGACCAGCATAGGATTGTTCTCCTCATCAAAACTGAAGTTTAGAGACCTGGATCTAGAAATTTGGTTGGGTGAAACTCTAGGAAAGTCAAACCCTAGTTTGACCCCGAGCTAGAAAAACCCTAAATACTAAAACTGCTACGTTTTGGTACATTCACTATATTCCACGATCGGTGAAAGATAAGGATCTGAAACTTGCAGGGACCGAAGATAAAATCTTTATGAACACGTTGTCCAAAATTCATCCTCAGATTCGCTGTATTCCAGGAGATATGTTCTCTCCAAGTTAGGATTCCAGCCTCTTCAAGAATTCATCCCTAAAAAGGACACCTGGGGAGAATTGCAATATCTTGGGATACAGAGGTCCAAATGAAATTCCTAAAGATGTTCCAGAAATGTAACAGACTGTAATTTTGGTGGTCTGAATATCAGACTCAGAAGATGAATCAGTGACATGTGGTATTCCGTACAACTTCGTTGTTCTGAACAGTCCTGTAACAGGTCACCTTGGGAAAAAGATCATAAATCCCAAATGGTGAAACAAATTCTAATGAAACCTATGGTTTTGGATCAGGGAAATTTTAGGTTACCTCAGTACAAAATTTCAGACATAGAGGAGCAGAAATTTTGGAGATATCATAGAAACAGTAATAGGAATTTCTGCAGAAGAAATTGGAAAATTAGGGCTTCCTGTTCCAGGAGCTTCCCTCCACTGTTTTCAGAAATGGATTACATTGGACAGCTCCATTTGAATATATATATCTATCTATCCAATCATATCTGAAAGATTCCAAGTTTTTAAATTAGGGTTTCTGTGACAAACCCTAGATCAGCCAGCTCCGGAACCAGGACGGACACCTCAAATCGGTAAGATCTAATCCTTTGCTATGTTCATTTGAGGTTCTCATTTCAAAGTGATCTATCACATCAACTTAATGATAAGCTTGGTGAAGTTGACAAATTCCAATCCTAGAAGTATATGATCTCTCTGAATAAAATGAATTGGACACCTACATGAGCATAGAGGTTCCAGTTTCATAGGGAGATGAGGCTAGAAGCCTTTCACAAGAAGAACTTGGTCAAAGCCCAGAAGATCATTGATGATTCAATCACGAATCAACCTGTTCTACAAGTGTCTTCCATAAAGACATCGATGAGGTTTTATTCCTTGACCAAGCTATTTGAAGGCAAGAACATAGATCGAAATATGACCTTAAGAAACCAGCTGAAGAATGTGAAGATCCAGAATGCAAAGACCATGCAGTCATAAGGATCTCTCAAATCAAAGAACAACTTCAAGCATGGAAAGAAGAAGTGAAGAATGTAGAAGTGGTGATGGCCACCTTGAATGGCCTCCCAATATCATGGAATTCATTCATTCAAGGAATGTGTTCCAGAAGGAAGTGATTACTTTCAGCAGACTTTGGGAAGAAGAAGAAGCTCGTCTCTAAAGATCAAGCTCTCATCTTCCAAAGAAGATCCCTCAATCAATGAGGAATATGAAGATCTCAACTCTTGAAGAACTTATTATCCACCTTAGCATTTGGATAAGAAACGATGCTATCATGAATGAAGAATACGATGAAGCTGAAGACTCAAGAAGGAGTATACCCATGAAACAAATAAAGATAAGTATTCAATTGTCATTTCATGATATTGTTTTGTTATACATTTGATTATATTCAGTTGATGTGTTATGCATGATAGATTGTTCGCATTAATGACTGTATACTACTAATATGCATGTGATGGGTAAGTAGCTCATGGTGCTATACAACTCTCCATTGCTACTTATCAAACCTCTTTGCTGACATATTGGATTAGTGCAAAATCTCAATAATGTCATGGAAGGCATCTAGAAAGTTTAAGTGAGATATGGATGAATGTTGTATTGACTAAATAGTTGCAAGATGCATAAGAATTTGTCTTTATACATATGTTTTATGAAATAGTTCTAACCATGCAACTGGTGCATTTGAATTGTAGGAAAGGTCATGAACAACCTCCTACAAGAAAAGAAGGATGAG
>LPNX010679598.1:664785-830713 GCA_001517045.1 Pseudotsuga menziesii
CATAAAATTATATCTGAGTTCGACATGGTACGACATGATGGATAGATTTGTGATGGATCGAGACTTTACCAAGAGTAAATTGGGTTCCAACCTTCAAGGTTGAATGCTAAAGACTAGGATATGTTGATGACCTGAGAAGACAAACTCATAGAAGATGTTATGATACTAGAATGATGTTTGGGATATAGTACTCAAACCAGAAAGCAAGAATGTGGTATCTTCCAAATGGATTTGCAAGATAAGATATGTTGTTGATAGAATTAAGGTAAGAGTTGTGGCTAGACGTTTCTATCAGAAAGAGGGAATTAATTCTGAAGAGACACTTACTCCAAGAAGCAAGGTACACTTCCTTCAAAACTATCATGGTAGTTTCTTCCATGATGAAGTAAAGACAAGCCTTTCTTAATGGTATGATTGAGGAAGAGTTTTACATCGAATAGTCACGAGGATTTGAATTTGAAGACAGAAGGAATCAAGTATGCAAGTTGAATAAGGCCCTCTATGGCCTGAAGCAAGATCCCAGAGCTTGGTATGGAAGAATAGATAGTTTCTTGATGAGAATGGGCTTTGCCAAGAGCAAAGTCGATCCTAACCTTTCCTACAAGGTTGTAGAAGATGTACATGTCATTCTATTACTATATGTGGATGACTTATTCTTGATAGGGAATGAGAAACAGATCATGGAAAGCAAGAAGAAACTAGCAGAAGAATTTGAGATGAAAGACCTTGGGTTAATGCATTATTTCCTAGGTTTGGAAGTATGGCAAAGTTCAGAAGGAATATTTCTCAACCAGGGAAAGTATGTGGTATATATATTGAAGAGATTCAATATGTTGGAATGCAAATTCATGGCCACGCCCATGGAATCCAACCTAAAGCTGTTAGCTGATGACTCATTAGAGTTAGTAGATGTGACTCACTACAGATAGATCATTGGGTCATTGATGTACATAACAAATACTAGACTAGAAATTTGTTTTACTGTGAACACCTTAAGTCAATATCTTGTTCAACCAAGATGGGTTTACCTAGTAGCTGCAAAACATGTGATGAGATATCTGAAAGGGACTATAGACTTTGGTCTATACTATGATGGTAGCCATGAGTATAGATTGTATGGCTACATAGATGCAGATTGGGCTGGAAGTATCTCAGATAGGAAAAGCACAACAGGTATATGCTTTTGTTTGAGGTATGCTATGAGTTCATGGTTTAGTAGGAAACAGTCCAGTGTTTCTCTTAGCACGGTTGAAGCAGAATACATAGCAGATCGCTCTAATAAGTTGTGAATCCATATGGCTTCAGAAGCTGATATCAGGTCTCTTTGACCTGAAGATGGACACTACAATGATTCTATGTGATAATCATAGTTGTGATGACAAAGAACCCTGTGTTTCGACATAACACATAGAAATCTGGTATTTCTACATACAAGATAAGATGTAGATGATGATACTGTAGATGCAGATGATGGTGATTCAGTATTTATATACTGAATATAGAGATGCTGATGTTTCAGTATTCCCATACTGAAGATATAGATGATGATTTCAGTATTCACATACTAGAGATACAGATGGTGATAGATCAGTATTCAGATACTGGAGATGTAGATGATAATGGTTTGAATGATGATGTACCGACGATGCCTCTACCTCAAGTAGAGTTCAAACACTTACGAGACAAGCTTGGTGTTGTTCAGAAATACCTTCCTCAAAAGGGGGAGTAGTGATGTTGCAGTAGGATTGTATCATCCCTGGGAATTTTCCCTAAAGTGATCCGAAGACCTCGGTCCTCGAGAATGAAGAGGGATCGTATCATCCCAGGACATCTGTCCATAATAGATCCGGTGACCTCGGTCATCGAGAACGTGATGGGATTGTATCATCCCTAGACACTTTTCCTAAAGTGATCCAGAGACTTCGGTTTTCGAGAATGTGGCAGGATTGCATCATCCTTGGACGTAAGTCCTAAAGTGATAGGGAGTGATTATCCCGTAATTGTATCCGGTGACTTCGGTCATCGAGAATGTGGTAGGATTGCATCATCCTTGGACTCAAGTCCTAAAGTGATAGGGAGTGATTATCCCGTAATTGTATCCGGTGACTTCGGTCATTGAGAATGTGGTAGGATTGCATCATCCTTGGACTCAATTCCTAAAGTGATAGGGAGTGATTATCCCGTAATTGTATCCGGTGAATTCGGTCGTCGAGAATGAGGTAGGATTGCATCATCCTTGGACTCAAGTCCTAAAGTGGTAGGGAGTGATTATCCCGTAATTGTATCTGGTGACTTCGTTCGTCGAGAATGTGGTAGGATTGCATCATCCTTGGACATAGTCCTAAAGTGATAGGGACTGATTCTCCCGTAATCAATCCGGTAACTTCGGTTGTCGAGAATGTGGTGGGATTGTATCATCCCTGGACTTTAAGTCCAAAAGTGATCCAAAGACTTTTTGTCTTTGAGTTGTTGATTGCAAGTTGTTACTGATGATGATGATGCCATACTGATCGAAAGATCAGAGTATGATGATGATGACGTACTGATCGAAAGATCAGAGTATGATGATGATGACATACTGATCGAAAGATCAGAGTATGATGATGATGACGTACTGATCTAAAAGATCAGAGTATGATGATGATGTTTCTGATCGAAATATCAGAGTATGATGATGATTTTTCTGATCGAAAGATCAGAGTATGATGATGATGTTTCTAATCAAAAGATCAGAATGTGATGATGATTATAATTGACATATCAGAATATGATGATGATGATGTTGCTGCTGATCGAAAGGGTAAAGTGTTGATGATGATATTGCTGATCGAGAGGTCAAAGTACTGAAGATGTTGCTGTTGATCGAAAGGTCAAGGTGCTGAAGATGTTGTTGCTGATCGAAAATTCAAAATGATGAAGATGTTGTTGCTGATCGAAAATTCAAAGTGCTGAAGATGTTGCTGATCGAAAGGTCAAAATGCTGAAGATGTTGTTGCTGATTGAACAGTCAAAGTGCTGAAGATGTTGCTGATCAAAAGGTCCAAGTGCTGAATATGTCGTTGCTAATTGAAAGATCAAAATGCTAAAGATGTTGCAGATCAAAGACTGAAGATGTTGCTGATGATGAAGACTGAAGATTGAAGATGAAGACTACATGATGTTGAAAAGCTTCCAATTATTTATAGATGTGTTACCCTGCTGATGTTGATGATGTCCCCTATCTCTACTTTTGTTGTTGTTGATGTTGTTGTAGAATACCCTTCTCGTTAAGGGGGAGTGTTGAAATATTGTAACTTCGAAGAATATTCTATATGTATCTTTTTGTGGTCCCCGATGGTCCTACCGGGAGAACCACTTGAATTACATTGTACCCCAATGCTCCTAATAGGAAGAACTAATAAGAGTCATGAGGTAGTCCCCTCTAATTGTAAAGGTGGGTCATTAGCACCCCAGTGTGGTTACTTGAGCCTACATGTGTAACTCAAGCCTACATGATTTAACTTGAGCCTACATGTCAAATGAGTTAACTTAAGTGAACGGATGAATATAAATAAAGGTGTAGTGCTCCTCATTTGTGACACACACTCTCACTTTTATAGTGCATTAGTGGAGAAGAGAAGTTGCCGGAGAAGGAGGAGGATCAGGCTTTGACCTCCTTGCTGGTTTTATCTTTTATCTTTTTGGGGCATCTATATTGAGGAAGCTTTTGCTGGGTTTTTCCCTTTAGGGTTTTCCCAGGATAAATCTTTGTGTTCCTTTTGTATGGTTGTGCTTGTCTATCTTTTAGTGATCCTGTTTATATGCTTTTGTTATGAAAATGAAATGAAATACTAATGTCTTAGCTAAGCATATGGAAATTCAACATCATGACTCTATGATGACCAAATACAATAGTAACATCCTGACAAAGGAATAAAACATCTTCTATAAATTAAAAAATCAAAATAGATTTAGAATATTCTTTGAAGTTACAATATTTCAACACTCCCCCTTAGCGAGACGGGTATTCTTCTGACAACAACAACATCAAATATAAGATCAAGGAGAGATATCATCTTCAACAACATCAAGGTGATACATATATATGTCATTGAAAATTTTCAACAATCGTCAGCAACTGGAAGAGTTACTAGAACATATTCAACATCTTTGGTACTGGAACATCATCTTCTACAGCACTAAGTCTGCATCTTTAATCTTCATCTTCTGCAGCACTCGATCACTCGATCATCTGCAGAAACAATTGATTTACTTCATCTTTCAATCAGAAACATAACTTGCAACACAGATCATCCAATTATGTGATGATCAATCCCTATAAATTTAGGACATAAGTCCAAGGATGATGTAATCGTACAACACATAGACAAAATGTCTACAGATCCAATTATGGGATGATAAATCCTTATCACTTTAGGACATAAGTCCAAGGATTATACAATCCCACCACCTCACAGAGAAAAAAGTATGTGGATCGAATTGTGGGATGATCAATCCCTATCACCTTAGGACATAAGTCCAAGGATGATGCAATCCTACCACTTCACAGAGACAAAGTCTATGGATCCAATTATGGGATGATCAATCCTTGTAACTTTAGGACATAAGTCCAAGGATGATGCAATCCTACCACCTCATGGAGACAAAATTATATGGATCCAATTATGGAATGATAAATCCGTATAACTTTAGGACATAAGTCCAAGTATGATGCAATCCTACCACTTCATGGAGACAAAATTCTACGGATCCAATTACGGGATTGTAACACCTAGGTTTCGACCCCATTTGCATTAAATATATATGAGGTAAATATTGTATGGAATCATGGCAAGGAGATCAAGGCCAAGGCCCTACCATTGATTGATTTTTTGTCTATAGGTGATCAATATTGATTCCTACAGTTTATGGTTCTAAGTCAAGAACAATATATAATTTTGGACATCATATAAATATGCAATTTAATTAAAAACCCACAACTATCTATGTCAATGAAATAAATAATGATATGGGGGCATGATTTCCTAAGGATAAGGGGGGGGATGTTTAAACTTGAGCCATTTTGGGGAAAATCCATGTGTCAAAAAGAAACATCCAAAAACATATGCCCATTCCCCTCATGCACTCACGTTTTTATCTTCCCTCATGTTTTGGGGAGTGGCGGGACGTTTTGATCATCCATCCTTCACGATTTTAATTTTGTTTCCTCGTTGTGCATGTCCAGTCCATCATATGGTTCTCACCGAAATGTCATGATCCATTACGATCATTCTCCGTTCCATTTTGTTCATGCATGCTATGCGTTCGTCCTATTTACAGAACCATTTTTTGTTCTGGGTTGTTCTCCTGTTGTTACCATCCTCAGCCATGTTATGAGAAAGAGTTGTTCATCTGTGGTATCTTCAGTGTTGTTGTGCAATGGTATCCTTTGTCATAGAGTGAGTGGAAGATTTCTTTGTTATGTTGACATTGTCGTATGATGTGTATGCATATTTTTGCCTTGGTCTAAATTGGTTTGGAGTGGGATTGGGTATGAACTAGCTTGATAAAGCTAGTGTAGGAAGGAACCTCACAAATAGATCTAGAGGGGCTGGTTTTCTTCTTTGCACACCTTGAACAACACTGGAATGGAAGGCATAGCTTAAGGGACTGTGTAGTAGAGAAGGGGATGCTTACCTGTGTTGGATGTGTAGATGTTGAAGGATCCAATTCTGATCTAGTGCAGGTGTCCATAGCTTGGTGGTTGAGCTCAATAGCTTAGCAGTTCAAGTTTTCTAGCTCCTTTGTAGCATGATAAACCCATATGTCAGTTGGCTTGGCTGGTCCTTAATGTGAATGTTGGCTTCAATGACTCTAGTCTGATAAACCAAGCAGTATATTGGCTTGTTTGTTTGTATCCTGATAAACCCAATTGTGTTGGATTGGATGAGTTTTGTTGTATCGTTGGCTATCTGTGAGCCTACTAGTGTTCCTTATTCCTTGTGGGAATCATGCCTAGCTCGAGGGTGGCAGTGCTACTAAGAGATTGATAAGCACACTGGCCTAAGGTTGGGTGGAACATTGCGGTGACGTAGCTGGTTATAGGGAAAGCTTCTTTCAAGATAAGTATTCCTTGTGTGCAATCTCTGCAACTGTATCTTGTTTAATGAATTGTGATGAACATGTTGAATGCTTTGATGAATGTAATTAATTTCTTTGTATAATTGCAATTGTATGCATATGTGTATGTTTACTTTCAATGCATTTCTAAGTTTCGTTATGGGGCTTAGATTGTCCGGATTGGTGATGGCCTGAATGATCACATCGGTCCAAGAATTTTGTTAGTAGGTTGAATTTCTGTAAAAATCTCCTTCCGAAACTTTCCTCTCTGCAACTTGCGAGATACAGGATGTGAAAAAATCCTTCTATAAATTTTGTTCCCTGCAAATTTTCCTTTTGCGACTCTCCTTTCCGCATGCGGGATGCGGGATGAGGCTTCACGATCTCTATCTCCGCAATTAATTATTTCCACAATGGTCTATTCCCCATGCGGGATGTGGGATGCAGAATGCAGGATGTAAGATGCGGCACCACAATTTCCATAGTTCCTTGATCTCGTAGACTCAAGCTTTCCACACCTTTGATTTTTGTCGGTTTATTCTTAGCCGTTGATTTGTCCGCATATGCAGAACATATTGTGACCGTTGATTTCCATCGTGATTTTCTCTGCTCTTCGGTCTCCTTTGATATTTTTCTTCGCAAATTGTTGAGTTGATCATTGACATAATAAATTTATCTATTATTGGGAATTTATAGAATTTACATAGAGTTGAATACATTAAACTTCGAGCTGGATTCTCCTGCATCAGTTAGATAGCGGTAATGGTGGCGTTTTCTCTCTGGTGGACAGAAGGGGATGTGACAGTGTGGTATTAGAGCTGTTGGTTGCATCATTGGGCCTGGATGGGCCAGAACAAGTAGCTAAAAGAGAAAAGAACACCCAAATTGTGGTTTACTAGAGTTGTTGGTTGCAGCATTGGGCCTTGATGGTCCAACTTGAACAGTTAACAGAGTTGTTGGTAAATGGTTTTTACTTCTGATTTTATTATGCAGCTAAAATTTTTGTTTATTAACACATTTTGCATAATTATAGTCAACCTAAAAGGGTAGCATTCCATATCGTGCAGTTTGGTAAAATTGGTTTGGCTGAGCCATGAGAACCGACATGTGCGATGATGTAAAGAACCCAAATGAATACAAGGAAGATTCTATGGGGGAAAATGTCCGAATTGGAAATGCCGAGATAGAGTCTAATTGGAGGAGGTTTCAAGATACTCCCCCAAATTTTGCCGCCACAAAATTGATTTTTATGAACGTAGAACTATGGAAGAAGTGATAAAATGCTCCCCCCTCCCATCTCCAACCAGCCCCTCCTCTTCTCTCACTCCTCTCTCTCTCCCACTCCCTACCCCTCACTCCACCAATCCATCTCTCTCTCTCTCTCTCTCTCTCCCTCTCTATCGCTCTCTCCTACTTCCTATCCCCCTCTCTCTCGCCCACNCCACTACTGCCCTAACTCATCTTTCTCTCCCTTTTTCTCTTCCTCCTTCCCCCTCCTCTCTCTTTCCCATGCTCCCTCTCCCTTCTCCCTCTTGATCTTTTTCCTTCTCCCTCTCTCTCTCTCTACCCCACTACTACTCCCCCTACATCTAATGAGTCCCTCTATTACACTAATTGGAATAATCCCATGGGAATAATCCATTTGCTTTAGTCCAACTACTAGCCTCAGTCTATTGGATGGAAGGAAGTTTTACTCATGTGCTGCAACTAAATGGATGTGTTATTGTATCCTTCTTTTATTGGGTAGCATCCTTCACGTAGTCCCTAGAATGCTAGGTGAATGTTGCTTTTGTCTTAGGTAGCATCCCTCACTCTATGAGAGATTTAACCAACCAGAGATTGCTCAATGACATAACATGCACCACTCGTAGAGGTAGGGGTTGGGACAAAGACACTAGGTGCTTAAAATGCTAATGCCTCTGCTATGGTTGGTGCTGCTAAAGCTTTTGTTGCCTTTAATACTCCCCCTATAACTTCTCCTACTTGGCTATGCTTACCTCTGCCTCCCCTAATCCTAGCTTTCACTTTGCTTATGATGGGTCATCGACTAGCTTTGGATTTGAAACGAGCTATGTCTCTTGAAATGGCTCAGATGTTTCCTTTGCAGTAAGGGTATGAATAGCAAGATGTGATGCACCAAACCAGAATACTCATAAGTTTAGAGTGAATCAATGCCTCTTCGTAGAGACCTCTCCATGCACCCATGTCTTGCATCTATCCAATTGGCCCTCATATCGAAATAGATTCAGTATCGATAAATAAAAAAGAAATAAATGCACCCAGCCGGAATTTGGACCTCATATCGGTACATGATATTGGACCATGTATTAGGATGTGAGATAACTTCAAGTTGAAATAAAGGAAAATTCTCTTGATGGAAACTATGGGTACATGAGTTGTTAATTCTCTTTGGGGTCTAAACTGAATGGGGTATTCTACTTTGAACGCATATATGGATGAACAGAACGGGTATTCCTTAGATGGGTTTCAAATATATCTCTTTTGAGGTCTCTCAAAACGTCTAGCCACTGAGAAAACAATGGCACATTCCTCCTTATTTATATCAGGCTATCAAAATCTATGAAATTCCCATATTCTTAGAGTCACAAAGGCATTTTAACTACTACTTTATTTCCATTTTTATAAGTACTAAAGTTTGGATACTTGCATTTAAACGAGTTTTTATTTAATAAGATGGGGTTTTTAACAACCCAATCCCCAGGGAAGATATGTCATGGTAACACTACCTGTGTTGGCTGGGGGTTCTTGGAATAAAAAAAATTATTCCTATTTAACTATTCTCCCACCTTTACTTACTTTTTTCTGTGTACACCTATTATAGCTGGATTCTTGGTAGTTTACCATGGAATACATTCAGGGTATAATCCACTAGACCCAGTTAAGTAGCTCAGTGAAATCCATGCGTTCAATTCAATCGAAGAGCTCTGTGGGATAAATGAGTGGTAGAATACAGGAAACCTAGTTAGGTTATAACACTGAATGGGCCTGGCACTGATATACCTATTAGGGAATCTCCCATATCCCCTGCAACCAACCAGTCTTAACTTCCTTTATCCGAACATCTACTGCAGAGCCCGAACACCCATTTAATTCCTCCAAGTTATTGAGATAAGTGTTATAAGTAGTCACGTATATAAATATCAATGTTTAATCATGAATTAAAGAAGGATCAATAATTATTTCAGGCACATTTCAATTATATTACATATCTCCAGCAATTCCAAGGCATGCACTACTTTTTTTTCATCAATTAAAACTTGGTCATCTATTAAATTAGTTGGGTTTTTATCCGCTACTAAGTTAGTTTAGTTGGGTTAGTATCCACTTACAACCATTAATCCTAGATATGTATGGCAGGAGAATTTTAAGCCATCTCCAAGGCAGATTATAGGGCAGTCGTCCAGGGGCATTGGAAGCCACCCCCATAACATATTCTAAGTTGGGTTATCCCATGAAGCATTTGGTCCAAGATGCCTACAACAAGGCAGCATTGGGAAGTTTATATCCCTCTAGTATAATCCTTTGGATCCAGTATAAGTATTGGAAGGTGCCCTAGCATGAAGTAACCCTACAATAGGTTACATCTGAGGCATTGGAAGGTTACCTGCTTCAAAAACTTAGTTAGTTCTGGACCCTTAGAGCTGCAACCAATTAGGAACCGGACATCTAGGAAGGGGACATACTAGCAATCATTGGAGGAACATGGTTCATAATACCAAAAGGCATCTTATCATACATGAATGTTCCCCAAGGGTGGTGAACGCTATGTTTACAAGACGAAAAATTGTTGTCCTTGTTGTGGGGTGCACTTGTCCAAATGAACACATGTGGGGACATAAAATGCCGAGTTAGATCATCATGAAGGAATACTTGCTTATTCACTTGCATATTTGGGTGACTTAATTATTGTTTGTATCCACCTTTTTATTGAAATAGAAGCATTGACACCTACATTTGCAGGGATAGATCTAATTCCTCTAGCTAGTTATTAATAAGAGGCTTCTAGTTATATCTTGTAGTTTGAAGTAAGGGTGTGAAGTTCTAGGCTCCTATAGTGAGTAAGAGGTTCTACATGCATGGAGTAAGTTATATATTCCTCTAGCTATATAGAAGGAGTTAGCTCTATATTTATCAACAGGTATAAGGAAAGAGTAATTTGTTATTCCTACTTATTGTTGGGCCACATTAATGTCGTTTTAATTCTGTTGTAGTAATTGCACAGCCATTTAATTTGTCAATCCTAGGTTCATAGGATTACAAAGCACATGCAATATTAGAGAAAAATTAAGCTAATCTAACCTCCCGTGAAACTAATACTAGTCTAATCTAATCCCCCTTAAGCTGAAACACAAAACTGCTAATCTAATGCTGGAAGATGAAACACCCGGCTGAAAGTAAATTGCATAAAAGAAAGACAACATATTAAGAGCAACAAGACAACACATGTGATCTCACATTAACAATAAAGAAATCTTAATTTACATCACAAGAATCAATCATAAATCATGAAAGCATCATACATAAGATTATGAAAAAAAACTAAGAATTTCCTTCTCCATATTACAAAGTCAAGACTAACTTCTACAATCAACTATTCTCTAAGATAATCTAAGATCTAAGATATTCTAAGATAATCTAGGATTTAAGATTATTGAAATGAAGAAAGAGCACTCTCTTTTATACATGAAGGAACTAACCATCTCATAATGAGAGATCCACTATTCTCTCAACCACTCAACTACTTTCCTATTATTACAAGATATGATCCCTTCAAATCCTCCACGTATCTCTCACCAATCCTCCACATGTCTCTCAACCAAATCTCCATGATCTTTTTCCTTGGAATATTCTTTGCATAACTATCTCCTTGAAATGGGGGAGGAGATATACGTGAAGTATTTTCTTTGAATTAATCCTTCACATATTCCTACACATTACAAAGCTCATCCATACTTTGAGATATTAGTGAAAAACATATTAATTTTCTAATATTTAATCATAAATTCACTTATAATACTAAAAATAAATAAAATGGAAATAATAAGGTGAAACCCACATATATGTATGGAATTGGTATGATAAAAGGTTAATGGGATGATGAAATGTGAGGAATAGCAAAAGATAAAGTGGATGAAAAAGTGACATTTCTGATTCCCAACATACTCCCCAACTGAACTTGTTGCATGTCCTCATGCAACCGTGTATGAATCTTCTCAAGAAATTTTGGAATCTAAACTTTGGCTTCGATTGATGATGTCTTTTTAACAATGAATGTTTCCAGGGTGTGAAATACATGAGTAACAATTGGCATTTCCTTATGGTTGGTTCTTGTGTGCCAACCGTGAATATAAAGAATGTTGGTTCTTGTATTAACAACATTCATTTCATGATGTGAAATGCATGAGTGACAACTAACATTTTCCTTATGGTTGGTTCTTGTGTGACAACCATGAATGTAAAGAATGTTGGTTCTTGTGTTAACGACATTCATTTCGTAATCTCTTTTCTAGCTACATAATAATTTAACCATACACTCACTGAAAATGATAAGCTAATAATGTGCATAGAAAGCATCATTGTACATAAGAAAGCCTTTTCTTTATCTTTATGAATCATGCCAATATGTATATCAATGTGTATGAAGCAAAGTGCAATAGAGGATTTGTCGGAAAAGAAATGATCGTGAATGGTAAATGAGATGAAAAATGGGTGATGGTGGTGAAAAGAATGGAATGATAGTAGTGCGTATGTATTGAATATAGTTCCCCCTCCCCAACTGATGTGGTTACATGTCCTCATGTAACCTAGCATGGGATGTGAAATAAATGGCGAGGGAATTTTCCAAATTATTCATTGCTAGGATGTAAGGAATGGCATGATTAAAGTTTAGAAAACAACATACCCCCACTTACCCAAAAAGTAGATGAAAAAAGCAATAGGAATGTAGCTAATGCTGCTAGATCATGGAATGTGTCACTGCTACTGCGGTTGTAACTGCTAAATCATGGGTAGTGAAGGAATCAGAACTGTTGCTACTGAATCATGGAAAATATGTCATGGTTGTAGGATACAAATGTAACTGTAAATGATGTTGCAGCTGTAACTGCTGGAACTACTATAATGTGTAGTGGAGGAATCTAAACTGCTACTAATAAATAATGGAAAATATGTCATAGCTATAGGATAAAAATGTAATTGTAAATGATGCTGCAGCTGTAACTGCTGGAGCTGCTGTAATGTGAAGTGGAGGAATCTGAACTGTTGCTGATAAATGATGAAAAATGTGGAAGGTAGAAAGTGGAATTGTGGTACACTCATATATTTGAAGTCATGTTTCTGCAACTACTGATGGAGTCATGAGAACGAATGTATAGTATTCACCTGCTACAAAACCCTATGGTACAATTCTAGTCATGTGAATAAATGTGTCAAGGTCGAGCATGAAGAGAAATTATTGGATTACCAGCCATGGATGAATGCCGTTAACCAATGCGAGGCAACTCACCAGCGATGTCAATGAGTGCCAAGGTACCCAAGTACATCTTGCGAAGTGTGAATAGATGTGCTGATGTCGAGCCACTTGCAAGATATGACGATCAAGGGACATTGATGAATTCCCATGATTGTCGGCGAGAGAACTTGCTATTAAGGCATGCAAGCCTTGAAGTACTCAAAATTAACTCTAGTCTATATCCCAGATGAGGTGTTGAGGTTGATGGGGAAAGACTTGTTGAAATGTGGGCCTTAAGGAATCCCACATTAGTCCACACGAGTTGGTATAAAAATATTGGTAGGACTATAAGTGAAAAGATCTCACAGTCAAGCAATGGATATGGCAAGGCTATATAGTCATGGAAAGGGAGATGATTTTATTCAGAAGGGAAACTGGAATGGGAAAATGAACTAAAAAATATAAAGGGATGTATGCAATTCGAAAAGATAGGCATGTGTGACATCATGACAGATAAAGAGATGGAAAGTGGACTTCAAGACGTGGATGGTGAAGATGCTCTGAAGGAGAAATATGGTTAAAAAATCATGACACAAATGAGTTTATGGATGGTTTATGTGTAACAACCAACATTATGATGTTTATCAGCAAACCTCATGAGTAACAACTCCTTTAGGCTGTCTATCAAAAAAAGTTTTGTGTTTCTTTGAAAAGTCACTTCAGCAAAAAAATGCGGCTGTCTTTGAAACCTGAAAAAAAAACTTTAGTACAAAATCCTGCATGAAAACTTATTAGTGAATATGTATAGTTTCCCCTCCCCAATTGATATGGTTGCATGTCCTCATGTAACCTAGCATGAAACTTATGAGAACTTCGTAAAAGAAAACATATCATGCAGAAATAAGTACATAATTTGCAAAGAAAATGTCAGGAAGAAATAAAATGTGTTATACCTCTTTCTGTTGCGCTCATGGTTCGTCATTGATCACTGCCTGAAGTGACTGAAGAAAACAATTTTAGCGTGAAAGAAACAAAAATCATTATTCCAAATATGTTTTCAGGAAGTGTTGAGGTCCATTTTCAATTTTTCAATTGTTTTTATTGTTTTTATTTATTTAACTTTTTATATTTGTATATTTTCTTTCGTAATTTTGTAATTTTTATTTTTTATTTTATTGATTTCTTTTTATAAAAAAAAGAAATAATTTTTAGAATATATAATTTTTCTATTTTTTTTGTTTTATTTTTACAAAACACAAAATAAAAATGGCAAAAACACTTCAAAATTAAATTTATTCGATCTGCGTTCATGGGCATTCAGCATTAAAAACATTTAAAATTTTAAAATTTTTTTAATAGCTGTAACAGCTAGTTGCTATGGGATGCAACATCCAGCTGCAACAACCAGCTGCGACAGTGGCTACAACAACCAACTGCAACAACCGACTACAACAGCGAATGCAACAACCAGCTGCAACACGGGCTACAACAACTGTTGAAACACATGGTTGGATTCGCCGCCATCTATTTATCTTTGTCCTGAAATCTAAATATAGTCATAGCCATCTCTTTTCCTTCATCCTATAGATAGCTGGAAATTAACCATGCAACCACAATTAAACTAAAGCAACTTTAAATGCATAGTTTCGATTGAACAAAAACAAAAAAACAAAAAAAACAACATAAGCAAATTTGCAAATTCACATAAGCTAAGATCCAAATCTATTGCTTTACATTGCTCGAATCTTTGTCTAATGGATTTTTGTGATTGTTTGCCAAATTCCCATGCTTTCCATTCTTACCCCAAGCCAAATAGACAATCAAAATTTTTGCCAAATTTTGGAATGCCGGCTCTCATAAGTTTTAAAAAGAAATGCACGTTGAGAGGAAGAGACGAGACAAAGTAAGTGCATCCACTTTTAGATTCATATCTAGAAAGGAGAATTATCTTTTAGATTCATATCCGAAAAGGAGAATTCTAAATGGGATAATTGCAACAATCGTAACCATTTAACACAATTTCTACGATCGATATTTACTTTCTCATATCTTGGATTTGATCTACTTCTAATACGGGATTTATTTCTAGAAGTTGTACATTCAACTGAATAAATCTAGAGGTTCAAAATGTTGGGCCGAATTAATGTTGTTTTAATTCCGTTGTAGTAATTGCCTAGTCATTTAATTTGTCAATCCGAGCTTCGTAGGCTCACGAAGCACATGCAAAGTATATGCAAGACTGAAGCAAAATTAAGCTAATCTAACCCCCCGTGAAACTAAGACTAATCTAATCTAACCCCCCTTAAACTGAAACACGCAATTGATAATCTAATGCAGGAAGATGAAACACACGGCTCAAAGTAAATTGCATAAAAGAAAGACAACATATGAAGAGCAACAAGACAACACATGTGAGCTCACATTAACAATCAAGCAATCTTAATTTACATCACAATAATCAATGGAAAATCATGAAAGCATCAAAACCAATATTATGAACAAAATCTAAGAATTCTCTTCTCCATATTACAAAGTCAAGACTAATTTCTACAATCTACTATTCTCTAAGATAATCTAAGATCTAAGATATTCTAAGATAATCTAGGATTTAAGATTTAAGATTATTGAAATGAAGAGAGAGCACTTCTCTTTTATACATAAAGGAAATAACCATCTCATAATGAGAGATCCACTATTCACTCAACTACTTTCCTATTATTACAAGATATGATCCCTTCAAATCCTCCAGATATCTCTCACAAATTCTTCACATCTCTCTCAACCAAATCTCCATGATCTTCTCCTTGGAATATTCTTTGCATAACTATCTCCTTGAAATGGTGGAGAAGATATACGTGAAGTCTTTTCTTTGAATTAATCCTTCACATATTCCTACACATTACAAAGCTCATCCATACTTTGAGATATTAGTGAAAAACATGTTAATTTTCTAATATTTAATCATAAATTCACTTATAATACTAAAAATAAATAAAGTGGAAATAATAAGGTGAACCCACATATATGTATAGAAATAGTATGATAAAAGGTTAATGGGATGATGAAATGTGAGGAATAGTGGAAGATAAAGTGGATGAAAAAGTGACATTTATGATTCCCAACATACTCCCCAATTGAACTTGTTGCATATCCTCATGCAACCATGTATGGATCTTCTCAAGAAATTTTGGCATCTAAACTTTGGCTTTGATTGATGATGTCTTTTTAACAATGAATATTTTTGGGGTGTGAAATACATGACTAACAACTGGCATTTCCTTATGGTTGGTTCTTGTGTGACAACCATGAATATAAAGAATGTTGGTTCTTGTGTTAACAACATTCATTTCGTGATGTGAAATGCATGAGTAACAACTGACATTTTCCTTATGGTTGGTTCTTGTGTGACAACCATGAATGTAAAGAATGTTGGTTCTTGTGCTAACAACATTCATTTTGTCATATGTTTTCTAGCTGCATAATAATTTAACCATACACTCACTGAAAATGATAAGCTATTAATGTGCATAGAAAGCATCATCATGCATAAGAAAGTATTTTCTTTATCTTTATGAATCATGCCAATATGTATATCAATGTGTATGAAGCAAAGTGCAATAGAGGATTTTTCGAAAAAGAAATGCTCATGAATGGTAAATGAGATGAAAAATGGGTGATGGTGGTGAAAAGAATGGAATGATAGTAGTGAGTATGTATTGGATATAGTTCTCCCTCCCCAACTGATGTGGTTGCATGTCCTTATGCAGCCTAGCATGGGACGTGAAAGAAATGGAGCATGGTGAGGGAATTTTACAAATTATTCATTTCTAGCATGTAAGGAATTGCATGATTAAAGTTTAGAAAACAACATACCCCCACTTACCCAAAAAGTAGATGAACGACGCAATAGGAATGTAGCTGATGCCGCTGGATCGTGGACTGTGTCACTACTACAGTAGATGTAACTGCTGGATCATGGGTAGTAAAGGAATTGAAACTGCTGCTGCTGAATCATGGAGAATATGTCACGGCTGCAGGATAAAAATGTAATTGTAAATGCTGCTACAGATGTAACTGCTGGAACTGCTATAATCTGAAGTGGAGGAATCTGAACTGCTGCTAATAAATAATGGAAAGTGTGGAAGAAAGAAAGTGGAACTATGGTACACTCATAGATCTGAAGTCATGTTTCTGTAACTATTGATGGAGTCATGAGAAAGAATGTATAGTATTCACCCGCTACAAAACCCAATGGTAAAATTCTAGTCATGCGAGTAAATGTGTCAAGGTCGAGCATGAAAAGAAATCATTGGATTACCGGCCATTGATGAATGTTGTTAACCAATGCGAGGAAACTCACCAGTGATGTCAATGAGTGCCAAGGTACCCAAGTACATCTTGCGAAGTTCAAATAGATGTGCTGATGTCGAGCCACTTGCAAGATCTGACGATCAAGAGACATTAATGAATTCCCATGATTGTCAGTGAGAGAACTTGCCATTAAGGCATGCAAGCCTCCAGGTACTCAAAATGAACTCTAGTCTATATCCCAGATGAGGTGCTGAGGTCGATGGGGAAAGACTTGTTGAAAGGTGGGCCTTAAGGAATCCCACACCAGTCAACACGAGTTGGTATAAAAATATTGGTAGGACTACAAGTGAAAAGATATCACAGTCAAGCAGTGGATATGGCAAGGCTATGTAGTCATGGAAAGGGAGCTAGTTTTATTCAGAAGGAAATCTAGAAAGGAAAAAGAGGGAAAGATGAACTAAAAAATATAAAGGGATGTATGCAATTTAGAAAGATAGGCATGTGTGAAGTCATGACAGATAAAGCGATGGAAAGTGGACTTCAAAACATAGATGGTGAAGGTGCTCTGAAGGAGAAATATGGATAAATAGTCATGATGCAAATGAGTTTATGGATGGTTTCTTTGTAGCAACCAATGTTATGATGTTTATCAGCAAACGTCATTTGTAACAGCTCCTTCAAGATGTCTATCAAAGCATGTTTCTTAAAATTTTTGTGTTTCTTTGAAAAGTCACTTCAGCAACAAAATGCGACTGTCTCTTAAACCTGAAAATAAACTTTAGTTCGAAATCTTGCATGAAAACTTATTAGTGAATATGTATTTAATATAGTTCTCCCTCCCCAACTGGTCTGGTTGCATTTCCTCATGCAACTTAGCATAAAAATTGTGAGAAGTTCGTAAAAGAAAACATATCATGCAGAAAGAAGTACATAGGTTGTAAAGAAAATTACCTGTTTCCCGTGTTGATTTCATCTGCGATTATTGTCAAAGTGACTTTAAGAAAAACAATTCAACGTTAATCATAAAAGCAATTTCAGGAAAAATGAAAACGTCCATTTGTAACTTTATTTTTGTTTTGGTTGTTCTTATTTTTTTAACTTTTTGTGATTTATATATATATATATATATATATATATATATATATATATATTTTCTTTTGCAAAATGTAAAACAAAAGAAATAATTTTCATAATTGTATATATTTTCTTGTTTTTGTTTTATTTTTACAACACACCAAAATAAAATAAAAATAATGGCAAAAACACTCAAAATTAAATTTACCCGATCATAGTTGTAATAACCCAGCCAGCTGTGACAGCAATGGCTGCGACACACAGAGGTGACAGTGAGCTGCAACAACCACCGGTAGCTACCCCATATCAATTTAATTTTCACCTTCCTCCTTTTTATGGTGCTAAGACCGGTCCAATTGCTTCTACGATTATAATATTTTCAATTGATGCTTAGGGGCTTTGTTTAGCCATTTTTTGTTCTTTGTTCAGCCTTTTCTTATTCAGCCCTTTTTTTGAGCTTTGTTTAGCCTTTGTTCAGCCTTCACAAAACTATTTTCAGCCTTCATAGAACTATGTTTAGCCTTTTCATTGTTCAGCCCTTTGTCTGAGCTTTGTTCAGCCTTTGTTCAGCCTTCACAAAACTATGTTTAGCCTTCACAGAACTATGTTCAGCCTTTTCATTGTTCAACCCTTTTTCTGAGCTTGGTTCAGCCTTTGATCAGCCTTCACAAAACTATGTTCAGCCTTCACAGAACTATGTTCAGCCTTCACAAAACTATGTTCAGCCTTTATTGTCACAACAATGGAGTTTACTTTTTCAGCTGCTTGGAACCGACCACAACAATAAATCTGGAAAATACCCTCTCGAAGAACCAGCCGTATATAGAAAATCATGGCTTTGTTTGGCAATGTCCTCGCGATTAAGGTAAAGGAGGATGTTATGCACAAAATCCATGTCTCAGATTTTCAAAATTCATTTTCATATGCCTGCAAATCGAGACGCGAGTCAAGGTTTTCTTATCTAGGATGCATTTTTTTTGTTAAGGCTGTAACAGCCATTTGCAGGCCATTTGTTGGAGATTTATTCAATTCGTTTCCATTTTAGATGGAGCTACAAATCGCTGCGTTGTGAGAAAATTTGTTTATTGTGCACTTTTATGGATTTTAAAATCAACTATCGGGCTAAAACAATAGGCTGTAACAATCAGGTGCAACACCTGGCTATAATAGCTAGCTACCACAGCAGGCTGTAATAACCAGCTGCAACACCCATTAGATCCTCCATAAACCATCGTTAATACATGCATACCTGCCCCATAAGTATCGGCCTACTCCTACGCGTGGTTTTGAGTTATCCTCTTTATTTTTTGTCATCGTGCATGTAGCCTTTCCTATCACAAGAAACTCTTGACATTGTGAGAAAAAATTATTATAATTGGTTAATTGCACATTTTTATGGATTTTAAAATCAAATATCCATGAAAACACAACCCCGCATTGGATTAGACAACTTTATGCCATCAATGTTTAATACCAACTTCTGGAAATTCAACCATTGATGTATAAAACTGTAGAACCTATAGAAGTGTCCATTATAGACATGCAATTGTAACCTTATTAATCGTAAAAGTGCGAAGCCGACATTTTATGAAAGTAAAAATGCATATGATTTTACAAGTCAGAGAGATATGTCGAATGCATATTACTCAAAATAAAATAATTCAATATGAAGTCTGTCCATTTTGTGCATGTGAGTAATCACCATGATGATGGGGGTTTGGACCAGTCAACAAGAATTTAGAGATAAGGAGTGTTTCCTTCTTTCAACCCATGCCCACATACCACTATAAGAGCAACAAAATAAACAAAATGTTATTCTTTATCATAAATTTCAAGACCACACAAAAACAAGAATGCAGAATGATAAAAACAGTTCATTAATACTCATCTCCTTCATTCATGGGTGCTTTGCGTTGTTTTCCAATCCTTGAATAACAACTGAATAGAGTGAATATCAATATACTGGAACAACTCCTTTATAATGTTCATGTGACTGTAGGAAGCCGCACGCTTGTTTTTCTGGGTCGATAGAAGTATTTTCACATCATCTTTATATTTCTGCATATTTTTGTCTCCATCTTAGGGGCGAATGTTTGTGAATCCATGTAAATCGTGTAAATGCAATTTGTAAGCTATTTAAATGCAATTTGTCACCATAAAACCCAATATAACATTCAATAAGCATACTCAATGCAACATTGCTAAGATGTAAACCTTTGGATTGATCTAATTGTTCACATTCTCATAGTCACAAAATTAAATGATGTAGCTACGAAATACTTATTAAATACTTTAAAATGCACATAACTCAAATAACTCCACAGCCTATCAAAATTTATCTTACTTTATTATGGTGACCTTCCGTCTTATTTCATGATCTCTAAGGCTTACCCTTGCCTGCAAATTCAGTGACTACGCCCTTTACACTACGTATATAAAGAGACCCTGTGTGAGCTGGGTTTTGATATTCCTGTTGACAATTCTTCCATTGCTATGAAAATGGAGATAACATGGCCTTCACTACTGAATGACTTGTTACTACGGAGCCTCCCGTGATCAACCTAGGCATAGATAGAGCTTGGGCTATTAACAACCGGTTTTAGGAACTTCGGATCTTTAGCTAAATGTAGATCAACCATGGAGAACCCACTCCTACAAGAGACTCATATCTCATCTGTTAGACTCTTTCTTCAATTAAAACAAATGAATTCAGCTCATTCTCTGACTGTGTATCTGCCATATTGAAAACCGTCCATCCCAAAATCTCACATTTTTAGGTTCAGAAAAATGGAAACTGCTCTCAAACCAAATAAAATTCTCACAAACCGCTTGTGAATTAAGTAAATGATACCCTTCTACACAAAACCCATGTTTTAGATTTTTAAAATTCATCACGGTTTGCTCATAAATTGCAGGTGAGGTTGACAGTCTACAAATAGATGTTAATTGACAAAAAATTTTGGATTGGTAATTTTAGGTTTGCAAATGGTTTCCTTCTGATCAGTATGGCCCTAGCCATGAAAATCATGCAAAAATATAAGATCGAAGGAGAGGATCAGGGAGCATAACGTAAGCAAGAAAGGTTTAAATAAATTTATCATGAAATCAACTTTGGAATGCTGTAAATCAAATTGATACCTAATTAAAGGATATATGGGATTTAGTTGTTGTAACCACCAGCAGAAAAATGTTTTTTTTATTGAGTTGAACGTACAACTTCTAGAAGTAAATCTTATATTAGAAGTAGATCTAATCCAAGATATCAGAAGGTAAATATTGATCGCATAAATTGTGTTAAATGGTTACGATTGTTGCAATTATCCTGTTCAGAATTCTCCTTTCTGGATATGAATCTAAAATAGAATTCTCCTTTTTGGATATGAATCTAAAAATGGATGTTCTTACTTTGTCTCGTCTCTTTCTCTCAATGTGGATTTCTTCTTAAAACTTATGAGAGCCGGAATTCCAAACTTTGGCAAAAATTTTGATTGTCTATTTGGCTTGGGGTAAGAATGGAAAGCATGGGAATTTGGCCAACAATCATAGAAAGCCATTGGATAGAGAGCCGAGCGATGCAAAGCAATAGATTTGGATCTCAGGTCGTGTGAACATGCAAAATTGCTTATGTTGGTTTTTTTTTGTTTTTTGTTTTTGTTCAATCAAAACTATACATTTAAAGTTGCTTTAGTTTAATTGTGGTTGCATGGTTAATTTCCAGGTATCTATAGGATGAAGGAAAAGATATGGCTGTGACTAGATTTAGATTGCAGGACAAAGACAAATAGATGGCTGTGAATCCAACCATGTGTTTTAGCTTGGAGTTGCATTGTTTCAGCCTTGAGTTGCAGCTATTTATAATTTCAGCGACTGCTTAGTCTAGAATGAATTTGCCACATCAAATTTGCAAGCTAGTTTTATTTTTAAAATTACTTGAAAAAGTTTTTAGCAAATGGAGATAATGATTGCAAATTAAGATGAAATTGATTAGGTATGTTGCAAACATTAATTTATTAGAAAAAATCCTAATTGCTTGTGTTTTAGCTACATCTGTTACATCTTATGTGTTTTAGCTGAAAAAGCGTGTTACAGCTTATTTTGCAAATAAAAAAAACAATTATGAGCAAATGGAACAAATTAGAGACGAAAAATAGATTAAGCAATTTTTTTTTCCATTCGTCAACAATAAGAATTCTTCCTGGAATCAATTTAGTCATCCTATTTCTGATCCTCGCGATTGCATGAAGTGCGGAGGAGAGCATACTTATTCTAGGTGAAAGCAAATACTGGAAATAAAATCCTACCTACTCTATGCTAATTGGGAATTAAAAAACAGTTTCGTGTAATCAAATATCCAATGTAGCCATTCACGTAACATCAATACGAATATGTTCAATGTGAATTTTGCAAATAGAAGATAAGGATAAACATAAATGTGTGAAATTAATTGATGTAACTGTGAATTATCTAGAAAAAAAGAAAAGCTAAACTGTTCTAACCTCATACTAGCTTGAAACCATCATTCGATAGAGATTTCGTAGGAATAGTTTTCACTCCTCCGATCATGTTGCAACTCCTCGTGGTCCTCCTCAGTATCTTGTTCGCATGATTGTTCGTCATTAGATGTGCAGGATTATTCGTATGTTGATTCTTCATCTATTTCTAAAGGAGTAATTAAGCTCTCGGCTGCTGTCAGGATCTCTTCTTCTCTCCTCTTCGAGAGAAGAGGAGATCCCTACTTTTGCAAGGATCTAAGTGAGTTGTTTCAAGCTTAAACTCATTGTTAAATCATTTTGAAAAAGGGATTCTTATAGCACCCAAATCTAAATGAAAAATTTAAATAAACACTCTTGTTGAAAAAAAATAAAAATAAAAACACTCTGTACAAGAAAAACAATTACTCTTCACAGTTGTGAGAAAACAAACTTGCTGAAATTGAAATTCACACTTGCATAATTGAAACACTATTTCCAAAAATTGAAATTCACTCATTACAGAAATTAAAATTCACACTCTAGTGTACGTTTGTAGAAAAATAAAACTAAACTTCAATCCATCATGCTTCCCCAGCAATGGCACCAAAATGTTGGGCCGAATTAATGTCGTTTTAATTCCATTGTAGTAATTACCCATCCATTTAATTTGTCAATCCGAGGTTCGTAGGATTACAGAGCACATGCAATGTATATGCAGGACTGAAGCGAAATTAAGCTAATCTAACCCCCCGGGAAGCTAAGACTAATCTAATCTAACCCCCCTTAAATTGAAACACGCAATTGCTAATCTAATGCAGGAAGATGAAACACACGGCTGAAAGTAAATTGGATAAAATAAAGACAACATATGAAGAGAAACAAGACAACATATGTGAGCTCACATTAACAATCAAACAATCTTAATTTAAATCACAAGAATCAATGGCAAATCATGAAAGCATCAAAACCAATATTATGAACAAAATCTAAGAATTCCCTTCTCCATATTACAAAGTCAAGACTAACTTCTACAATCTACTATTCTCTAAGATAATCTAAGATCTAAGATATTCTAAGATAATCCAGGATTTAAGATTTAAGATTATTGAAATGAAGAGAGAGAACTTATCTTTTATACATAAAGGAAATAACCATCTCATAATGAGAGATCCACTATTCACTCAACTACTTTCCTATTATTACAAGATATGATCCCTTCAAATCCTCCATGTCTCTCAACCAAATCTCCATGATCTTCTCCTTGGAATATTCTTTGCATAACTATCTCCTTGAAATGGTGGAGAATAGATACGTGAAGTCTTTTCTTTGAATTAATCCTTCACATATTCCTACACATTACAAAGCTCATCCATACTTTGAGATATTAGTGAAAAACATGTTAATTTTCTAATATTTAATCATAAATTCACTTAAAATACTAAAAATAAATAAAGTGGAAATAATAAGGTGAAACCCACATATATGTATGGAAATGGTATGACAAAAGGTTAATGGGACGATGAAATGTGAGGAATAGCAGAAGATAAAGTGGATGAAAAAGTGACATTTCTGAGTCCCAACACTTAAATTCTTGGTAGCTCTATTTCTTCCTTCTTAATCTCAATCCTTTCCTTCATTCATTATAACATCCTATTCCATCTCATCTGTCCTACAAGACAATCTACTTTAGTTCCTTTTAGATATCAGTTATAGGACTCGTTATAGCTTGTTATAGAGGTTAGTTCCTGATCATCATATATTCTAACAAGACATATACAGAATCTATTTATTAATTCTTCCTCATCTATTATATGAAGAGCTCTCTATAATGAGCCCAGGGTTTGTTTCAATGCTATAATATAAGGAGTTCCTCTTTGACTTGATCCTATGTCACTAGATAGACATTTATATAGATCCTAAGACTTAATCTCTGAAGCTATCTCCTTGATCTCTAAAGCTTTCTAATTAATATACATTAAATTTCCTAAAGACCCTATGAGAAAAGAAAAGGAAAACCTGATTATCATAGGACATGGAAGGATAAGAAGAATGAGAAGTCTGACCAAAGGAAGAAAGGTTTCAAACCTTCTAACTTCTTGAATCAGCAGAAGTAGCTATCCCAAGTTGAGAAGCATCCAGCTAGAGTGGTGGGAGAAGAGCTAAGAGATCCACAAAAAAACAGAGCACCACTCCAATGTTGGAAATGTGGAGGACCTCACATACACAGGAATTTTCCACTTGAGAATGAGAATGCAAGGCCAGCTTATAACATTCAAGAGGCAGAAACAATGGTTCAAGTAGCAAGGGTCGTCCCTAGAATCTATGCAACACTAGAGGACCTCCAGATAGATCACCAGTCAACTATGGTTGAAGTTGAAGGTAAAATTGTTGAGCATTTTGTTTCTATTTTGATTGACCCTGGTTCTACTCATAGTTACATTTCTCCTAGAGTAGTGGAGATTTGTGCTTTTAAGAATGTAAAGCATAGAAAATAGTGGTTAGTTCAACTAGCCACTGGAACTAAGAGAGAGGTTAGTGAAGTGATAGAGAAATGCCCATTGGTGATGAATGGATTGGTCACTTGTGTATATCTGAATGTTCTACCACTCAGTTCCTATGAGGTTCTCATTGGAATGGATTGGCTAGAAGCTCACAGGGTAAAGCTTGACTATTATAATAAGACTTTTGAATGCATGGATGAAGAAGGGAACCCAATAGTTGTAAGAGGCATTCCAAAGGTGATTTCTGTGAGGAATATTTCAGCAATGTAGTTGAAGAAGTTTTGTAGGAAGGGTTTCATGTTGTATGTAGCTCATATTGTGGAGGAAACAAAGAATGAAACTCCTAGGTTGGAGGACTTTCAAGTGTTGTATGAATTCATGGATTTTTTTCTTGATGAGATTCTAGGGCTTCCTCCAAAGAGGGACATTTATTTCACAATTGAACTTGTGCTAGGAACAACACCAGTTTCCAAGACATCCTACAGGATGAGTACACCAGAAATGCTAGAGCTGAAGATGCAACTGTAAGAGTTGTTGGAGAAGAATTATATCAGGCTGAGTG
This sequence comes from Pseudotsuga menziesii, assembly GCA_001517045.1. Lineage (NCBI taxonomy): Eukaryota > Viridiplantae > Streptophyta > Pinopsida > Pinales > Pinaceae > Pseudotsuga > Pseudotsuga menziesii. The sequence continues at coordinate 690,277 of LPNX010679598.1, forward strand.
TGTCTCCTTGGGGAGCACCCATTCTGTTTGTGAAGAAGAAATATGGTACTCTTAGGTTGTGTATTGATTACAAACAGCTAAACAAAGTCACTGTGAAGAACAAATACCCTTTTCCTGGAATTGATGACCTCTTTGATCAAATGAGAGGAGCAAAGGTATTTTCCAAGATTGAATTGATGTCTGGTTACCATCAGGTGAGAATCAAGGATTAATACATTCATAAGACAACCTTCAGAACAAGGTATGGACATTATGAATTTGTAGTGGTACCATTTGGTCTCACAAATGCACCAACTACATTTATGTGCCTTATGAATAGTGTCTTCAGTAGGTATTTGGACAAGCTTATTCTTTTTTTCCTTGATTACATTCTTATTTATTCTAAGAATGAGGAAGAACATGAAGAGAATTTGCGATTGGCATTACAATTGCTTAGGGAGCATAAGTTGTATGCAAAGTTGAGCAAGTGTGACTTCGATAAAGATAGAATTCAGTATTTGGGTCACATTATCTTAGAAGAGGGTATATCTGTGAACCCTAACAAGATTGAAGCCATTATGAATTGTCCTACTCCAAGAAATGTGACAGATGTAAGATCTTTTATGGGACTTGCAAGATACTACATGAGATTCATTAAAGGATTCTCCAAGGTTGCACATGGCATCACTTCTTTGAAAAGGAAGGGGATAAAGTTTTAATGGACATAGAGGTGTGAAGAAAGATTCCAGCAATTGAAGAATGTTCTCACAAGTGCATCAATATTGAAAGTTTCAAGCCCAGAGAAACATTTTGTGGTGTGTACCGATGCATGCAGTCAAGGACTTGGAGGAGTTCTTATGCAAGACAACCATGTAATATGTTATGAGTTAAGAAAGTTGAAGGAGGATGAGAAGAACTATGCCACTCATGGTCTGGAACTTGCAGCCATACTACATTCTCTCAAGATGTGGAGGCATTACTTGATGGGTAGAATATTTGAACTAAGGACAGACCATTGTGGTTTGAAGTATTGGTTTGATCAGCCTACTCTAAATGTTAGGAAAGCTAGATGGCTGGAGTTTTTATGTGAGTTTGATTTTGAAATCAAAAACATAAAAGAAAAAGATAATAAGGTGCTAATGCACTTAGCAAGAAGGTGCAATAAATGCTTGTGGCATCTCTTAGTATTTTCCAGACAGATTTGAGACAACAGATTGTTGATCATGCTGCTAAAGATGAATTGTATGCGCAGGTCAAAGACAAATTGCAGCAGAAAGCCTTGAAAAGAAATATAAGGGATATAAATTAGAAGAAGATGGAATCCTTACTTATAAGAACATAATTTATATTCCAAATGTAGCATATTTGAGGAGGGATGTTATGGATGAGATCCATCAAGCTCCATATTCTGGACACCCAGGATATCATAATACAATTGCTACAACTAGAAAGCAGTACTTTTGGCCATAAATGAAAAAGGATATGGATGCATATATTTCAAGGTGCATGAAATGTCAACAGGTGAAGGTTGAGCATCAACACCCAGTAGGTTTGTTACAGCCTTTGCTAGTTCCGAAATGGAAATGGGAAGTTATTTCCATGGATTTTATTACAGGATTGCCAATGACTTGGAGACAACATGATTCCATCATGGTTGTGGTGGACAAGTTGACAAAGGAAGCACATTTTATATCGGTTAAGTTTGCACATAAGACTGACGAAATTGCAAATATCTTCATGAAGGATATTTTCAAATTGCATGGATTTCCTAAGACAATCATCTCTGATAGAGATGTCAAGTTCACTTCCAATTTTTGGAAGGGATTGTTTGTAGATTTGGGTACAAAGTTGAATTTCAACACTTCCTACCATCCTCAGACTGATGGGAATACAAAGAGAGTTAACCAGGTGCTTGAAGACATGCTTCGCATGTATGTGATGGACAAACCAATCAAGTGGGATGCTTATTTACACTTGGTAGAGTTTGCTTATAACAATGGACAAAAAGCATCCTTGGGGATGAGTCCATATGAATCTTTGTATGGCAGGAGGTGTAGGACACCAATAACTTGGGATAATTCAGTGAATAGGGTTGTGCTTGGCCCAGAATTACTCAAGGAGATGGAGCAGGAGGTTGTAAAGATCAGGAAGAATATGAAAGCAGCCCAAGATAGACAAAAAAGATATGCAGATAAGCATAGGGTGAACAGACAGTTCAGTGTTGGGGATCATGTTTACCTCAGATTGAGGGAAAAGAAGAGTTCCTTGAATCTTGGAAGTTGTACCAAGCTATCACCTAGATACTGTGGGTCATTTGAAGTGCTTGAAATGATAGGGTCAGTTTCATATAGACTTGCATTTCCAGATAGCACTAGGGCTCATAATGTTTTTCATGTTTCTTTACTTAAGAGATATGTACATGATTATAACTATGTGATAAATTGGGATATGATTCAGGTGGAACCCAAGGGAGAATTCTAAATCGAGCCAATGCACATCCTCAACAGGAAGGTCACAATGCTCCGGAACTGAGCCATAGGGAAAGTAAAGGTGCAATGGGAGCACTACGGTCCCAAAGACACTACATTGGAGCTGGAGGATGTCATACGATTGGCACATCCATTTTTGTTCAATTCTGTAGAGCACTGAGGGTGGTACCAGCATAGCATTTTGTTCAATTTTGTAAAGCACTGAGGATAGTGTTGTTGAAGTGGGAAGGGAATGTAACACCCCAGTTTTGACCCTGTTTGCATTAAATAAATATGAGGTAAATATTGTATGGAATCGTGGCAAGGAGCTCAAGGCCAAGTCCCTTCCATTGATTGATGTTTTGTGTATAGGTGATCAAGGTTGATGCCTATAGTCAAGAACAGTATATAATTTTGGACATCATATAAATATGCAATTTAATTAAAAACCCACAACCAGCTGTGTCAATGCAACAAATAATGAGATGGGGGCATGATTTCCTTGGGATAAGGGGGGGGATGTTTAACCTTGAGCCATTTTTGGGAAAATCCATATTTCAAAAGGAAAAACCCAAAAAAGTATGTCCATTCCCCTCATGCACTCACATTTTTATCTTCCCTCATGTTTTGGGGAGCGGCGGGATGTTTTGATCATCCATCCTTCACGATTTCAATTTTTTTTACTCATTGTGCATGCCTAGTCCATCATTTGGCTCTCACTGAAATGTCATGGTACATTCTAATCATTCTCCATTCCATTATGTTGATGTGTGTTGTGCATTCATCCTATTTGTAGAACCGTGTTTGGTCAGGGTCATTTTCCTATTGTTACCATCCTCAGTCGTGTTATGAGAAATATTTGTTCGACTGTGGTATCCTCAGTGTTGTTGTGCAATGGTCTCCTCTTTCACAGAGTGTGTGGAATATTTATTTGCTATGTTGACATTGTGGTCTACTATGTATTCATATTTTTGCCTTGTTTTGAACTAGTTTGGAGTGGGATTGGGTCTAAACTAGCTTGATAAACCTAATGTAGGAAGGAACCTCACAAATAGATCTAGAGGGGCTGGTTTTCTTCTTTGCACACCCTGAACAACACTGGAATGGAAAGCATAGCTTAAGAGACTGTGTAGCAGAGAAGGGGATTCTTCTTTGTGTTGGGTGTGTAGATGTTTGAGGAGCCAAGCTCGATCTAGTGCAGGTTTCCATAGCTCAGTGGTTGAGCTCACTAGCTTAGCAATTCAAGTTTTCCATCTCCTTTGCAACCTGATAAACCCATCAGTTAGTTGGCTTCACTGAGCCTTAATGTGAATGTTGGCTTGACTGACTATAGTCTGATAAAACCAATAGTATATTGAATATTTTTTTTGTATCCTGATAAACCCAACCGTGTTGGCTTGGTTGAGTTTTGTTGTATCCTTGGCTATGTGTGAGACTACTAGTGTTCCTTATTCCTTATGGGAATCATTCCCAGCTCAGGGGTGGTAGTGCTGCTGAGAGATTGATGAGCGCATTGGCCTAAGGTTTGGTGGAACATTGCAGCAACGTAGCTGGTTACGGGAAAAGCTTCTTTCAAGATAAGTATTTCTTGTATCCAATCTATGAAACTGTTGTTACAGAGAGAAATTCCTATGACTTGGGGTACCACAATAGACAGCTTGACTCCAAAAATCAATCCTTTCCAATATGCAATAGAAATTAAATGTCTAACACTAAAGGATCAGACCTCGTACCTTATTCCGGACGGTTGAAGTAGATCCCCATTGAGCTTTCCAATCTTCAGCTTGCATTGATATATTACTTCCTCAACAACAAGTAAAGAATACAAGCATTCTATATATCATGGTGTTAGATCTATTCTAGCATATATAATCAATAATGTATAAGCATTTGACATAATCCAATGGAGAACATATTCATTCAAACACACATTATTGGACAGGAAAAGATATTTCTATTAATATAAATCAGAGATTACAAGATACAACCTCTGACGGCACGTCTGCGAACCGAAGAAACTGAATCCCCCACTTGGGCCTCCACCACTTCAATCCTCCATCTCTCGATAGCAAGCTCACAAGAAAAAGGAAAGCTTGGGAAGAACACAAAAGTGCTCCAAGGGACAAAGGGATGCACACTCAAGCATAAGTTCCGGCAACAATGGACTATAGTTTATTTGCTCTCAATTCTCTCTTATGCCTTCAATGTACCAAGGGGTTCCTTATATAGCTTTTCAAAGGGGTAGTGAAAGGTCGAATCTGAGCGATCTCAAGGCATAGGGAAGGCCAGGAGTCAAATGAGTCGGATCCATGTCAAGGAAAACTCCAAAAGGATTTGGATTATGCACACATCCCGATGTATGCAGTTTTAGTGGTCAAACCCACGTATATACGTGCTTATAGGTTTAAAAGTCACGTGTATCATTTTTCATATGTTTTTAAGGATGATCAAGGAAACATCAAAGGACAAAAAGTGGTCCATGGGGTCTAAGGAGTCTGCAGCAGGACAAGGGAAGGCCATACAAAGTGTGATTCACCTGGAGTGGTGAAATCAACTATAACAGATGCCCCCTAATGTGTGAGGTCAAAGGGGTTATAAGATGGCCGAAATACATTATAAGTCCATCCCAAAAGTGGAGTGATGAAGGATCCCAAATGGAAGACCAGCCACCCAATAAGCATAGTACAATAATACAACTCTGCATACAACTGCAAATACATATAGCAGTCTCAGATACATAAGAGTAAAATGGCCATGAATAGGCATGATACATGATATCACATATGTGGTCATTGCCACGTACAATATACATAGATCAGAATCTCCATGATGAAGATATACAAAGGACCATGATCTCCAAAATGGCTGAAGATATACAATAGATCAATATCTCCATAGTGGCTGGAAATATCTGACATATACTGGAATCAAGTAACGAGAGATGAAATCTCATGAACACTGGCACGATCAAGGAGGTAGCATATAAGATATTCCACCAATATGGAAAGTCTTCTACACAAACCGCTACGAGTACATGTCCTACTATGCGAATAGAGGTGTCGAGGTCGAACACTTGAAAGGATCCATCGATCAGGGGACATTGATGTATTCCCAAGAAACTGTCGATGGCGAGAGAACCTACCACTAATGACTGCAAGTCTCAAGGCACTCAAAATGACTCTAGACTCCAATCCCAGAATAAATGATCTGAAGTCGATGGGATGAAATCCAATGGAAGGAGGGAATTAAGGCATCCCCCATCATCCAACACGAGGTACTCAGCAAAGCTGTATAATGTGGAAGGACTTGATCATAAAGTGCACGAACCAGTAACTGTATCGGGAATGGCCGACATGCAAAGTCAAGATAACTGAGGAATGGCCAACTCAGGTTTCAACTTCCTTTGAACAAGAGAATAACGGCGTATGGTGACTGAATGAAGGCAGCATAGACTCAATATACAAACTGGGACATCTCTACGACACAGGAGGCATCGACAGAGGCTCCATAGGGACTAGAAGCTTAACCAGTCGATGGAGATAAACTCAGATAAATGAGTACAGCTCCTAAAGTCAAACTATAACCCAACCGATGGATGTGATATACAGTGCTTTGTTCGAAGGCGACACGACTCGATAGCTTCCAAAGATAACATCTTTCCTTGTCCGGCTTTTTGGTTTTTTTATTTTTTTTTGGACTTTTTCAATTATTTGAAAAGCTTGAAAAAAGAATAAACTAGCTTTATAGTTACAAACTAGGAGGAGACAAGTGTCATAAGGGCAAACAAACTAGTTCCAAGCAGTGGAACATACCTATGCTCAATGCAAGGATACATGTGTAGGATATCGACACTCAGGGGAAAATCCCCTCCTGGTAAAAAGGGAATCAAGCTCCGAAGGATATAAAAAATGGCTCTGCATGGCTAGATATGAGACAATCTCGGGTTATATGGCTGAAACACAATGTTAGGGGAGCCGACATAAAGCTCAATAAGGCAGGCAAGCTCATGATAATGCATTCACAACTTGACATAAGGGATTCTTGAGGGAGATAGACCAACAAAAGATCAAGAGGAGTATGAGGCTCTTGCGAAATGTCATGGCAACACTATATAATGGACTCTTGGACATAAGAGAGGACTCACAACATGGGTACCAAATGCAAATGGGAGTTAAATAGGACACCCATGTATAGGAAATCTCTACCATTCACATAGTACCACTTCTAACAGCGGCATGAAGGTTCTGTGATACCATGGAATGGGTTCGTACCTAAGGTTAAGATGGAATGGTCATAAGGCAATGCATAAATCCAAGCGGATGTGAAATCCTAACCTATATGCCAGTTCACACATAATACATGTGATAGGAACGAACGGGTAGAAACCTTCGAGAGAGTGTACAAAAAATGGACCCTACATGACAACTATATTAGTCCAAAAAACCCAAAATAGTCAATAAATATTCCAAACTATAGGGTATAGGGAGGAATTATCATGACAACTGCACCCAAAGGAAACAATGCGGTGAACAATGGGACATAAAAAGGAAAGTAAGGTGTAGACCCAACGTTCACACATCCACTACCACCCCCATAAGGGTGACCACTGGTGTAAAGACCGAGCAAAGGGAATAAAAATCCTCCACAAATGGAGTAGAGGATGGAATATGACTATTCCCAAATCTATGAGCACGGTAAGGGGTTGTGATGCCCCCAAGTCTAACACCAGGATCTGTACTAGGACCAAGATGGGTGATAGGATACCAGGAATGCTGGAAATAAAAGGACCTAAACTCAAGAGAGCATAAATATACTCAAGTAACCACAATCCCAAATGCCAACTAGTGCACAAAGAGCACACTCCTAAGAAAATCTACAGCCAAAATACAAGAAAACCAAGGGGAGGATATGTGAGCTCCTAAATGCAGTAGGTATGTCTCACCTGGGAGAGGCTCAAAATTCCCATTCACTACAAGTGGAGGTACGTAACCAATTATAGTGGCCCTCAGCTTCAACGCATAAAGCGACTGTGTTGTCCAACCCCAACCTGGTCGGGACACCCGCAGAATAACCCCTGCAAAGTACCCCCTCGATATCCAAGGTAAGGCAACTAAGGTCACCTCAATATAATCAATGCTCAAGTGGACAGTCGCAGGTAGGATTGACCGTATGGGTAGGGTAGCAAAGCCCGAAACTCTCAAAAGAGCCCCTAGATACGAATACAATCTTGGAAATATCTCCGGTGCTACTCAGTTATGAATAGGGGTCATCCCAATCAATAATCGCTCACACTACCTCATGCTTAACTCCCTTTTGAGAGGAGGATCCTGAGAAACACTGGTTATACGAAGGATTTCACACACTCACCTGGACAGACACCTAGATGTTGTTGTTTAGTGATCTTGGAGAATTGACATACAATGAACTATTGCAAGATCCTAAAACCTAAGCTTGTTGGTGCACCCTAAAATAGAAAAGAGTGTAATTCATTTTATTTAGAGTTGATTTTAGTTGGCTTTATTACTCAAAAAAAAGGATATGATCGTGCAACTAATGATATGAAGACTCAGTAGTGAAATAACAGTGCACACCATAACAAACAATGCTAAGTGCAATCTTTGTCAAATGAAAAATAGGGTATGCCACTACATGAGATGCATAAACATATATTCCTTTCTGAATGCCAATGCAATCCTTCCTGTATGAAAGCCTAAAAACAACTCTCATCCAAGCAATCCAAGTCAAGTACCTCCTCAAATCCATATCTAATATGCAACTAAGTGTGTAACTACTTTGTATTTTTCAATATAAAAGAATGAAAAATGCAATAAAAGTCATCTAAAACTCTCAGTCTCTGCAGCAAGTATAAAACACAAGCCCAGCAAGAAACCAAGAAAAAAAGAGTAATGCACTAATGGCAAAACAAAAAGGATAAATGACTAAAACTACTTTCAATGAAAAATCAATGAAAAAGTGATCTCTGGTCACAAAAGAAGCATCCAATAGACAACATCCGACCCAAGGAAGACCCAACCACAATCACAACCCACCCAACAACTTCCCACAACATCAAACTCACCAAAAGGGAGGATGTACGCGACTGTTTAAAGAACAGCTGTGTATATACGCGACTTTTGGCCAAAAACCTGAGTGTATACGTGGATTTTGGCCAAAAACCTACGTGTATACGTGAGTTTTGGCCAAAAATCCGCGTATGTATGTGACTTTTGGCCAAAAACCTGCATATACAGAGAAGGAAGTGGTAAAAAGTAGGCCAAGGGTCAAAGAAATAAAGGGGAGTGTCAATGGATGAACATACTATAACATGCAACACAGAAACTGGGAGAAACAGAGAGTAAGTCAAGAATATCAAGCCCATTATGCCCCCAACCCCAAAGAAAAATAGGGAACATCCCCAGCGGAGTCACCAATTCTGTTATGGAGAGAAATTCCTATGGCTTGGGGTACCACAACAGACAACTTGACTCCAGAAATCAATCCTTTACAATATGCAATAGAAATTAAATGTCTAACACTAAAGGATCAAACCTTGTACCTTATTCCAGACGGTTGAAGTACATCCCCATTGAGCTTTCCAATCTTCAGCTTGCATTGATATATTACTTCCTCAACAACAAGTAAACAATACAAGCATTCTATATATCATGGTGTTAGATCTATTCTAGCATATATAATCAATAATGTATAAGCATTTGACATAATCCAATGGAGAACATATTCATTCAAACACACATTATTGGACAGGAAAATATATTTCTATTAATATAAATCAGAGATTACAAGATACAACCTCTGACGGCACGTCTGCGAACCGGAGAAACTGAATCCCCCACTTGGGCCTCCACCACTTCAATCCTCCATCTCTCGATAGCAAGCTCACAAGCAAAAGGCAAGCTTGGGAAGAACACAAAAGTGCTCCAAGGGACAAAGGGATGCAGACTCAAGCATAAGTTCTGGCAACAATGGACTATAGTTTCTTTGCTCTCAATTCTCTCTTATGCCTTCAATGTATCAAGGGGTTCCTTATATAGCTTTTCAAAGGGGTAATGAAAGGTCGAATCCGAGCGATCTCAAGGCATAGGGAAGGCCAGGAATCAAATGAGTCGGATCCATGTCAAGGAAAAATCCAAAAGGATTTGGATTATGCACACATCCCGATGTACATGGTTTTAGTGGTCAAACCCACGTATATACACGCTTATAGGTTTAAAAGTCGCGTGTATCATTTTTCATATGCTTTTAGGGATGATCAAGGAAACATCAAAGGACAAAAAGTGGTCCATGGGGTCTAAGGAGTCTGCAGCAGGACAGGGGAAGGCCATACAAAGTGTGATTCACCTGGAGTGGTGAAATCAGCTATAATAGTTGTATCTTGTTTAATGAATTGTGATGAACATGTTGAATTCTTTGATGAATGTATTTACTTCCACTGTATAATTGCAATTGTATGCTTCTATGTATCTTTACTTTTAATGCATTTCTAAGTTTCATTATGAGGATTAGATTGGTCAGATTGGTGATGGCCTGAATAATCACATCGGTTTGGGAATTCTGTTAGCAGGTTGAATTTCCATAGAAACCTCCTTCCGAAACTTTCCTCTCTGCAACTTGCGGGATGCAGGATGCGAGATGCAGAAACGTCCTTCTATAAATTCTGGTCCCTGCAGATTTTCCTTCTGTAACTCTCCTTTCCACATGTGGGATGCGGGATGCGGCTTCACGATCTCTATCTCCGTAACTAATTATTTCTGCAACGGTCTATTCCTCATGTGGGGTGCGGGATGCAGGATGCATGATGCGGGATCATAATTTCCATATTTCCCCAATCCCATAGACTCAATATTTCCACACCGTTGATTTTTTTTAGGTTGATTCTCAGCCATTGATATTTTCCCATATGCAGAACAGATTGTGACCATTGATTTTTGTCGTGATTTTCTCCACCTTTCGATATCCTCTAATATTTTTTTCATAGATCGTTATATTGAGCACTGACATAATCAATTTCTCTAATATTGGGAAGTTATAGAATCTACATAGAGTTGAATAGATTGAAATTCGAGCTGGATTGTCCTACATTGGTTAGATAGCGATAATGGTTGCATTCTCTCTCTAGTGGACAGGAGGGGACACGACGGGGATGATAAATCCCTATCACTTTAGGACATAAGTCTAAGGATGATGCAATCCTACCACTTCACATAGAAAAAATTATATGTATTCAATTACAGGATGATAAATACCTATCACTTTAAGACATAAGTCCAATGATGTAGAATCCTACTGCAACACAGAGACAGAAGTCTGCAGATCACATTAGGTTTAATTTCCATGGATGATACAATCCCATTGCAACATCATCAACCTGCTCCGCCTTTTTAGGAGGGTATAAAACATCATAATCATTGTTCCTCCTTATGAGGAATGTCTATAACATCATCATCACTGATCCTCCTTACGAGGAAGGCCCTTTCAAACCACACCAAGCTTGTCATGGAAGTATTCAAACTTCACTCGAGACAAAGGATTGGTCAACACATTAGCAACTTTCTCATCGATTCTCACATATTGGAGCTTTATAGATCCCTTCTGTACCATATATCGTATGTAAAAATATTGTATTTCTATTTGATTTGATTTGTTATGGAACATTGGGTTCTTCATCATCTTTATACAAATACGGTGACAACATAGAATCATTGTGGTATCCAACTCCAGGTCAAATAGACCTGACATCAACTTCTGAGCCATATATGGCTTCACAACTAGTAGAACAAGATGCTATATACTCTGCTTCAGTTGTTCTTAGATAAACACTGTAATTCTTCCTACTAAACCATGAGATCATTTTGGATCCTAGACAATAAAATACACCTGAGGTTCTCTTCATGTCTAAGGCACTTCCATCTCAATCTGCATTTGTATAACCATACCATCTATAATCATGATCTCAAACATAGTATAGACCAAATTCTATTGTACCTTTCACATACCTCATCACATACTTTACAACTATCAGGTAAACACATATAGGTTTAACTAGATACTGAATCAGGGTGTTCAAAGAAAAGCATATATTTGGGTTGGTATTTGTTAGATACATTAACGAACCAATAATTTGTTTCAACTGAGTCACATCTGCTAACTCTAATGATTCATCAAATAACAACTTCAGATTGGTATCCATGGGTGTGGCCATGGATTTACAATTGAACATATCAAATCTTTTTAATATTTTCACAACATACTTTCCTTATTTGAGAAAGATTCCTTCTGGGCTTTTCCATACTTCAAGAACTAGAAAATAGTGCATCAATCCAAGGTTTTTCATCTCAAATTCTTCATGGATCTTCTTCTTTCACTCTACAATCTATTTCTCATTTCCTAACAGAAATAAGTCACCAACATACATAAATAATATAGCATGTTCATCATCCATAACCTTAAATTAAAGGCTAGGGTCAGTTTCACTTTTGATAAATCCTAGGATCGTCAAGAAGCTATCTATCCTTCCATACCAAGCTCCTACCAAGCTCCAGGAGTTTGCTTTAGTCCAGACAAAGCCTTCTTCAACTTCAAATCCTTATGGTTGTTCTGTGTACACTTATTCCTTGAATAACACCATTCATGAAGGTTGTATTCACATCTATCTAGTGTAAACTCCGCTTCATCATGGATGAAAGTGCCATGATGATTCTAATGGAATTGTACCTTGCTACTCGTGCAAATGTCTCTCCAAAATCATTTCCCTCTCTTTTAGAGAATCCTCTATCCACAAACCTTTCCTTGTATTTCTCAATACTTCCATCAGTCGCATGCTTTATCTTGTATATCCACTTGGAATATACCACACTCTTGCCTTTGGTTTGGGAACTTTATCCCAAACATCATTCTTCATTGTTGACTGGTATTTTCCCACCGTTGCTTCTATCCTTTCTTTCTTCTGTATATCTTCTTCATAATTGGTAGGTTATTGATCTACAAGATCACACATCAAATCTACATAATCGGGAAATGGCTTTGAGAAAATACCATGAAGGTGGGTAACACTTTTTTGCCAAATTTGATGATGAAAACCTATTTTTTTACTCATGTCCTAGATAGAAGCCCTCGAAACACATATATGCCATGTGAATTTCGACTTACAGTAAAAAGACAAATTGTAGAATATTATGTTGGCTTCCTAATGATATTTAAAAAAAATATTTTGATGTCATTTAATGTGTGAAATTTAGCATTTAATGAATTGTGTGACCTTAAAAATTTGAAGAAATTAATAAGTGGCTCATGTCCCACCCCAATATTATATTTTTTTGTTAATTTATTTCGCAATATACAATTATTTATTATTTTTCGAAAGTGACCACATCTAATTTCAGCATCATTTTATACACATGTGTGTCCATCCCAACTTTTATTTCATTGTTTTAAAAAATTGAAAAACCAAAGACACCCTTTTGAAGAGAACATGCTTATGTGTGGGATGTGCATTTTTAACAAATTTTTGGAGGTGTATTTTTTACCTTGTGGATTTTTCTTTGAGTTGTTTCGAAGTTGTTGTCAGGTTTTCTAAGTGTAAGTTTTAGAATGAATTGAAAAAAAAACAAATGAATGCCAAAATGTATGCATGATACCTCAATGGATAGAGGATTCGGTGATGAATCTATCGGTATAAAATCTGCTCAGTTATGTGCCATAAATGGCAGGGTCTACAACCTTGAAAGACAGAGAGGAATATTGATTTTCCTGTAAGAGGGATAATTCTCTATTTTTTAGGCCCTTGATTGAGGTATGTAGCTTGATCAAGGTATTCAAATAAATCGACCAAGGTTTTAAAAGTAGCTTGATCGAGGTTTTATTAAACCCTCGATCAAGGGTCTAATAAACCCTTGATCGAGCTACTTTTAAAACCTCGGTCGAGGTAGTTTTGAAACCTCCTTTTATAATTTTTTTTGCACAGGGACCTTGATTGAGGTATGTAGCTCGATCGATGTATTAACACCTCGATAAAGGTTTTCTTAAACCCTTGATCGAGCTTCTACTAAACCCTCGATCAAGGTTCTAAAACCTTAATCGATGGTTTAGCAGAAGCTCGATCGAGGGTTTAAGAAAACCTTGATCGAGCGTTTAAGAAAACCTCGATTGAGCGTTTGTTAAACCCTTGATTGAGGTGTTAAGACCTCGATCGAGGGTTTAAAAATTACTCGATCGAGGTACATTTTTGCATTTTTTTCTAAAGCGCCTTGCCAAAAAGTGTAACCCAACTCCATGGATGCACCCTTTGATCTCTTGCTTACTATTGTGGAGCCTTCTGGAGCTCCACACTTCTCTACTTCCTGTATAATTTATATTACCCAATAAGGCTTTCTCTTTCATGATATATTCATAGTAGGAGCTGTTTACACCTGTGCTAAATTTTATTCCTTCAGGAGTTGGTTTTCTTGATCAGGCAGGTTTGCAAGAGAAAAGGATTTCATTTTTTATGGGGAAAAAGAAAAGCATTCTGATGTGTTATCTCCCAAACTAATTTATTTCGATAGTATGAATAATTTAATTCACGCAATGAGGGATATGAATATCACTAACACTTTGAAAGCCTTTGTTTTTGAAGAATATTTGACAAATTTGTAGCCTCGGTGGCTTGGGCGAGGATCAGAACATCGCATTAGCCACTGACAGACATACAGACTATGGCTTTAGCGATCAAATGAAAACTTCAGCGATCGAAAGAAATAAGGACTATGGATCGGTGAAGTAAAGCTGAAAGTTTCCGCAGTGTTGGTGGTATAAAGCACTAAAATGCCACCGAAGTCACGAATTGAAAATTAGAACCACTACTTAGTAAGGCGTTGGAGCTTGAAAACAATAAAGATCGATAAGATAGTCCACTAAGGAGCCACAATGGCGGGAGACAAACTGACTGTGGGTTCCATGACAATAGAAACTCATCGACGATCGAAAGAACTAAGGACTACAGATCGAAAAGTTTAGAACCAAGCAGATCCACAGTATCGGTAGGGAAATAGAAAAGGCTTTCGATCAATCAATAGAAATCATCGGTGATCAGAAGAACTAAGGGCTATAGATCGACAATATAGTCCACTAAGGAGCCGCAATGGCAGGAGACAGACCGACTGGGAGTTCCATGAAAATAGAAAATCATCAGTGATCGGAAGAACTAAGGGCTACAGATCGACGAGTTTAGAACACGCAGCTCCATAGTGTCGGTAAGGCAATGGAAAAGGCTTTCAATCAATCAATATAAAATCATCGGCGATCGGAAGAACTAAGGACTACAGATCGGTGAGGTAAAGCTAAGCAGGTCCGCAGTGTCGGTAAGGAAACGGATAAGGCCTCCGATCAATGACAAAAATCATTCCGATAGCGATAAAATTTGTTTGTTTCACCTCCAAAACAGTGGCAGTGTTTCGATCTAGGGTGCCGATGTGCTAGAATACAGAGCTTCCGATCAGCGACTGCAGCGACAAGGTAGAAAATTATGGTGAATTAAACAAGAAAGGTCACTTCAGTTAAATATCAAGACGCTGGCTGTTGGTGGAAATTTCACATTGAACTAGTAGTGGTGATTATCAATGATTGATACTATTATTTAGTATTCAATCAGTGAACTAGATCTTCACAATAGATAGAAAAATAGTTAGCAAGGGTTTGAAGCCCTTATCTAAGAAAACTATCACTTTCAAGTATTTTTTGTGTAAACAGATCGGATTTTTAGGATCTGTCATTTCCGTAGAAGGCTATAAATCCCATGATTGATTTTATAATAAAGGTTTGACATCGGAGATTTGTAAGCCTATTCTATTTTCAAGTGTCTCATCTTGTTTATTCGAATTATAAGATCTTTTATTATGATTTGTTCAACCATCATCTTTATCTTTACTGTACTTATGCTTGAATGTGCATATAGGTGATTTTCAAGTTGATTAATAGCTAATAGTTGTCATCCAATTGGTGATTTAATGTGATTTGATTTATAAGTACCATCCTTGTCAGGATTTAGCCATTTATATGGATCTATTTTGTATGTAAGTCTACCAGCTTGATGAGCTCTCCATCCCTGCACCTTATTGTCAAACTACTGAACAAGTTGTAACTAAAATCCTTGTAATTGAGTGATCTTAGTGCATGTCTTGAGAGTGGGAAGTTATATAGGTCACCTGACTTGATCCATATCAGAAAACCCTAAAAACAATTGAAGTTACCAAGCATCCTCGAGCTACAACCTAGAGGAGTTTCCTGGAGTGATAACAAACTGGCACCATTGCCAGGGAGAGGAGATTGAAGCTCAGCTTCCCTAGGAGATGACATAGATCTATGCTTTGATGATAGACAAAGCTTGGACATTATTATGGTTGTAATAATCTATCTGGTAACTCCATTGATATAAGGTGGCTTCAAGAAGACCAAGTACCAGAGCAAACCCAAAGGGGCCACCAGCAACACCTGTTTCAAATCCAGAAGAAATTTTGAGGAAATCTAGGGCTTTACTAAGACAAACCAGCAGTACTGCACAAAAAGCTACATCAGGTATTTCAAGAAATATTTCTACTATTATTTCTTCTACTGAAACTCTTAATTCCCTGGAATTGTTAGATACATCAGAAATAAATCTAGGGGTTGGGCATCTTCAAGCATTGCTTCTTGTGAAGATCCCATCCCTGGTGACTCCACTGGGATAAGTATACCACTACCTTCTCAGCAAGTATCTTCATAAATGATACCTTCCACAACACTGTCCATACCCATTTCCAATATGGATTCCCCTCAATTGACCAAGATGGAAAGGATCCTGGTAGCTAGGTATGCGCCCTTAATTCTGCCAAATCCTCTCATAGCCATGCCGACTGGGGATTATCTCAAGTATATGCCTAAGTTTACAGGGGAAAGGGATTTCACTGCTGAAGAACATCTAGATGATTTTTACAACTATGCTGAAAATATTAACATAGAGTAAGAAGATGTATGGACTAGGGTGTTTGTGCAAGCCTAGATGGCCAGGATAGGAAGTGGTTTAAGGAACTGCCTGCTGGATCAGTGGCAGGCATAGAGGCCCTAGATGACATTTTCCTAAACCATTGGGGATAAATATGGGACCACCTCTACTATATCATAGAATTTAGCAACTTGAAAAGAGGAAATGGGGAGTCTGTCTCCAACTTTACCAAGAGATTCAACAATATGTACAGCAAGATCCCTACCGAAATTAAGCCCACTGATACCTCAACTAGGATAACTTATGAAAATTCCTTTGACTCTGAATTTTGCTTAATTCTTAGAGAAAGGACGTATGTTTCCTTATCACTAATGCAGGATGCTGCCCTAGAAGTAGAGTCAAACATTCTAGCTTCTCAGAAGGTCAAAGGGAAGATATACAGGAAAAAGCATCCAATAGACTATAGTGGGGCTTCGGAATCAGAGAAAAATATTGAAAAAATGACCAAACTGTTAGATAACCTGACTGCTGAAATGTCTAAAGTGAAGGACCAAGGACATCTACCGGTGAGGGGTAAAGGGCCAAGCGACTTTACTCCTCGAAACCCAAATTTTGTTCCTTATAGAAGAGGAAACCCCCTAGTTCAGATTCTCAGAAGGGAGAGAAATCAAGGGGAATATCAGGAGATAATAGATTCAGTTCAAAAATTTGTATTAGAAGAAGAGACAGAATTCATTGAAGAAGAAGGAGAAGCTAAAGACAATATCCACTACATGGAGGATGCGGTGGACTGTTTTTTCTGACCCAGGAAGAATATGAGGAAGCCCTGATTGATGAGCAGATCACTGAAGAGGCTGTCTATCAGGTTGATGGTCAGGGAGGTTACAAACTGAGGTCTAGGATGGTTGGTCCCCTCAAGAAGAATGATGTACATGTCAAGCAGCCTAGTGCACTAGCTAGAAAGGTTGTTGTTTTACCAAAGAAAGTGGATGTCTTATCCAAAGCATTGCATAAACCAGCACCTTCACCCACACCTGATCAAGTCCAACTCAAACCTATAGCTCCTAAGGTAAGGTTTCCAGATAGGCTGCATTATTCCTTCAACCTCGAGTCTGAAATTCAAAAATTGAAAATCCCTTTCCCTTTAATTGAGCTAATGAATAATGATGCATTCAAAACCTCCATTTTGAATTCCCTTTAGCCGAAGTTGCAGATTGGTGACTGACTTTGTGAACCTCCAAGATGACAAGCCTATTGTAACCCTAGGCCCCATGATCGAAGACCTAAAGGACTCCTGCCCACCATTCTATATATCCTTGAACATCCATGATAAAATCATCCATAACCGTCTACTGGATTCAGGAGCCTCTCATAACCTAATGCCAAAGGATGTGATGGATGAGTTTGGCCTTAGCATCACCAAGCCCTACCATGATTTATTCTTCTTTGACTCCAGGAAGGTCAAGTGCTTGGGCCTCATCAAAGAATTGGCTGTAAAATTAATGTAGCTACCTTCGAAAGGAATAATGATGGACATTGTAGTGGTCGATATTCCTCCAAAATTTGGCCTCTTGTTGTCTCGATCATGGAGTAAAAGAATAGGTGGCAACCTTCATATGGATCTCACATATTCCACCATTCCCATGTTTGGAAGGGAGACTAAGAGGATGTACAGGGAAAATCAGCTAGCATACATTATAAGCAAGGAGAGCCACTTAGTGAATCACCCCATCTACATAGTGGACACTGATTTTGGGTCTTGCATATTGCAAATAGATGATAATCAATAGACATCAGTTCATCTCACTAATCCCACCCGTCAGTAGCCCGAAGAAGTATCAATAATGATATGGACCATGTATTTCAATGGGGCTAGCGCTCAAAGCTCAGCAGGCGTGGGTGTAGTATTGATCTCCCCATCTAAGGAAAACATTCACTTATCTTATAAGCTTGATTTCAAAACCACTAATAACGTAGCAGAATATGAATCCTTGCTGCTAGGAGTTAAAGCTGCCAAGGAGATGGGGATCATGTGCATGCATATTTTTGGAGACGCAGACCTCATCATATAGCAGGTCAACAATGCTTTTCAGACAAAAAATATTAGATTGAAGGCCTACAGGGACGAGGTATGGAAACTTAGAGACTCCTTTATGTTTTTTGAACTGTCATATATTCCTAGGGATTTGAATCACCTGGCTGATTCCCTGGCCGTCTCTGCAAGTCTGTTTGTTCCTCCTTTACCCCCTAAGCTCAGCTATGATGTTCGGGTCAAGTACATACCCTCTCTACCAGACAATGTAAAATTTTGGAGGGTGTTTGAGAATGATGAGGAGCTTAATAATTTCCTTTAGTTAGTAGATGAATTCTCTAACACACACATAGACTAGGAAAACCTTAACATGGAGGAATCCAAACAGCTCAAGTTAAAATATAAAGTGACTGAGCAGAATATTGTCCAATTGCCCAGCAACCACATACCCCCAGGTCTAGTACCACTGGAAGAACTCTTTGATCACAATGAAATCCCTCTCAAGCCTACCAAAAAGGAGCTATACCCTACTATCCAAGAGCAAAACATAGGCAACCAAAGCCGTCCTAAACTGATAAATCTTTCCACGGAGTTGAATGTTGATCAAAATTCTGAATTTTGCAGCTTGATAAAAGAGTTTTTTGATGTTTTTGCCTGGGAGTATAGTGACCTAAAAACTTATGACACCAATATCATCCAGCACAGAATTCCTTTAGAGAAGGACACCATTCCTTTCAAATAGAATCTAAGACCCATCAGCCCTCTCCTATTACCAGTGATTGAAAAAGAGATCCACAAGCTCCTTAAAGCCAAGATCATAGTTCCCCTTAGATATTCCAAGTGGATTGAAAACCTAGTAGTGGTAAGAAAGAAAAATGGAGAAATCAGGTTGTGTGTGGATTTTAGAAACCTAAACAAGTGTTCCAATAAGGACAACTATCCACTTCCCAAGATGGAACACCTATTGCAGAAAGTCTCAGGGGCTAGAGTTATGTCCTTCCTTGATGGCTTCTCTAGATACAACCAAGTTGATATGCACCCTGACGGTCAAGAGAAGACTGCCTTTACCACCCCCTGGGGCACCTTCATGTATGCTAAAATGCCATTTGGGTTAATGAATGCTGGGGATACTTTTTAGAGAGCCATGGACCTAGCTTTTGTAGGGCTAAAAGATAAATTTGTGCTGATATATTTGGATGACTTAATGGTTTACTCTCACATCCATCATGACCACTTGCAGCATTTAAGGAAGGTATTTCTGAAGTGCAGAAGGTATGGAATATCACTGAACCCCAAGAAGTCCCAGTTTGCACTCAAGGAAGGAAAGCTCCTAGGCCACATGGTCTCAGCTGAATGTGTAAAGATCGATCCAGTAAGGGTGGAAGCAATTCAGCAGCTGTCAATACCAAGATCAAAAAGAGACATTTAGTCCATTTTAGGAAAGATAAACTTTGTCAGGAGATTCATTCATAATTTATCCATGCTAGAAAAGCACATAACAGTCATGCTAAAAAGGGATGCAGAAATAAAATTGACTAACTAGGCAAGAAACTATTTTGAAGACATTAAGAAATCCATCATGTGGGCCCCAACCCTGATTAGTCCCGACTATACCAAGGTTTTTTACATTTTCTCTTTTGCATCTTATCACAAAGTGGCAACTATACTATTACAAAAGAATGATGAAGGTCTTGACCATCCAATCGCTTTCTTTAGCAGAACATTGAGAGATGCTGAGCTAAAATATGACCCAATTGAGAAACAGGCTTATGCTCTCATAAAATATTTTAAGACTTTAAGAATCTACATTCTCCATGCAAAGGTCATTGCATGTGTCCCTTCAACTGCTGCGAAGGATGGTTTGACTCAGCCTGGCATTGATGGGAAGAGAGCTAAGTGGATTTCCAAACTCATTGAGATTTATGTAGAGGTGAAACCCACCAAGCCAGTAATGGGATTAGGTCTGGCCAAACTCATGGCCAAATAAAACTGTGAACTGACGGGAATAGATTTCACATGTTTCATATCAACAAAGGTGCAGACTATGGTAGAAGCGGAAACAGAAGTAAATCAAGATCAGAATAATAGTCCATCAGTAGCTGAGAACATATCTTCATGTGAGTGGTATTCAGGTATCATTCAATTTTTGCAAAAATTATAAGTTTCTCCTGATCTCACTCCTAACCAAGCATGAGCTCTTAAGTCAAAATCTGTTAAGTTTTACATAATTGACAAACTGCTGTACTGGAGGGATCAGTCTAGGATTTTGTTAAGGTGTCTAGATAAAGCGAAAGCATAATGGGTCATGCATCACTTTCATTCCAGTACATGTGGAGGCCACCACTACTGGAAAACCACAACCCACAAGATCTTAAGAGAAGGATACTATTGACCAGTCCTCTTTACTGATGTATGCACTTTTGTAAGGGCCTGTGACCAATGTCAAAGATTTATAAGGAAGAAGTAGCTCAAATCCTTGCCCCTTAGGCCTATTACAGTGAATGGGCCTTTCTAGCAATGGGGTCTGGATTTCATAGGTGAAATAAATCCATCTTCTAGTGGACAGCATAAATGGATCTTAGTAGCCACTGACTACTTTACCAAATGGATAGAATAAGTGCCCACTGGAAATGCCACTCATCAAGTCATCATGATATTTTTATATGAGAACATCTTCAGCAGGTTTGGTTGCCCAGTAAGGTTAGTAACTGATATTGCACCAGCTTTTAAGGCTGGGGCATTAGTTAAAATGTGTGAATTAATGGGTATTCAACTGCTGCACTCCACATCCTATTACCCACAAGGCAATGGCCTGGCTAAGTCATCCAACAAAAGCTTAGTTAGAATCATTAGGAAACTACTAGAGATAAATCAGAAAAAATAGGATTCAAAGCTTAAGTTTGCTTTATGGGCTGATAGGGTAACAGACAAAAGATCCATAGGGACTTCTCCATTCAAAATAGTTTATGGCACTGAGGTCATCTTTCCTATACAGCTCATCCTTCTAGTGGCAATGTTATTTTAGGAAGAGGAGGATGAACCAAATGATATGGTAAGAAGGATGATGGATTTGGTAGAATTACAGGAAATAACAAAGCAAGTTGTAGTAAAATCAGAAGCTCATCAATAGAGGATAAAGGGAATGTTTTACAAAAGAGCAAAGGCAGACAACTTCCAGGTTGGAGATTGGGTCCTCAAGTGGGATGCTGTCAGAAAGGACAAGGGGAAACATGGAAAATTTGACTCTTTGTTGATTGGCCCTTTTGTGATAGCCTAGGTACATAAAAATAACACCTTCAAATTGTAGAGTCTGGAAGGTGAAGAGGTATTTGATGGCCCAGTAAATGGGCATTTCTTGAAGCTCTATTTTATTTAAGGCTCTGAGGCCTTATGATTGTAAATTAGTAGATAGTAGGTTGTTTTTCTTTCAGAATAAACTCCATGCCCAATGGAACAATAAAGGATAGTGTTAAGTTACTTAGTTGATTTTAGGGAAAGGCATTTTGGTCTAGGGTTCTTGGGACCTCACTGGGAGGTTCCCATCCCCAAGTAGGAGCCAGATGTTATCTCCAAATATAATTTATTTCTATAGTATGAAGAATTTAATTCATGCAATGAGGGATATGAATATCACTAACAGTTTGAAAGCCTCTATTTTTGATGAAAATTTCACAAAGTTGTAGTTTTGATGGCTTGGGCAAGGATCATAACATCTCATTAGCCACTGACAGACATACAGACTATGGCTTCCACGATCAGATGAAAACTTCAACGATTGAAAGAACTAAGGACTACGAATCGACGAAGTAAAGCTGAAAGTTTTCGCAGTGTTGATGGTATAAAGCACTAAAATGATGTCAAAGTCACGTATCAAAAATCAGAACCACTACTTAATAAGGCATCAGAGAATGACAACACTAAAGATAGGCAAGATAGTCCACTAAGGAGCCGCAATGGCGGGAGACAAACTAATTGCGGGCTCCACGACAATAGAAACTCATCGGCGATCAGAAGAACTAAGGGCTACGGATTGACAAGTTTAGAATCAAGCAGATCTGCAATGTCAGTAGGGAAATGGACAAGGCTTTCGATTAATCAATAGAAATCATTAGCGATTGAGCGAACTAAGTACTATATATTGATAAGATAGTCCACTAAGGAACCGCAACAGTGGGAGACAGACCGACTACGGGTTCCACGACAATAGAAACTCATTGGTGATCAAAAGAAATAAGGGCTATGGATCGATGAGTTTAGAACCAAGCAGATCCATAGTGTCGGTAAAGCAACGTTCAAGGCTTTCGATCAATCAATAAAAAATCATCGGCGATCAGAAGAACTAAGGACTATAGATCGATGAGGTAAAGCTAAGCAGCTTTGCAGTGTCGGTGAGGCAATGGACAAGGCCTCTGATCAATGATAAAACTAGTTCGTTTCACCTCCAAAGTAGTGGCAGCGTTCCATTCTAGGGTGCCGATGTGCGAGAAGACAGAGCTTCCAATTGGAGACAAGGTATAAAATTATGGTGGATTAAACAAGAAAGGTCACTTCAATTAAACACTGAGAAACTAGCTGTCGGTGAAAATTTCACACTAAACCAGCAGTGGTGATTATCAGCAACTGCTACTATTATTTAGTATTCAATCAGTGAACTAGATCTTCACAATAGATAGACAAATAGTTAGCAATGGTTTGAAACCCTAATCTGAGAAAACTATCACTTTCAAGTATTTTTTGTGTAAACAGATTGGATTTTTAGGATCTGTCATTTCTGTAGAAGGTTATAAATCCCATGATTAATTTTATAATAAAGGTTTGACTTCAGGTATTTGTAAGACTATTCTATTTTCAAGCGTCTCATCTTGTTTATTCTAATTATAAGCTCTTTTTTTATGAGTTGTTCAGCCATCATCTTTATCTTTACTGTACTTATGCCTGAATGTGCATCTAGGTGATTTTCAAGTTGATTAATAGCTAATAGCTGTCATCCTATTGGTGAGTTAATGTGATTTGATTTATAAGTACCATCCTTGTTAGGATTTAGTCATTTATATGCATCTATTTTGTATGTAATTCTGCCATCTTGATGAGTTCTCCATCCCTGCACCTTATTGTCAAACTACTGAACAAGTTGTAACTAAAAGCCTTGTGATTGAGTGAGCTTCATACATGTCTTGAGAGTGGGAGGTTATATAGGTCACTTGACTTGATCCATATCATAAAACCCTAATTTTTTTTTAAGTTACCAGGCATCCTCGAGCTACAACCTAGAGGAGTTTCCTAGAGTGATAACATGATGTATTAAAAAAAAAAGAGTTTGCTCATTTTAAAATGAAATATTGTAGAAGGAGCAAGTCGACGAAGTCGACTTGAATGAAGACCGACTTAGTCGATTAGCTGACTAAGTCGATGGGCTGACTTAGTCGATCAGCCAACTAAGTCGATGGGCCGACTTAGTCGATCAGCCGACTAAGTCGATGGGCCGACTTAGTCGATCAGCCGACTAAGTCAGTTGGCTGACTAACTAAAAAGATTAGGTCGGCTAACTAACAGTCGTGTCGGTTCACTGAAACGACAGGTAGTTATTTTGTAACTATTTATAAATTGTATATATTAGGCTGTTGAGCCAAATGAGAACTCATTTCAGTTCTCTGCCTTGTATGAACTCATTGCAATAATATAATCTGCTTTCCTATCTGTTCTTGTCTCTTGTCTCTGATTTATAGTTATGTATGTTTAGTATGTATTATTGGTAACCTTATGTGATCTGTGAGATTACAACATTGGTTCGGTCTGGTACATGCAAGGTCAGGACCCCAAATCCTAGGACCTCGACTACTATCCGACGGTCGATCATATTTTTCGGGAGCTGACCCGACAGGCTCAGAGAAGAATACAAATATCCGAGGCTGCCAAACAGGTCGACTTCTCCATTACAGAGCCACTTACCGACCAGGAAAAAGAGGAAGACTACAAGTTGAACCTCTACATCAGCACATTTGTGTCAGAGGACACCTCGACCGAGACCACCAGTCGGGTACACATCACTGTCAAACCTTCGACTGCAAAGGTAGTCGACCCACAGCCGACAGAACAACAAACAACCCCCCCGGCTCCAGCAACTGTCGACCCAATTCAAATACCGACAGGAGAAGTCGAGGACGCCGACTTGGAATATGCTTTATCCAAAAGCATCATTAAAAATCTGGCCAAGGAGATAGCTGTCGCCAGAAAGAGAATCAAGGCCCAAAAACTACAACAAGGCAAGGGTAAGTGCAAGCTTCTTCTTGCTGACTCATCCGACGATGAGGAGGAGTTAGTAGCCACAGCCGTCGACGTTGTCGAGGATGCCGCTGCAAATAAAGTATCATTTGAAACTTAGTTTCAACGGTATCTAGAAGCAGGAGCTCCAGAGGGTCGGCCAAAGAAATAAAAAACGACACCGACGACAGAAAACATTTTCGACCTTATGTCGACCCCTCCACCCCCATCCCCGACACTTGTAGTCAAGGAGCAAGCATCAATACAACAGTCGGCCAATCCCCACAACATATATCAAAGAGCAATCCCAGAGACAGTCAAAGCCAAGGTCGACCAAGACGCTGAGCTTAAAGCTTTATTCGCGACGCTGCCTGCACTGTTTCAGTTGGCCCACAAAATACAAACAACAGCTCCTCTCTATGCAAGCAAAAATCCCTATCCAACAGTTACGATGACATTCACATGAAACCAACAACGCGACGTAATTGGAGCATCACAGTCTATTACAGAGCCAATCAACACCGATGCCTAGGATGACCTACCCACTACACCTTCGGAAGCAGGTATCTCTTTCGACGGAAGCCCACAACACACTCCAGCCAACCAATCCACTCCAGTTCCTTCTCTGACCCCATCGCCTCCACCACCACCATCACCACCCCCCCCACCACCACCAGATTCACAACCAGACCTATCACAACCACATACATCTTCCCAGCCGGACGTAGTCATACCAACCCCCAACCATAAAATCCATCGACTTCCATTCCCCCGACCCAAGACCCAACCTAAACTGCCGAAGGCACCCAGGAGCCGGAGACCGACAAACACAAGAAGAAAAAAGCACATCAGACCAAAACTTCTAACCTTCGGATTAGCTTAAGGGATTCAAGTTCCTTGACCGACACAGAGGTCGGCCAACTCCTCAAAACCGTGGCCAAATAAGCAAAGCTAAGGATGGTTCGGAAAAGTAAAGAGATTACAGCCAAAAATGCAGAAGAAGTCGATTTTATCGGAAAATGCAGAGCTCTAGCACAGACTGTGATACCAGTCCCGGTCGAAGTCGACATAGATCGACCACTTGAAAGAGTATACCAGTTCTTCGAGACTATGGTATCGACCGTCCAGGCCCGGATGCAAGAGACTAAGGAAGAACAAAAGGAGGAAACTGCTTGTCTGCTCCTAGCACAGTACACTGCCTTCTCAAAGGCGTACAAGGTGCTGCAGGACCACATGGAGGAATCGTTCGTCATAGAAGAAGTGTTACACGACTGGCCTACTCATTATGGGTAGGTCTATCAACAGACAAGGCAGACATGACAAGGAATTCAGTCTTTGGAGGGCAAGAAAATGACAGAGATAGGACTCAGACAAACCATAGAGGATCAGATAGTGCTGGAGAACAACAAGCTGCTGAAACTGGAAAGGGAAGCACACCAATGGGTGCAACAGGCTCTACGAAACCTAGAAAAGGTCGATATCATCTACCCCTAGATGAAACAATTTATCAACGTAGCAGAAGAGTAGAACCACTCCTTAGGCCCCAATATGGAGAAAATTGCAGAAATTCCCATTTCAGAAAAGATGTCGGTACTGTCAAGTTTAACGGCATTGATGATCAACATCCAGAAAGCTTTGAAGAGTTGGACGGACTTTCAGCATCACCTAGCCATCACAGCTTTGTCCATCATCGAAGTCTGCATCCAGAAGAGACCAACCATCCATCTGCATAGTCCACAGCAATAGCAATTTTCAACGGTTCGACAGAGTTTCATTTTTTGTACCTCCCTGTTTCTTCGGGACGAAGAAACATTTTGTTCGTGGGGGATATGTATAAGGAGGAAGTCGACAAAGTCGACTTGAACGAAGACCAACTTAGTCGATTAGCTGACTAAGTCGATGGGCTGACTCAGTCGATTAGCCGACTAAGTTGATGGGACGACTTAGTCGATTAGCCAACTAAGTCGATTGGCCGACTAACTAGAAAGATTAGGTCAGCTAACTAACAGTTGTGTCGGTTCACTGAACCGACAGGTAGTTATTTTGTAACTGTTTGTAAATTGTATATATTAGGCTGTTGAGCCAAATGAGAACTTAGTTCAGTTCTCTGCCTTGTATGAACTCATTACAATAATATAATCTGCTTTCCTATATGTTCTTGTCTCTTGTCTCTGATTTATAGTTATGTATGTTTAGTATGTATTATTGGTAACCTTATGTGACCTGTGAGATTACAACAAATATGAAAATTGGTTTTATATCTAAATTCATCTTTATAATCGAATTTTTATGTTTTTTCACCGAAGTTTATTTTTTTCATTAACTTGGCTAACAAATTATGTTTAAAAATATGGTCGCATAGGCCCAGGCATTCAATACACCAATTAGAGCCCAAGCGCTAATCTTCCAATGAATAATATGCATCCTTTGTTCCTTGATATTATGTATAACTCTTGGCATATAAAAAACCTTTAAACATTTTCCCTCCTTTTCATGTGGGATATGACTTAAAATCCTGCAAATAGAATGGATGATCAACGGTGCATATCATACCACATTTCATCGAACGCTCTAGAAACTATTTCTCTAATCAAAGAGCAAGAAATATAATGTTTGAAACCATTGCGAAATGGTGTTAAGACCACTAGCAAAATCAACGGCTCAGATCCTATTAAATCCCTATCAATGGTCCACATTGATCTCAAAGTGGTAAATTTCATGAGGTTTAAGTGGTGAAGGCTCAGTGAAATTTTATGTATTGTAACAAATCTTTTTCTGTGAAAATGACTGTTTAAGTCATCAGTTTCTAGGACCTATTTCTGCCAAAGAAGATGGATTTCAAGAAACTAAGAGAGGTTTTTCTTTAAAACATTCTTATATACAATAACCTCTCTCAGTGTTTACACAACTATTATGCATTGGTATAATCTAAGCCATCTTCACAGGGTATTTTCCCATAATTTTGCAATCTTGTCTTAGTCATCAACTTCAAAAGCAGTTTATGACGACATGGAGGGGAATCTATCCAAATGAATGCATGGGTTTTGTCAGGAACATGGTAAATTACAAAACCTCTATTTTTTTTTACACATGTGTCACCATTTGATACATGAAGGTGGATCTTTGGGACCTATTTTCAGCAATCCGTCTCTTTAAAAGAGTTGAAATGGTGAAGATTTGGGGGCATTTGTATCAGAACGAGTGTTTGTAATGAAGAAAGGATACTTCACCCCTATTTTTCAAGAGAAATCCAAAGCTGAGTCAGCACCAAACCATTGGGAGTGCTCCGAAACGTCACTTTCAACTAGCAAGCCTGAGTCCCGGATGCCATAGTTGTTGTTTTGATCAAGCATGTGCATCATCGCATATTTTCCTAATTTTTTTATGATAATGAAAATATACCACCTCAAGAATTTGTCAGGATTTGATTCCCATGCTATAAAAAAATTGGGCTTTGTTTCGGGGTTGGTCGCAGGAGCCATGGCATTATAAATATGTCCTCAATTGATGAGGAAAGGGTTGGAATTTTCATTCAGAGATCATTCTGCTCTCATTTTGTCTCTGTAAATCTCTTGGAAGTATTAATGAGAAATATGCTCCTACGTTTCTAAGATTCATCATGGTGGCTGCATTCAGTATGTGTTTGTTGTTTATCTTTTTCATTTTTATGTATTTCTACTAATGCACTCTAGATTGGTATACAAGGAATTCACTCTCAGTTAAGTGATCCTCATATTAGAAATTGCATTTGTTATTGTGTTCTGGTAAATTCTTTGGAATTCATCTCCTATGCTCCATTGTAGTTCCTAGCTTTTGCTATTTATTCTACTAAAGGAGGTGTAAGAGATTCACCCACAGATAAGTGCCTCTTGCTTCACTGGGATTATTCCCCTTTCCCCCTTACCACCCTTTCAAGATATTTGACTGTTTGTGACACTTACTTTGCCTCAGAATATAAAGGAAATTCCCTCTCTCATTTTTTTCTATAATACCCTTGATTGATTCAGGATTTGACTCCATTACCCAATGATTTTCTTGTCTATCTGTTCTGTCATTTTTGAATCCATGAACGCCCTGTTACCATATGAAATATAGCCTTCTATGATCTTTTCAAAGATTTATATATATGTGTTTATTTTCTATGTGACAAGAGAGATCCCTCTCTAACTGTATTAGCTAGAATGCAGTCTAAAGCTGGTTTGAAATCGTTACCCCTGTGACTTCCTATGACAACCATAGGAAAATTACAGGGTACTAACATCTTGGCACCATTTCCAAGGATCTAATTGCTATTATTTCCTTGGGAGAACAACATTGCTTCAGCTGGATGACTTGGTCGAGCAACCGGTCCTAGACAAATAATTGGTTGTACATGCTTTGGTAACTCCACTCGAAAGCCTTGGAAGGTGACTCCACTGGAAATATCGACCACCCAAAAGCTGCAAATATTTTCAGAGTTCCTATGGCAACTCCATCTATGAAGAATCCAGTCTTCATAATGTTCCATGGAAGCTCAACTATCAAAGGGTTGCAAAGCTTGAAGAGCTTATTCAGTTTTTTCATCATGAAGATGAGTTCTATATCCGTGAGGTATGCCCCTATGAATCATGCTCATATTCCTAGTTTTCCAAATCGAATACCTAATATAGATTGGCAAGCATATCTCCCAAGATTCAAAGATCAAAAGAGTGGAGATGTTTCCCTTCATTTGGTTAGATTTCATAAGTATATATATGCATTGGGGGTTGAGTTGCAGGAGGATTCTTTAATGAAAATGTTCATGGTTAGCTTAGAAAGAAATTCAAGGTCATGGTATGAGGGATTACCAGCTCAAAGTTTATATTCCCTTAAATTCTTTCATTCAGTATTTCATGAGCATTTTAAAGACCAATACCCTTCATTACTGCTAGTTCTAGATTGTTGCACACATGATAAAGGTTTCATTGAACAGCTGAAAGGAATGTATGGTGAGGATTTTATGGATGAGGAACTTTTAGAAATTTTACAAGAATACTCATTTCAAAAATAAAATTAAAAACAAGTGCCATGATATTCAAGAAAATTCCGAGCAATTAGGGATATCTTCCTTGACTGAAATGGATATATTCAGTAGTTTTTAGTTTTCATTTCAGTTTCTCAATCGTGTTTCAATGTTTGTTAAGTTTTGGAATTCAAAGCATGTTGAAGATTTCAGAGAATTTTAGGAGCCTCCCAATATATTTGGCACATGATCTATGGGTTCCTTGCTACCTCACAGGTAGGTTAGCATCCTCGATTTGGAGCCACTGTTAGCACCTATGCTAAATTTTATTCCTGTAACTATTGGTTTTCTTGATCGGGCATGTTTTCAAGAGAAAAGGATTTCATTTTTTATGGGGAAAAAGATAGGCATCCTGGTGAATTAAAAAAAAAAAGATTTTAGTCATTTTAAAATGAAATATGAACATTGGTTTTATATCTAAATTTGGCTTTATAGTCGTTTTTTTATGTTTTTCCACTAAAGTTTATTATTTTCATTAACTTGTCTAATAAATTCTATATAAAAATATGGTCACATAGGCCCACACATTCAACACACTAATTAGATCCCAAGCACCCAAGCACCAAGATTCCAACGAATAATATACGTGTTTTATTCCTTTATATTATGTATAACTCTTGGCATATAAAAAACCTTTAAACATTTTCCCTCCTTTGCATGTGGGATATGACTTAAAATAATTACAAATAGAATGGAATATCAATGGTGCATATCAAACCACATTGCATCCAATGCTCTAGAAACTATTTCGCCAATCAACGAGAAAGCAAGATAATGCTTGAAACCATTGCGAAATGGTGTTAAGACCACTCACAAAATCAATGACTCAAATCTTATTAAATTACAATAAATAGTCCACATTGATCTTGCAATGGTAAAGTGCATGAGGTTTAAGTTGTGAAGCCTCGAATTTTTTTTATGTATTGCAACAAAACATGTTTTTCTGTGAAAAAGACTGTTTTAGTCATTCGTTTCCGGGACCTGTTTCCACCAAAACAAGATGAATTTTGAGAAACAAAGAGATTTTTTTATTCAGAACATTCTTACATACAATAACCTCTCTCATTATTTACACAGGTATTATGTATTGGAAGAATTGAAGCCATATTCACAGGGTATTTTCCCAGAATTTCGCTATCCCGTCTTAGTCATCAACTTCAAAATCCGTTTTTGAGGAGCTGTAGGGGAATATGGCCAAATTAACACATGGGTTTTGTCGGGAACATGGTTAATTACAAAAATGTCTCTAGGGTTTTACATATGTGTCACCAATTGAGATATGCAGGTGGATCTCTGAGACCTATTTTCAGCAACCCGACTCCTGGAAAGAGGTGAAATGGTGAAGATTTGGGAGCAGTTGTATCAAAACGAGTGCTTGTAATGAAGAAAGGATCCTTCACCCCTTCTGTTCAAGACAAATCCAAATCTGAGTAAGCACCAGGCCATTGGGAGTGCTTCGAAACATCACTCTCAACCAACAAGCCCAAGTCATGGAAGCCATACTTGTTGTTTTGATCAAGCACGTGCATCACCGCACATTTTCCTAATTTGTTTTTGATAATGACAAATATTCCACCTCAGGAATCTGTCAATATTTGATTCCCATGCTGTAACATAATTGGGCTATGTTTTAGGGTTGGTCCTGGGAGCCATGGCATTATAAATATGTCCTCAATTGATGTGGAAAGGGTTGGAATTTCCATTCAGAGATCATTCTTCTCTCGTTTTGTCTCTATAACTCTCTTGGAAGTATTAATGAGAAATATTCTCCTGGGTTTTTGATATTCATCAAGGTGGTTGCATTCAACCTGTGTTTCCTGTTTATCATTTCAATTTTGTGTATTTCTACTAATGCACTCTATATTAGAATACAAATAATTCACTCTCAGTTAAGCGCTCCTCGTATCAAACGTTGCATTTTTTATTGTGTTCTGGTAAATTCTTTGGGATTCATATCATATGCTCCATTGCAGTTTCTAGCCTTTGGTGTTTATACTACTAAAGGCAGTGCAAGAGACTCACCCACAGATAGGTGCCTCTTGCTTCCTTAGGCTTCTTACCCTTTGCCCCTTAACACCCTTTCAATATATTTGGCTGTTTGTGACACTTACTTTGTATTAGAATATAAACGAAATCCCATCTCTCATTTTTTGTATAATACCCTTAATTGGTTTGGGATTTGACTCCATTTCCCAATGATTTTCGTGTCTATCTATTCTGCCATTTTTAAATCCACTAGTGACCCTATTACCATTAGAAATATAGCCTTCTACGAGTTGTTCAAAGCTTTATATATATGTGTGTTTCTTTCCTTTGTGATAAGAGAGAGCCCTCTTTGACTGTATTGGATAGACTACAGTCTAAAGTTGTTTTGAAATGGTTACCCCTGTGACTTCCTGCCACAACCATAGGAAAATTACAGGGTGCTAACATGAGATTCTTGAGGTTCTAACATATCATGATCCTCTGATGTTTCATTTTTTGGGGAGGGTGCAACTTCTAAATTTCTGAGAGGTAAACCTTCTTCATATACTTCTTCATGTTTACACTTTCTGGATCTCTTGAGAAATACTTTTTCATACTGACACTTTCTGGACTTCTTCAAGATGATAGAATCGCACCCAAGGTGGTCGAAGGTGAACCCCGAGGTAACACCATAACCACTTTAAGAGAGGTATATGACTTCTCTGTCTCTATAGAGGGATCTCTCACAGATATATAACAAGGCTATATATAGACATGAAATGAAATTCATATATTGTTTTGGTTGAAATAGGGTAAGGGTACATTTGGCTATGGAGTCATAATTATCAAGAACCACAGAGCAGTTTGCATGCTAAATGTCTGCAAAAGAAAGATAATACTTTGGTTACGTTTAATATGTTTTGGTCTGGTGATAAGGAATAAATGATGACAGTCCATTAACACAGACCACCAACTAGATGAATTATGCATTAACTTTGGTATAAATGATTTGTGAATATTTGTAACGATAGCCAGAGCATAACCGAGTATGAATTATGAAAACTATCACACACTTATCTCAGATATGAAAGAAAACATAATGGAAATATTAACAAGAAGGACATGCACATAAAGAAGAGAAATCAGAGACTGTAATTGAGAAATATACATGAATTTTTGCATTCAAAGGCTAGCATTCGGCTGTGCAACTTTTATTAAAGACATATCTCAAAATTACATAATGTAAAAGTATCACGGGTTTCAACCCTTTCTTCCTCTATTGAGGGTATATTTATAGTATCCTAGGCTCCCAAGACTAACCTCAAAACAGATCCGAATTCAGTTACACGTAAAAATCAAAATCCTAACAAACGCTTATATGGAAGATTCTCCATGATCTAAAAAACAAAACAAGAAATCACACTAGAACGTGCATGGTGGATCAATTAGGAAAATTTGATAGTAGGGACTCGGGATCTCTTGCTAAAAATGACAGTAAAAAACTATCTAATGACACAATAGTCTCCTTCATCCCTTTATATTCATACAACGAAATCAATTTTGGACTGTTGATCTTACGTCAGGATTCATTCTAGGCCGTCGGCTTGGGGTCTGCGGGAAACAAAGAATGGGATACTAGATTTCTCTAGGTTCAATTTGGTCTTTCTACCCTTGCCCTATCTATCCGTCCCTTTATCTTTCTGTATCATTGATCTTTTCAAGATTCATTCTTAGTCTTTGATCTAAGACCAGGTCATAGGATTCAGAAAATGGGAAATGGAATTTCGACCTTTCATAGCAAGGAACATTATATTTCCGCCCTTCCACTTCCACCTTTAGCATAAAATGGAACATGGATACTCCAACTTTATTCATCGATGTTTCTCTTCTTCATATTCCTCCTTTTCTCTTTCGCCTTTAGAGGAAAACGAATGGCGGATTTTCCAACTTTCTCAACTACAATTCTCCCTTTTCCGCTTCCTCCCTTAGTAGAAAATAGATTGTGGAAGGTGGAATTTCTACTTTTCGTAACCAAACCTTAAGTTTTCCACTTCCTCCTTTCCTCTTCCTCCTTAATGTTGGACCGTTAATATTGGGAGGAGACATCCTGCTGGGACATCAGATCCTAGATAGCAGAAGGCAGGAATCGGGATTTGAACTCTTTGTAGCTGAAACTTTTCATTATTCACCTTTTCGCTCTCCCACCAAAATTATCCTTCCCTGCACTTAGGATTGGTGGAACTATTTCAAACTTTTGATTCAAAATTTAACTTTCATCTGAACCGTCAAAATATGTGGCTCATATTCAATTCTGCAAATATCAACCCCGAATTTCCTCCATACAACTTCAATTCACGGAATTATTCTCATCCTTTGATCAAAAGAGCCTGTAATCTCCATCGTCCAAGTGTTAAAGGGACTACCACATTTCACAAATTTCAATTGTGTTTTTATCCATGCATGTTCAATCAGTAGAATCATTCTCTGTCATAGATTCATCCCCCACTTGATCTCCATCGTTGAAACATGCACTCCTTTTAAATCATTCCGTAGATTTGAAATGTGATTTTCCATGAACAATTCATACCAACGGAATTCATCTTCGCCGTTTATCGAAACCATATTCGATATCGGCCATTGAAACTTGCAGGTGTTTAGCCAATTCTGCAAATACAAAAAGTACTTTTCATTATGCAACTTAGATTGGCAGAATGGACTTCCACCGTCAATTTGATCTATTTGTTGATCACTACCATTGAAAAAAACAAGCCTCTTTACACCATTTCGTTGATTCAAGAAATTTATTCCACCCTGCATGTTGAAACATCAAAATTATTCATGACCAGATATCTAATTTACCCTCCTTATCCAATGGACACTTGTATCTAGAAGTTAATATGCTCCCGCTTATACTGAAATTCCTAAACCTTTTCATTTAAATTATTCTTTTTCTATCACTATACAGCCTGGAACAAATTTTCTTATTCTCATACATTTTCGAAGCTGAAAAACTAGAATTCTTCAATTATTATTTAATCTCAGCTTAGGAATGACCTTTGAAATACCTGCAAAAACTTATTAATATCCTCCATGGTCATATGATATGAAAATTGGCAAACCTTGTTTCTCCTTACACTGTTTTATACATCTCCAACTACTTAGCACAAAAACAATGCTAACAAAGATCACACATCAAATATACATAACTAGAAAATGGATTTGATCTCTTGCTTACTATTGTGCAGCCTTCTAGAGATCCATACTTCTCTACTTCTTGTATAATTTATCTTACCCAAGAAATATTTCTCTTTCATGATATATTCATAGTAGGAGGTTCTTGAGGTTCTAACATATCATGGTCCTGTGATGTTTCATTTTTTGGGGAGGGTGCAACTTCTACATTTCTGGAAGGTACACCTTCTTCATATACTTCTTCATGCTAACACTTTTTGGATCTCTTGAAAGATACTTCTTCGTCAAATTATACATCCCTACTAATCTCCATGTGATGGAATCTTGGAATGTATATTCTAAAGACTTTGGATACTTCACAGTATCCAACAAATATTCCCTTCTTTTTGGAAGGGTCCAACTTGATTCTCTTTTATTTTGGAATGTGAACATATACTGGGAAACCAAATATCTTGATATGGATCACTTCAATCTTCTTTCATGTGAACATTTCTTCTGGAGTCTTGAATCCAAGGGAACTATGGGATAATCTATTATGTACATAAACTGTCTTTCTTAGTGCTTCACCCATATATGCATAGCTTCATCTCGATCATGTATCATTGTCTTCACTACTTCCATAATGGTCCTATTCTTTATTTCAATGACACCATTCTATTGAGGATTGTAGGGAGTGATTAGTTTCCTCTTAATTCCAGTTTGTTTACAAAAGGCTTCAAACTCTTTTGAATTATATTCTCCACCATTGTCTATTTTGAGTGTCTTGATTCTTCTTTGTGAATGATTCTCTATCAAGGCTTTGAATTCCTTGAATTTTTCGAATACTTCATTCTATGTTTTAAAGAAATATATCCATGTATTTCTTGAATAGTCATCAATAAATGTAACATAATATTCATAACCACTCAAATATATGGAGGGAATTGGAATGCATACATCTGAATGAATTAATTCCAACGTACCTTTAGTCTTTGTTTCACTCTTCGAAAATGGATTCTTTATATTATTTCCCCTTGCAAATCCTTTGCAAGGGACTTCATGATTGATCTTCAAATATTGTAAACCTGTTACAACTTTGCTCACATGGTGTAGTTATTTTTAGTTGATGTGAGCCAGCCTCCTATGCCATAGTTCACTTGGGCTAGTGGTCTCATGAACAAGGGTTGTTTATGAAGGTCCCTTGAGTTTATATAATACTCCTTATTCACCAATGACAACTGCATCTTCAAATGATTTTCCTTTGGGCCACATAAGTACTTGTCCATCTATAAATGAAACCCTATATCCTCTCTTATCTAATGTTGAGATATAAAGTAAGTTCTTCTTCAAACCTAGTACATATAAGACTTCCTTCATTTTCATCGGGCTTCCAGAATCAAGCTGGTTTCTTTCTTCACCAATACCTTTGATAGGATATTGATAGTCATCTCCTAATGGTACTTTCTCGGGAGATTTATTCTCTTCAATTTTTGATATATTTTTCTTTTGTCCCGTCATGTGCTTTGAAGCACCACTATCAATAATCCTTATATCATCTCTAGGTGTCATAGACCTAGAGAGTGAAGAGAATAATACATACTCTTCTACATCTTCTTCTTTTGCTTGTTTTGTTTGAGGTCCTTCTTCCTATTCTTCTTCATCTTTAGCTAGGTGTGCATGATGTTTTTATTTGTTATTCTTGTATTCTTATTTATTCAATGGACAATTTCTAGAAATGTGTCCTATCTTGTGACAATGGAAACATTGAAAGTTGGATTAGTCTTTCCTTTGATTGTTTCCTCTTGTCCTTTGGAACCTCTTGGGAGGTTGACACTTCTTGTAGCTTTCCTTCTTGAATTTAGATTGACTTATTCCTATTTTGGTATGGGTGTCTAGGGATTGATCATATTCTTTAAGTAGATATTTTCTATTGGCTACTCTAGCCTCCTCTTGGATGCATTCTTCTCATACAATGTCAAATTTCATACTTTCCTTTCTGACACACATAAACTGTATGAATGAATCCCAAGGTCTAGTGATACCATTGAGAGCAGTCATAACTATTTCATCTTTATCAAGGGAGTCTCCAATGGTGTTTGTAGGTGGATTGGATGCACATGGTGCGAAAGCAACAAGGGTCAAAGAAAACTGTGCAAGAGGAGGATGTCAACAAGTGGTAGGCTTGGTCACATTATTGCAATTTTGGTCCAAGTTAATTAGGAAATTAGTTATATGTGGACCTTTTGTAAAGGTGCAAGCCTATAAATAGAGTTATAAATGTAGTAGTAGATCATCGAATGTAGGTTCCTTAGAGAGGATGTTAAGTCTTGGTCAAGCAGTTTTGCAAACTATTTTGTTTTATGGGTTTGGTTCGAGACTGTCGACCAAGGGAAGTGTATTCAAGATGTATTTTAACAAGCATAAGTAATATGATAAAGATGTTTCTATAAATTATTTGTTCCCTTTTTATACGATTCTATATATGATCTTGTGATTGTTTCCTCTATGGTTAGTTGATGTGATCTGAATGGTTAATATGTTTCTATCTAATTTCTTAATGTTTTTCTTATATGAATGATGAGAAGTATTTACATGGTCAATGAATCATTTCTTGTCGATCTCTTTCTGGATAATGAAATGGTGCAATACTATACTTGATGATAAATAGTTGAATGATAAAGATAAAACCTTATTCTGGATCTCTGAGTGTGATTGCGATAGAAAGAGATTAAATGCACAAGTCCTCTTCTCTTCTACGTAAATGTGGTTCTTGCATCCCTCCCTTAAACATATCGAGTCAAAATACATCTACTTCATAGGTGTTCCTAAATAGGGTAAAACCTATCTGGGCCATCATTTAGGGAGATCGTGTTGAAGGGTTTCGACAGTGTGTGAACCCCTGTCGATGAAAGTGTGTCAACAAATGGTTTCGTTGCCAGGAACTTAGTGTGAGGATGAAGAGGACATGTTGTGGCACTCGACGAAACCAGAGATCAGAGACTGGTTTGATCAAAAGTCCCTAGAATTCATAGCAGAAGAAAACCAAAGATCCAGACTGACAATAGAAGAGTGGTTGGGAAGACACCTATACTCTGATATCCATGAATATTTCTTTTCTTAATTCCCGATAATCTTGTATGAGTGGTTTGAATGGTTGACCTACCATAAAAGGAGCTTCCAAGGAGATGAATCTACTTGTTAGACCCATGAACTGATTCAAAAACTAAAAGCGGTCAACAAAAAGGCATCAAGGGCTGTTGAAGTGTGGCTCGCCAGCATTTTGGAAGAATATATCACTAAGTTTTCAGTTGACATAGCCAAATCATATAGTGAAGAAGAGAGGGAATTCTTCCAAGGACCAATAGGTAGGTTTCTATTAGCTTTGTAATTGTGGATTAAAATTCTTATCTGTGAAAAGGTTATATGTAATATTAACTCCAACAAGTAGAGCCCTCATGTGCAGAGGTTACAGGTACTACAAAGACTAGGGTTGGATGGAATGATATGGGGTAGATGGATGGTAGTTACGAAGAAACTATGAGGGAAGTTGAGGAAGAGTGTGGTATTCTGTGAAGTGGGCCAAGGTTCCAGCAAGAGAAGAGGCAGAGGACTGAGAAGAGTCTTGGTGAAACTGGAACAAGAAACTATGAGATAAGATCACAAGGGACTGTTGTTTAAAATTCTCACCTCATGCGGACAAGAGTTGTTTCCCTAGATCTGAATGGTACAGGTCTAGAACAAACAAGTGATAACAAGGATAAACACTTTCCCTAGAATGGATAGATATCTGGAATGAGTCTTTTATCTATCCTATAGTATGATGCATTATTATTCTATGGTGCTATATCTCCATATATATACCAGCAATAAACACATCAAAAAACAAACAAGATTAAAAGTACTAGAAAATGATCTACAACTCTATATCACTTACTAAGGAATTTGATAACAAAATGAGTGATCATAATGCAATACATTTTATGGGAAAGAAACCATCATTTCATTAAGATGGAAGAAGAGAGATTACGACCATTTCCTTAGTGTTGTGATGCCTCCTCACAAACCAAGTCTTGTCCTCAAAGCTCCAACTTGCCTTCTTTATTCTCACCCTAGATTTGGCCAGAACTTCAGTGCAACAACATAACTTTTCTCTCTTCAACACATGGAGGATGAGCTAGTATTTATAGCCCTTGGGAGGATATGAATGGTTGATAAAATCATGGATGAGGTGGAAGGGATGTCCTATTATGGGGGATCTCGATTCCAGGTGGTCGAAAAGAGTAGGGATGAGGGTGCCATGAAGCCTTCCTTCAAGAAGCTTCATGAATCTTCTCTTTTTCCTTTTAAAACTCAAGCACCACTCTTTCACTACGTAGACAGAGAATTACCAAGGTGGAACTGCTTATTAATCAAAGAGTTTAAGGTGGTGGAATCGCTCATTGTCAAGAGACAAGAGGGATTTCTGAAGAGGGTAACGCTTATTGCATAAAGAGTAGAATTGGTGGTGGACTTAGGTATGAAAATAAGAGTCTTAGGCAATGTCCAACTTCACATTTTGGGGGTTGAAGGAAATTTATAATGTTTTGGGCCTCAACACATGATGGTAATGAGAATTGTGTGTAATAGGGACTAAGCGACCCTACAATGATGAAGGTGTAACACCCCGGTTTTTACCCCGTTTGCATTATGTATATAATGTAAATAATCGTGGTGAGAAGCTCAAGGGAAAATCCCCACCATCGATTTGGTTGTGTAGGATTCGGCAAGGGGATAGTTGTCAATGGTATATCATGCTATCCGACACATTATAGTTTGGGATCATGTAAACACGCACATCAAATAAAATAAACCACAACTAGCTACAGCAGGGAAACGTTGAATGAAAAGGGCAGGATTCCAAAGGATAAGGGTGTGGGGGATCTCAAAACCTTGGTCTTTGGGGGGAAAAGCCTTGTTTGGGTTTTCCATCTTCCCTTGTCTCATCCAACCTCTTTATTGTTTTGCTGAGTTTTTGAGGCATTTATTGCTGGAAGTAGAGGGTGGCAGGACTGTTAGTCCTTGCCACACGCTCACTCCACCAATCCTCTCTCCACCTTCACGTGGGTAAAGGGAACCATCACTATGCGGCCTCTCTCTAGGCCTTTGGGGGGGTTCACTCTCACGCAGGGATGCGCAGGAGGAGGATGGATCATCTTCCTCACGCAAAGATGAGTTAAGAAGGGGTGTGATTCTTGTTTGGGGGTCCGCTTTCTTTCTCTCACACCGTTTGTTAGTCTGTGGTGGTGTTCCTCCCATTCACGCAGAGACCCAGTTTTCCCTTTTGCATTATTGCACTGTGTGTTGTTTTCCATCCTTCGTGGTGGATCGTGAGCCGTAGACTGCTGTGTTTTCCTCTTTCGATGGTGATTTTCTTTGTGTATTGTTCCCTCTTGTTCACACTGAGGGCCTGTGTTTAATCCACCCTTGCCATCGGTGAAAATATACGCTAGGATTTTCCTGTGAAGAAAGGACCACTGCTTTCCAGCGCCGTTGGTTAGGTCTGGACGGTGTAGTGTCTTGTCACTTAGCCGTGGAACCCTGGATGTAGTTCTTCACTGATCGATGATTGCTGTGAGAGTATGCTGTGGTTCCATTATTAAGGGAGGATCCCTGTTTTCCATTGTGGCTGCCTGGGTTTTCTTCCATAGTTGTCAGTTAAGTTTTGCCTAGTCCATGCTGGGAGTTCGGTTTATTATCCATTGCAAACTGTGAAGTTTGCCATTGTTTATATTATGCATTGTGGTTGTTGATGCACCCTATTTTTGGGTTGCTGATTGAGTTGTTTTGGCCACGCTAGGGCCAAGAACAACTCTAAGTTGTTTTGTGGCTTGAGCTGTGTTTCACCTTTGTTGGGAGTGTCATACGGTTGTCTTCACAGAGCTGTGAAGGGATTGTTTTGCTGCGGTATGCAGTGGTTGGTCTCCAAACTATTGGGAGTGGGATTAGAGGCTATGTATGCGCGAGAATACTGGTGTTGAGGCCACCAGCTTGGAATTTATCCTGTCTTAGCTCCTTGATGACTTGGTAGGACCCTGTTGTGTGGGTTTGGCTGATTGGAAAACCTTGGCTATGTGTAAGCCTGCGTGGACCCTTATTCCTTGAGGAATCATGCCCAGCTCAGGGGTGGCAGTGTTGCTGAGAGATTGATGAGCACACTGGCCTATGGTTGGGTGGAACGTTGCAGTGACATAGCTGGTTGCAAGGCGAGCTCTTGATTGAAAGATAAGTAATCCTAATTGTTTCACCTCTGCAATTATATCTGTTGTTCCATGAATTATGATGAACATGTTAAATGTTGGAATGTGTGTGTTGCTTCCGCTGAATGTTGAGTAACTATGCATCTTGTATGATGGATTATGCATCTTGGTATGTGTTATGTTTAAGCTTTTTATTTCAGCATTGTTGTATGTTCATGTTCATGGGGGCTGTTTTCATGTTTCTTTGGAGTTCGTAGTGTCCTCTTCGTCGGTCGGAGGGTCGGGGAAGCTACAAAAGGAGATGACCAGGCTATGCCCGATCTTGAGGTAGTACCAACCCCAATGGCGTACCTACACCTATGTGCACTGCACCACATTTAGGAATAAACACTAGATCAT
Organism: Pseudotsuga menziesii; assembly: GCA_001517045.1. Classification (NCBI taxonomy): domain Eukaryota; kingdom Viridiplantae; phylum Streptophyta; class Pinopsida; order Pinales; family Pinaceae; genus Pseudotsuga; species Pseudotsuga menziesii. The sequence continues at coordinate 731,804 of LPNX010679598.1, forward strand.
CACAAGACTGCTTGGTGTGTCATCACCAAAGCAATAGTAGCGGATCAACGAGTACTAGAAGAAGGCTTAGAATGGTGGGTGAAAATGTAAATTTACCTTTGTTCCATGGGAACGGGACCAAATATCCCGAGCAATATTGGTTTCTCCATGAAGCGGTATGGACTGTGAAGAAATTCCAACATGAAGATATTAAGAAGTGACAAATTTCAGAGGTCGTGCATTAGATTGGTATATGAATTTCATACAAGTTCCGATGGGGCATCAATAGAAGACTCTAGTGTAGATTAGGACCACGTTAATTCAGGAATTCCAGAAACCCAAATGTGAGTCGTAGTACATAACTGAATTGAAGGAAATCAAGCAATATATGAATGAGTCGGTCTCAGATTTTGATTAGTGATTCAAGACGCTGATGGCTAAGGTCAGTTTTAGAATTAGTGGCATGCAACACAAAGAATGGTTTATTGCAATGTTGGTGCCACACATCTGAATGCAATTAATGCAACAAAATATTGTGATGCAAACTAACACTTTGTAAATTGCGATGAAGATGGAGGCTTCACCAGTTGGACAAACAGGTGTTGGGATGAATCAGATCCAATCACAATTGGAAAATATGGCGATTCAGTTGCAAGATATCAAGAAAGGAAAAGAAATCCATGAAGAGGTATGGTGTACTCGATCATCAGAGGAATTTTGAGGTCTTAAATGGGCCTCCTAAGGAAAATAATAAAATAATATTTATTAATTTTGGAGGAAAAAAGAAAAAAACTACTTTTTGTGTTCGTATTTTCGACATATCTCCNCTCATTGGATGTGGAATTTGATTCTGCATCCAATTAGTACCAACATTTTATACTTTTAACAGACCTCGCTACCCCAAAAACAAGAAATACCTGAAAAACAGTGATGATGACATCATCATCACATTTTTCCAGGTATTTCTTGTTTTTGGGGTAGTGGGGTCCATCAAAATTATGCAGTGTGGGTACTCGTTGGATGCAGAATCAAATTCTGCATCCAACAAGCTCTCCTGGTCAAAATTTGAGTAAAAACACAGGGAGATATGTCGAAAATACGAACACAAAAAGTAGGTTTTTTTTTATGACAAATATGTCAATCAACCATTATGGTTAACTCATTTTATTGGAATTCTATTGGTTCTTGAATTCCAACTCACAAGAACTTACTTTTGGCGCGTTTTCTTATAAGGCCCATTTTAGACCCCAAATTTCCTCTAATGGTCACATGGAAGGACACCATAATGATCATTGTCCAGACTTCTACGATTACTCTAAGGATGGTGATCCTAATCCATTAATTCAAGGAGGGTTACCAAGGTGTTGAATCTTTCAAACTCGAGGACATCGACATGAGGAATTTATATATCTCCAAAAGGTAGTATCGAAACCTACAAATTTGTTTTGTAATTTTTGTCGCTCTGTTGGTCATGAAGAAAAGGATTGTCGAGCATATGACTTGCTCCAAGAAAGAATGATGGCTACATATTTCATGAAACGGGAATAAAATCGACCAACGAAGAGGCCGCAATTGCAGAAACCACCTCAATTTGTGCAGAAACAACTACAATTTGCACCGTCATAGACACAGTATAATCAGATGCAGTATAATCATCCATAGTCGCAGTACTCGTAGTTACAATATACTCAACCTCAGTATATTTAACCATAATTGAATCAGCAGCAACAACATTTTAATCAACTGCAGTACCAACTGCAATGAGGATTCTGAGGAGGTTGGAATGAAGGATTTGGTTGAGGAGGAGGACGAGATCGTGGACCTATGCAATGCTATAATTGTGGAGTATTGGGGCATTATCAGGGAGATTTCTCAAAACTTCAGTCGCAATGTACCTATTGTACCACTACAGATCATACTATTGAATATTGTCTGCAATGAATCACAAAATTGAAATTGAAGAATGCTCCACCACCGTAGAACCAAAATCAGAATATGAACCACAATGCGAACTAAGATGTGAACCAACCTAAAAATCAGAATCAAGGAGTAATAGTAGGGAAAATTTTGGTGGAATCCCGGACTCAACTTGCAGATATTGGATTCATAACCTGAGGAGCTTTGATAATGGGAGATGATGACCCACTCCCACCAATCTGACCGACAGCTCAAAAGAATGTGCAATTTGATGTTGACATAGAAAAAGAAACATTCCTCAATGCAAGAGACATCATAAAAGGGATACGGGTAAGTTTCTTATCTATAAAATTCCATCTTCATTTGATTTGACACTTGTAGTAGGACCATCATGGAACATAACATTCTACCCTCTTCTACAATGTATCCTAAATAAAAAAAGGGTAGAGAGAGAAAAGAAAAAACGAGAGAGAAAAAGAAAATATTATGGTATTTTTGCGATAAATTTTTATCTCAAAGTCGTATTAGGGGACTCTTGATATTTTTGGAAAGGTCTCATCGAGGGATACAACTTCTGTGTTTTGAGCTTCATGATATTCCTCACGGTTTGGACGGTACGTTCATTTTTCTAAATCTGGGCATGAGGAATCTCGAAAAGCATATTTTCAAAGATGATTTTTGAAAAGAATCTTTTAAAGTATCTTCTCAAATATGATTTAAAAGATGATTTTTAGAAAACATCTTTGAAAAGATTCTTTTTGCGATTCCTCATGCCCAAATTTACAAACATGCACATCCCGTCCAAACCATGAGGAATCTCGTGAAGCTCAAAAAACAAAATTTGTAGCCCTCAACAATACTTTTCCAAAGGTACCAAGAGATCCCCAATCCAACTTCAGGGATCAAAAGTTATCATAAAAATACCATAATATTCTATTTTTCTGTCTCATTTTTGTGTATCTCTCTCTACCGTTTTCTTAATAAGGATACATTTTGGGCTTTTTAATTCCTTTTGAAGGTTGGAACATTGCAAAATTTCTTTGAAATTTGTTTGTTGTTAGAAAATGATCCTAATGCACTAGCTGAAATAGAAAGTCTGCTATACCGACTAGAGAAGGGGCGACAAGACTACGTCATGAACTCTTTGCATAAGAAGAAAACTGGAAGAGAGATGAGAATGAATGTCCAAATTGGTGATTATGATGTGGACTTCGTCATCTTGGATCTAGGCTCATATGTCAATATTTTGACAAATAAAACATGGGAAAGGATGTGTAAACCACAGTTGGTTTGGTCCCTTGTGCAAATGCGATTGGAAAATTAGGCCAGAGTATTGCCAATTGGTCAAGTATCTCACTTTCTTTTCGAAGTAGATGGAATGAAGACTTATTCTTACTTCTATATTATTGAAATCATCGATGAAATTAGCTCATATCCTACACTACTGGGGATTGGATGGGCTAATAATAATTTGGTGGTTATTAACTTCAAGAAGAGAGTAATGACTTTCGAGAATCATGACATGTAGATCATTTCCCCATCGGATCCAAGTGAAGGTAGAAGATATGTCGAACTAGTAAAGGAGGAAGTCAAGGGAGGATGGAACCATGCATACAATATTTCAGAGGACTACATCCATCCCACTGCGGATGGGGGATGGGCTGGCAAAGTTCTAGCTTTGCATCATCAGATTCTAACGATGCACTAGAGAATTGGAAGAATCGGGTACATGAAGTATCAATACATAAGTGTGGGAGAGCAACTCAATTGCTAAATTGGGTTGCAATGGAGTTTATTGAGATACCAACATATGAAGGGCTACCCAATTTAACTAAGTTTATCGATGAGTTTTAAGGCAAGGTATCAGAGTCCCAATGATTGCAGGAATTGGAGGAAGCGTTGAAGGCCACTCCAGCAATATGGTGGGAGACGCATAGGTAATCGATCGACGGTTGGCTAATATGTCATAGACTAATGGAAGTATTATTTGGAGCACCAACGCACTATCAAGGAAAGAAGTATGATGGAAGGAATGATCCTAATGATCATCTGGTATCATGTCAGACTGCATGGGTATCAAGGTTGAAGGATAAATGGGTACATTCTTTTATCCACATGCTTGATGAGATGCCACAAGAATGGTACGTATTAGAAGAACTCCAGAGGGAGATTACAACATGGGAATACTTGATAGTCTATTTCAACCACACTTTCATCTTTGCGGATGTTGATCCAATGATACATAGTGCACTTTAGCACATCTGAGATGTCGTCTTATAAATGTTCTAGTGGAATTTCCCATAGAATTGCATGAGACGCTAGTAATGCAGTTGATGATAGAGTGTTACAATGTGATAGGATAACTTGACGATGAGGATGATCCAAGGAATATCAATATCACAAAATCTAAAGGAAGTCAGGATATTGCAACACCAGAGATGTGGATCGACAAATTCCAACAACCTCTTAAGCTTTGAAAGGTCAATATTGGGATGGAAGAAGAACCAAAGTTTGTCAATATAGGATATTATTAGGACAAAGCCACTATGACAAAGATTACTGATTTGCTGACCGAGTTGCAGGATTTATTCCAGACTAAATTTTATGAAATGAAATGGATTTTAGGGGACTTGGAAGAAATAAAAATCCCACTAAAGCCAGATGTGAAGACGATAAAGAAATGCCCTTATCGATTGAATCCATGATACACGGAATGAGTGAAGGTTGGGATCTACCGGATGCTAGATGTTGGAATCATTGAACTCATGGAAGAGTCAGAATGGATCAAATTGATGGTTGTTCAAGATAAGAAGACGAGAGAAATCCGAACTTGCGTCGATCTCCAAAAGCTAAATGGCACATGTCTTCATGATCCGTTCCCAACACCATTTGTTGATGATGTGCTGAAAGGATAGTGGACAAGAGATATATTCATTCACATATGGATTTTTAGGTTACCATCAGATAAAGATTGTGAAGGAATATCAGCACAAAACTACCTTTTTGACAGAATGGTGATGTTTCTAGTACACAGTGATATCGTTTGGCTTCAAGAACGCACCTACGATATTGTCAAGGATAGTAGTCATTGCATTTAAATATTTAATTCAAAAAAATTTAGTGGTATATATGGATGATTGAACTGTCTATCGAATGGTGAAATACTCCATTGCAAACCTACGACTGATGTTGGAGAGATGTTGACAACATCATATCTCGCTAAATATTCAAAAGTGTATATTTATTGATTCATTTGGAATTTTGTTGGGGCACATCATCTGTAAAAAAGGAATGTTGGATGATCCTGCTAAAATCGTGATAATTTTTAATATGCCCCCATCGACGACGGTGAAGAAACTCAAGGAAACATTGGGCCATATGGGGTATTACTGGAAGTTCATAAGAGGATATGCAGTGATCACAACACCAATGGAGAAGTTGTTGAAGAAAGATGTGAAATTGAAATGGAGTCATGAGTGTCAAGAGAGTCTCGACACTCTCAAAAAGAAGATGGTAAAAATATCCATATTGGCCTTTCCGAACTGGACGAAGGAATTTCACGTCTATGTCGATACATCATTAGTCACATTAGGAGTAATATTGGCATAGCTAGGTGAACGAGCGATTGACCACCCAATTTATTTCGCAAGCCAAAAGTTTTCATATGCATAAAGGAACTACACCATGACTAAGCATGAAGGATTGGTGATGGTATATGCACTACATAAATTTCATCATTATATGTCGGGAGGAGACTTCAATATCTTTACCGATCATTCCTCACTAAAATACCTTGTCAAAAATCCAGTGTTTGGGGGAGAGATTTACCGATCATTGCTACTTTTCCAATAATTTGATTTTGATATCATTGTGAAGATGGGTCAATTTAATATCAAAACTAACCATTTATCAAGGATTGAGACAAGACAAGAACCAACTAGCATCGAGGATGGCTTACCTGATGCACAATTGTTTAAAGTTGGAATGGTGGATGACCATTACGAAACAAATTACGCATTTTTTATGAAGAGGGAAAGCACCATACAATTTCATGACTAGTCAGAAGAAGCAATTGGTCATTTGAGCTACATTAATTCAGATAATCGCTAGAAAACTCTATAAGATGGGATCGAATGATATTCTACGTCGATATGTTCTACCGCATGAGCAAGAAAGGATACTGGATGAAGCACATGATGGAGTTGCATGAGGACACTATTAGCACCTTCTAATTTTCCTATGGTTGTGGTAGGAAGTAACAGGGGTAACCATTTCAAACCAATATTTAGACTGTATTCTAGCCAATGTAGTCAGAGAGGGCTCTCTCTTTGTCACAATAGCATTCACATATGCATGTAGCTTTGATAAGAATTCAAAAGGCTATATTTATGATGGTAACAGAGTTTATTTGCAAATTAAAAGATTGAAAGACAAGCATATGTCAAAAACATTGGGCTATGGATTCACATTCTGAACCATTCAAGGAAATTACAACAAATAATGGAAAATGATTTTCCCTTTCATAATATGAGGCAAAGTAAGTGTGAAATTCAGCCAAATATATTTAAGTGGTGGTAGGATAAATGAGAATAATTCCAGTGTAGTAAGAGGCACCTATATATGGATGAATCCCTTGAAAACACCTTTAGCATAACAAAAAAATAAAGGAAATGATAGAAATGGAGCATATAACAAGGATGAATTCGATAACAACCATTACAGACACAAAACAAATGCTACATTTGATGAAAGGAATGCTTAATAAAATGAATTCCTTACATACAACTAGAAGGGATTTAGCAGGAATATACACATATGGAAAATGATGTAAACAAGAAACACACACTGAATATAAACACTGTGATGAATCTCATAAGCTTAGGGAACCATTATCATTATCACTCCCAAGAAATTTTGTAGAGTTACAATATGGGCGCAAAGGCCTCAAAATTATAAAAGTCTAATAAAATTTTCAACCTAATTTTCCTCCGAAGAGGTTACATTTATAATGCAATGGATCCTAAGACCCTACCTAAAAAATGAGCCTAATTAGGTCACTAAAAAAGGGAATCAATCCCGAATCAACATAGTACATTTCGACAGTTGTGAAGTGGTGCATTCACCATGATTTTTACAAAAAATAGGAAATAAGGAATATCGAGAGCGGTAGATAAAATAGGTAAGGTGAAGGCTAGTGGCTCAGGCTCACTTGACATGACAATGATGACTTGGAGAACCCTTAATGGTTTTCTGCTAACTCAGCTCGACTTTTTTCTCCTTCTGCTTCTGACTTTTATGTTCATTCTGTGTTTGATAATATGTTATGTCTGTGTTCGCAGTTAGAGGGAATTTTTATGTTCCTTCTATGTTTGGATTTCTGTCTGGTAGCCTATATATCTCCTGGTAACACTGTTAGGTTTGCAGACCTCAAGGAGACAGTTATGTTTATCAATAGTACTAAATCCTTGATGGGATTTTCATTCTTATTTGCTTCTGGATGCTATTACCAATGAATGAGTACACAATCTATGGGTAAGCCTAACAGCTCATGGTCATCTCTCATACCATCAAGGGGTCTATACGCATGTTGGGTATACTATCAGTGATATTATTCATCCACTACCTAGACTAGATCCTTCTTCTAGGGTATGCCAATGCGACACATCTTTGGATTCATCATCACCTTCACTAGAGTTAGCAATTTTTAGTAAGGATGGTAATGACATAGACCTTTGACCATCTCTCCTCGAGTCTTATCATTCATTCAGACCAATCATTCCTAGCAATGGATATTATATACTACAGTAATTAAGTCCACAACTTTGTCTAGAGGCTTCAACGGAATATCCTTTGAGTCATGAACCCTTGGCACTACTTCCACAGTGGTGCTGCATTCTTTTGGGACAGTATAGTTCTTACTGGCATCAGAAGGAATTCCTAATGCGATGAAAATATTTACCCCGACGGTCGAATCAAATTTTGTATGAAGGCTCAGAAGTGGTTGAATTTCCAAGTAGCGCCCAGCGGTCAACAAAACACATCGAACAACAGGATTCTCAAGTAGAAATGTCATTATAGATTTTGTATCGAGACCCTTAGGGCCCTTAGCAAGATGATAGTTAGTCATCCTTTTTATTCACTAGTATTTACTCACTCTATATCTTAGAATGGCTCTAATGGTGGAATTATAATGAGCCATGCGGTTGTTGAATCATCACTAGTGGTTGAGTTCAATCATGATTCTATTAAATCCTCATACATGCCATCATCACATGGAATAATGACAACGTGAATTGTTATGTGGGTTCCTGATTTGATTCCTTATGTGTAGGTGTCAACTATGTTTCTCTTTTCTGTTGGGACATCATGATATTAATGGAAGAAGTGACCCTCGTCCTCATTTGCAATAAGCTTTAGGTTGTCTCATGGTTCATGGACTTCACATTTCTCACTTCATCAATCCTTCCTCATGATGGTATTGATACGCCTTTGTTTTCAGTTCCCCTAAAAATTACCACACTGCATGTAAAGGTCACACTCACCCTCTTTTTCCCAATCATCATGGCTCTCATAATAAATATTATGTGCACCAAGCAGTGAATCTTTGGACTCCGAGGTGCGATCTACACCATCGATGCTATCCTCCCTGCTCTTCATTTCATGACCATCCTTTCTTTCTCTCCTTTCGCATATTTGAAATGCAAAAAAAACATAGCCATAGATATCCTCTACAAGAGATCTCAATTGTCCAAGTATGTGAGACTTTACCCTATTTCATGATCCATTAGCTTGCTAAACCTTGCGATCCTTTCCATCATGAAACGGGTTGGGAAAGTTGACCTAAGTTCCAGCATATCTCCCCCATCCAAAGATGTGGGGTTCACCAATATTTCTCTGCGCCTCACCCTATTATACTTCGCACACATTTGATCTGTGAAATCGATTAGGACTGTTGATTAACTGTCTATCAGGTTGTCATCGTCTGAAGGAGTGGGGTCTACCAATATTTCATGATCTCGACAGATCTTATCCCTCCTACACCTTGCATCTGTAAAAATTATCTCTGCCATAGATATGGTCCGCTCTAAATCATAGTCATTGGAATACTCAGTTTGTACCAGATTTTGTAGCCTCAGTATAGGTTATCTTTCATGCATGTTATATTTGTGAACTCTCTGTCTGTCATCGATATTTTTTCTTTCCAATCTGATGGTTGATCTTGTTTTTCATTCAACCTTGTTCCACCCATGCCATTCCTACTTTAAAATCAAGCACCTTCTCTCAATGAAATCCTTGCCAATTATTGATCTTCTTCTCCATGGATCTACGCCATTCAAAACTTCCACATGATAACCGCAAGTGGATCTTTGGATCTGGACCCAAACGCAGGGTTATACTCCATGGTTTTTTTATATTTTTTCATGACACACCATGGGATAACCCTATTTGATGTTCAAGATTACGTAAAAACCTCCCAAACACCTCCAAATCATAAGATATGAACAAAAAATTCCTATACCCTCCTTCATTTTCACTGCTCCAAACCTTTGCAGGAGGATCAGTGTAGCTACTTATGTAGAAACTCAAAATTTAGCACAGGTACTAACATCGGTTCCAATTTGGGGATGATATCCTCCCTGTGAGGTAGAAAAGAACCATGTAGACCATGTTCCTAATCCATTGGGATGATCCCAATTATCTCTTGAAATTCCCACAGCAGGCTCTGAAAACAAAACTAAATAGATGTTGAAAAATAAACTGAAATAATTTCTTAAAAGAAATGCTCATCATGTCGATCTTATTCATCTCTACCTACCCTACCTGCTAAGAATCAATGCTCAATCAGGTCACTTCTGACTTCCATTGAATCCAATGAAACAGATTACCCCATATGCAGATCTTCTTCTCATGCTTCATAAAAAATAGCATTGAAAAGATGAATGGTAAGAGGTTATGACTGAAAATTTGATATCTACTACACATAGATAACCCACCATTATCATCATGAAGCGTATCCACATATCTAGCCACTGGTTCATGACAGCCTCTAGAAAATTATGTTGTGCCTCTACCATGACAAGCTTTCTCCATATATTCAACCGTTGGATCATAAAATCCAGAGAATTCTCCAAACATTTATGTCATGTGCTTGCCCCAATACTGTTGTCCCAACTATACCTTCCCCTGCATACTTTCCAATTGTTCTTGAAAATAACCATGCAATGGATTCTCATGACAACTTGTAAATGAGACATCAGTTACTTTACTCCCAACGCTAGAACCCAAAACCTTCTTTCCTTTGTGCATTTCACGTGAAGTCTTTTCAATAAAATCAAGTTAACTAAGCTCTTCTTGATACAAGAGTTTTGAATTGGAAGAAAAATAAGAGCCATCCCATTTAGGGCCCTCATCTTCTTAGTATCTATCCTCATATTTATCATACATTGGAGGACTGGAATCTTCTTCAAAACCCCCATAGGTAGGACTTGCAACAGGTTGGATGCCTTCTTCATCAAACCAATTATAATAATCCTCCTCCATAGCTCTAGGATGATCATCTTTTGGCTCATAAAGGAAAATATTGGAATGTACAACATATCCTACTAGGTCACCCTCCTCATTATCCATCCCCAAAAATTCCATGACATCGTTCCTCACCTCCATTTTCTATGTTTGATTAGAGACCCTTAATATTTGTTTCAGAAAATCAAACAAGTCAAAGAATAATGGAAAACAACTACCTTCCTCTTGCTAATTGTATTCTTCATGAAGGGTGGGATTGGGAGGAAAAGGAGACTTTAGCTGTTTATCCTCCCTTTCTTCCACTAGTAGAGGAGGATCTGTATGTTCCTGCAGATCTTCAAGTGCAATTTGAGTTTTCTCAACACACAAGGGTCCTCTAAAGTCCTTATTTCTTATGAGAGGTGGGTTGTGGTTTATAATAAATCACTCCATCAACCTCTCCATGGCCTCCATCATATTGTCTACCTTGTCCTCTGGTGCATTAGAGGGACATGGCTAGGTGTGATCTTCATTCTTTCCTCTTCCTTCTCCTCTCCCTTTCTCTCTAGCAGCAGTCAAATTTATCTCTACCTCTATGGAATCATTCCTCATGTCTACTAGGGAGACCGATCCTCTTCTCCTTTAGATATAAGCCGATATTATTCTTCTTTGTCGCATGATTCTTTATTACAATGCGGTGCCAATTCAAAGTCCCCTATTTCAGTCACACTAAAAATTCCTCTCCTTCTTGAATCCCTTCTTCTCTTTCCCAACCGAAATATTATTCCACTCCTTAGGAAACCACCTTCTTTATCAGTCTCACTATCAATAGAAAACATCTCAATGTATTCTCATCCATTCTTCTCACAATATTTCTTGTGATTGTTGGATAATACCACAATACTGAGAAAGGGGGGTGAATCAGTATTGTCTTTTTCTTCTTTTTTTAAATAAAATGCACAAAGAATCAAACAGGTTAAGAAACAAATTTTATCATTTAAAACTCAAAGAGAAAAACACCAATTCAAACTCATTAATAAGATGAATCTACAAAATTTGCTTCATCTGCTACTACAGAAAGGATGCAACAACACCCTGGGTTTTTTCCTACTACAACATACAAGGATTTTCCAACACCCTGGGTTTCTTCCTGCTACAATAGATAAGGATGCTCCAACACCATAGGTTTCTTCATGCTATAACAAACAAGGATGCAACAACACCCTTCGTATACTTATAGTCTTCCCTAGCACCGCCCTACCATCCTGGACTGATTTTTATCAATATGTTATTCACTTCTTAGACTCTGTCATTCGCATACCCATAGATAAATTATTTCCTTCAATTATTCTGTTAATAAACACCTTTATTCTTCCTGTAGACACATCTCTTCACCATTTGTTTTATTCCATTCTTGATCATGCCTCTTCAAACAATTAAGCTAATTCCCTGTAAATTAATTTGTTGTTCAATTTTCCAGTTGGGACCTTCTACATTCTCCATCCTCGCAACCATCCTGAGTCATTGATCTTATATCAGGATTCTTCTTAACCATAGATTTCAGATAATATGTGGTATGTGGATTGTTGAACTGTGACATTTCTAAAAATGTATTTCCGCGCTTATCTTTTTGCCTCAACCATTTCGCACCATTGATCTCCTTCAATATTTTCATGGCCGTCGATTTGAGGTGGATATGTGTCATTTTCCAAAAATCATTTCTCAATTTCCTCTTTTTGAAATAGTCTTTCTACACCAAACATTCCGCATCGTCAATATTTTATGGATGTCTCCTGACCATCGATCTTCCGGATCACGGGATGCGGAATGCGTGTTCTCAAAAAACCAAGCGTTTCTTTTTCAATTCCTTTCCTTCCATTTTTTTGCACTAACCTTTCTGCATGTGTATTGCAGAAATCGAAAAACATAACTTTTCCAAGACTTCGTATTTTTTCTTTCTGCCTTACCGCTCTCTGCACTGGCCTTTCCACACGCTCCTTTTCGCACTGCAGATTGCGGAATGAAGAAACTCAACTTTTCCATGCCTTAGAATTTTTTCATTACACACTTCTACACCAACACTTACACTCCTACAACTTTTCACAGATCCTCGAAACTGTTGATCTCCTGTGAATGTGCTTACAATCACCAATATGATGATCGATTGCGGATCTCCTTCCGCATTCCTTCTATTGTGAAACTCTCATGGGATCGTCAATCTATTTTAGAATGTTCCTAAGCCATTGATCTCTGATTAACTGCAAAAATTCACCTCGTTCTTCTTCCTTTTTTAGATCTTATCCCCAACCATTGGATCTCGTGCAGGAATCTTCCTCATCGTTCATTTCTAAACTATTTTGGAACTTCACTCATGTTTGCTTTTCTATTTCCGCAATGAATTTCTCACAACACTTATTCTGAACAATCCCAATTAGAGGAAATTTCAACTCAAAATGGGCCTCCTAAGGAAAATGATAAAATAATAGTTAAAATAATAAAATAATATTTATTAATTTTGGAGGAAGAAAAGAAAAAAACTACTTTTTTGTTCGTATTTTTTACATATCTCCCTATTTTTTTACTCAAATTTTGATCAGGAGAGCTCATTGGATGTAGAATTAAATTCCTCCTCCAACGAGTACCCACACTACATACTTTTGATGAACCCCGCTACCCCAAAAACAAGAAATACTTTAAAAAATGTGATGATGATGTCATCATCACATTTTTTCAGGTATTTCTTGTTTTTGGGGTAGCGGGGTTTGTCAAAAGTATGCAGTGTGGATACTCGTTGGATCTAGAACTTAATTATGCATCCAATGAGCTCTCATGATCGAAATGTGAGTAAAAACACATGGAGATATGTCGAAAATACGAACAAAAAAAACGGTTTTTTATGATGCCTATCCCCAAATTTATATTAAAAAATTGGTTAAGACCTATATGGTATTTCAAATTTAAATCAATTCCATTGGCTAACACATGATGAAATGGAATTTTAATTAGGGTTGAAAGGCCCATTTTGAGTTGAAATATCCTCTAATACTCTAGTTTGACAACCTTCTGGGATACTTGTTCTCTTAGGAGGTCATATTTTATTGGTATGGGTTTTGTCTTGGAGTGCATGATAGGGTTTTTTTAACATGTTTATGGCACTGGTATTATCGCAATTTATGATTATTGGGTGCTCACACTTCACAAGTAAATATTCTAGTGTCTGCTTCATCCAAATGACCTGGGTGCAACATGATGCAACAACAATATATTCGGCCTCTACTGTGCAGAGTGAAATCGAAGATTGTTTTTTACTTAATCATGAAACCAAACAATTTCCTAAGAAAAATGCTTCTCCACTGGTACTTTTTCAATCATCAATACTTCTTGCCTAGTCTTGATCAGTAAATGCTTTTAAAATAAAGTCTTGACTCTTTGGGTACCATAATCCATAGTACCTTCAAATATTTAAAAAATATTTTTACTGCAGTTACATGCGTTTCTTTGGGGCTTGACTTAAACCTAGCAATGAAACCTACAACTTGCATCACATTTGGTCTTGTAGTTGTCACATACAATAGGCTGCCTATGATGGATTTGTAGATGGTATGATCCACTTCCAGAGATTGATCGTCCTTGCTTAATGAGCACCTTGTGATCATAGGAGTACCAACAGTTTTGGAGTCTTCCATCTTAAATATTTTAAGCATGTCTTTGATGTACTTAGTTTGATAGATAATGATACCTTTGTCTATTTGGTAAAATTGAAACCCCAAGAAGAATGTTAGTTCACACAACATTGATATTTTGAATTCTTTCTTCATTTTAGAAGAAAATTTTACACTTAGTGTTTGTAAATTACTTCCAAATATTATGACATCTACATAAACAACAACAATGACCATATTTTCATCTTTGATTTTTAGGTAGAGATTAATTTTAGTGACCCCTCTCTTAAATCCTTGTTGTTTTAAATAGTTGTCTAGCCTTGAAAAACAAGACCTTGGATCTTGTTTGAGACCATAGAGAGCCTTTTTTAGTTTTCAAATAGAATCTATGTTTTCTAAAAGTAGGAAACCTTCAAGTTGTTCAATATAAACCTCTTCTTCTATTTCTCCATTCAAAAACACAGACTTAACATCCATTTGATACACTTTAAATTTATTATGGCATGGGAGTGATAGAAACATTCCGATTGCTTCAAGTCTTTCCATAGGAGCATAAGTTTCTTCAAAATCAATCCCTTATACCTGAGCATACCCTTTACATACTAATATTTCCTTGTTCCTTATCAGTTGACAATTCTGATTGAATTTGTTCTTGAAAACCCATTTGGTCCCTATTACATTCTTATCTTTAGGTCTTGGGATAAGTTCCCAGGTCTCATTTTGGTCAGTATGATCTAATTCTTCATTCATTTCTTTGACCCATTCATTATTCTTTCTTTCTTCTGAAAAAATTCTTAGGTTACACTATTGAGAGTAGAGCCTCTTCATTAAATGTTACTTGTCTCCTGATACTGACTCCAACATTTTTGTCACCTATGATATGTGTTTCTGGAGGATTCTTTTGTATCCTTCTAAATGGATTTTTTGTATCAGGTCTTGGGGAGTATTCTTCACTTTCATGTGTATCTTCCTTTTCTATTCCTTCTTCTTCATCATGAGTACTTTTGTCCTCTTGCAACTCTTCCTTTTCTTCATAAATTATATTTTGAACACTGTCGTGACTTCTTTCTTTTCTTGGTTTTAAATCATATGCACTTTCTACAATCTTGTTTAACTTCTTATTGTAACATATATATTCCTTCTTGGTGTATGTTTATCCTATAAATATTCCTAAATCAGTTCTAGAGTCAAACTTTCCAAGGTCATCCTCATTCCTTTTAATATAACAATTACTGCCAAATACTTTGAAATATTTGATTAAGGTTGGTCTTTCATTCCATAGTTCATAAGGGTTCTTGTCCTTATTCACTACGAGTTGTCCTCTATTAAGTATATAAAAAGTTGTGTATACTTCTTTCTAGTATGCATCCGACAACTTTTCTTCATTAAGCATTGTTATGGCAACTTGTTGGAGTGTTCTATTTTTTCTTTCAACCACACCATTCTGCTGAGGAGTCTTTGCAACTAAAAATTGTCTCTTAATTCCATGTGTCTCATAAAAAACATTGAACTCATTTGAAGTAAACTCTCCACCATTGTCGGATCTAAGACATTTGATTTTCACATGTGTCTTATTTTCAACCATTGCTTTGAAGATTTTGAACTTCTCAAAGGCTTCTGATTTTTATTTTAGAAATGTCACCCATGTCATCCTTGTGTAATCATCAATGTGTAACAGGAAATAATATTCCTTCTATAGGATTTTAGTTCTTATTGGTTGACAGAGATCTGTGTGCAGTATTTCCAAAGGATGTGAGGTGATATGTTCTTTTCTTTTAAAACTGGCTCTATTTTGCTTCCCATGTTGGCAATGTTTACAAACTGAGTTAACAAGTTTTTCAATTTTGGGAAAGTATCTTATGGATTCCTTCTTACTTATTCTGACAAGATTGTCAAAATTTAAATTTCCCAACCTTATGTTCCATAACCAACTTTCATCAACCATACTTAAGTAACATTGATTTTCATTTTCTAGGTTGTATACATAGTTTGAGTTTCTTATAGCCATGCCAACAACTCTTCCTGACTCCTTTTTCCTAATTTCACATTTCTCAGAGTCGAAAATACAGATGTGCCTTTGATTATATTTTTGACTTACACTAAGGAGATTAGGCTTGATATTTTCTACTAGTAATACATTTTATGCTTTGATCTTGTTATTAACAACAATTGTTCCTTTGCCAATTATCTTGGAAGACAAGTTGTCTCCAAAAGTGACTTTACCCTTATTATATTTTAGTGTTATGAATTTTTTTGGGTCACCAGTCATATGTTTTGAACATCCACTATCCAAATGCCATAGGTTTTGATTTTTTGTTGCACATAGAGAAATCATGGAACTACCATTTTCTTCCTTTTCCCTCCAATAATTTTTTTGCTTTGTGTCTTGAAACTTAATTGCAATAGTCTTCTTTGTGGGTGTCGTCGGTTTACAATCTCTTGCCATATATCCATGGTTATTACATTTGTAACACTCAATTTCATATTTTTCAAGGAGTGTAAAAAGGTTATTATTTCCTTTTGGTCTATTACTTGATATCTTCTTGCATTTAGGAACCTTCCCATTAGCTCTGCAATTTAATTCTTTATGACCAAAGTTATTATAGGAGTAACATTGACCTAAAAAGATCTATAGATTTCTATTTGGTTTCTTAGGCACTGTTATAGCTAGATTTTGTTTCTAGATTACATGTTATTTCCAAAGCATTGTTTTTCTTATTTCTTTTAAATTTTGAACTTGTTTTTGAGGTATTAGAATTATGAGCATATTTTTATTTGATTTCATGTCATTTCTTTTTTAGTTTACTCTATTTTGTTGGTTTTATAGTTTTAATGGGCTTAATAGGTGTATGTATTTTAGAAAATCTGAAAAAATCTATCATAAGGTTTGTTCTAAGTTGAATTATATTACTTAACTCTTTGTTTTTGAAGCCATGTGTCAAAAATATTCATCAGGAGGATTCTTGTAGCACAAAAGGGAAACACCGTGAGCTAAAGCACTATAAGAAAATTGAGGCACTTGAAATTTATAATATCAGCTCGTGGGTTGTTGAAAATCACAAATGATGGAGGTCTTTACATCTATAAAGAAAAAATGATACGTGTAAAGGCCTAAATAATCATTACGACAAGTGTGCAAGATAGGGTAAAAATATTGCAGGTAAATCGCAGATGTCCAAAGTCTTGAAGAGTGGGAATTTCTTAAGTATTTATGATAGCGTATTCTCGAGCATATTCAAGGCAGTGATGAGTTTGATGGGCATATGAGAAGCTTCAGAGATCATGGTTATACCTGTCAATAGTTCGTTGGACAAAATTGTGAAGAAAGTAGTTAAAGATTTGGGCGGTTGCAGAGTAAGGTACTAGGAGTTGCTAAACATTCATTGAAGACATAATACCGCAAACATAGGAGGTTAGTTCATCATGACCATAACTATATGCTCAGGTAGCAAAATTATTGACTGGGATTAGGGGCAGCATTGACATAGTCTTATGACATTTTAAAGAATTGTAATCCTGGGAAATATGATTTCTTTGAGTTATTAATCCCACTGTGTAGAGAATTATTTTGAATTTTCCTGATCTATTTGAAAGAAAGATACAGTTAGGGTTTAGTAAATAGAGATGAAGAGGAGTGGAAAAACCAACAGGGTTGAACCTTCTAATATGGGTTGGGCTAAAAGCTTTCCTAAATGTGCAAAATTGTTCCAGAGAGCTGGCTGGTTTAATTATTTTGAAAAAAATGATGGTTATCATTTTGAAGTATCATATGGTTTTTCCCAAGGGTTAGAGAAAGATACGGTTCTATTCAATACCCTTAAAATTGAGTTAACTAGAGAGCTGATAGCTGAAGCAACAGACATTGCAGATGAGGGTGAATTTTTGTTTTAAAAAGTGCCATTTACCTTCAATTCAAAGGATTTCCTATTGCCTAAGGTTGAAGAAGATTGGGGAAAGGGTGTGCATGTACAAAATTTCAAACCTAAGTGGAGGGAGCCTATTAGGATTTTACAGAGTTATAAAACTTGTGAAGGTAGATTTGCTTATGTCTTCAAGTATCACATCAGATTTCTATTGCATATAAACCAAGAGTCCAGGATGAATCTTCCCTTTTTCTTTCTAAAGAGCCTGCAAAAAATGTCAAGTAGGGTAAAGGGACATAAAGATAATACCATGCAATATATCTTCCACCATGGACTAATAAAACTGATCATTTGTACCGTGCTTCAGAAAAAAGGTAAAACTTGGGACTACTTCTTGTTCTGGTCAGGGTTTCAGAGTGAAAAAGAGGACAAGTCAAAAAAGAGAGATGAATAAAATTCACAATCTGGTTAAAAGATTGAAGAAGGAAGTCATTGTTGAGTCAGTAGAAGAGAATTCTCAAGAGGAGTCTTCAGCTCAGAAGCTCGAAGAACTTGTATGTGGAGAGCAAAGAGAGATTGATGAATATAATTAGATAGAAGTTTCTGGAAATGTAGAAGAAGTTCAGGCAGTAGGTTTGAAATAGGAAGAAGAAAAGAAATTAGTTGAACATGATCTGGAATTCACTGATATTCAAGAAAACATAATAGATGTTTTTGTTCCAGCCAAGATTAAAGCTGAAAACAAACAAATTCCAAGTAAAAATATCAAAGGAAAGTCAGTGGTTGAATTAAAGAATGAAGGTTTACTAATTTCCAGTATAAATTTTCATGGGAAGTCTTATGCAATGATAGGATAATCAAATTGGAGACCCAAAACAAGAGCAAAGAATAAGTTGAGACTAAATATGCAAAAATCTTTTAAATCCGAAGTTAGCTAAGGAGAAGATTACTGTGATAGAAGAATCCTCATATTGAGAAGATTTGAAGGAAGATGAATACCTAAATTCTGAGCAGGTCAATAGTAAGAGAGAAGATTCATTGACTGTAAAACCCTCTTTAGTAAAAAACAAAGTTGTAGAACAGCCCAAAGATTCCAGTATCAAAGGACATAGGTCTCAAAAGGTTCATGTAGCAGTAGCAGAGCAGCATGAAGAGGATGATGATGCAATTTTCAAGAAACTCAATATTCCTTGGTTATCAGAGGAAGCTTCCTCATTTCAATAAGGAAAATGTATAGACTCAGAAAATGAAAATCTTCAGAAGACTGTTAAACAATATAAGTATCAAATCGATTTTCTGAATGAAACCAATGATGGTTTGGTCATGGAAAATAGAAGATTAAGGGAATATATTGAAGATATTAACACACATCACCAGGAGCTGATTATGGTCTCAAAGGAAGCTTTAAAAAGGAAGAGGTATACTCAAGGAAAATTTGAGGAGTTGAACCAGAAAATCCAAGATTTGACTTAGCAGAATCAAGAATTGTCAAGGAGGGTTGAAGGCTTGGAAACAGAGCAACAAAGAAATATAAGAAAATCATAATCTTAGGAAGGGATAACAGTTTTGGCTGAAGCAACTAATAATATTTAAAGATCATTACTGACAGGTGTCTTATATTTAATGTTTGTAAAGTTAATAGTTTATTTTGAAAAAAATCATTCAGGTAGCAGTTTCGAGAAATGGACCTAAAATTTAGTTATGTATTTAAGTAAATGTTTTTTCACTTTCAAGAACTTGACCTAAAGTTAGTTATGTAGTTAAGGAACTATTTTTGGCATGTAACAAGGATAAAAAGAAAGAAACTAGATGGTAGTAGGGTTCAATTTTTTTGCAAGGGGAGGCTAAAAAGATATTGTGTCAAGCTAAGATTCAAACTCTGACGTAATTTTCCATACTGATTATGATATATATCATTGATAAGTCTTATTATTTTTATTACTGGTTTCATTTATGGTTTGTTAAATCACTCAATATGCAATTTCATTTCTTGTATAATGTCTTATTCATGAAATGCCTGTAGGTTGTGGGTGAAACTCAGTCACTTTTGTTTGTTCTTTCTGGTTTATTTGTTATATATGTCTCATCTCACTCTCTGATCTTTATATGATTTAGTACCTGATTTGGCTTGTTTAATGTTACCCTCTTGTTTATGAAAATTTCAGACCAAAACATTACAAAAATATAGTTTTACTTTGTTTCATTTTAGAGATTGTGTTGGCTTATTCTTCTTGTAGTCTAGAACAATTTCTGGTACTAACATATTTGGCGTCATTGTTGGGGACGAAGCTAAAGCATACATTCCCTGGGTTTTTATCATTCAATTGGTTTTGAGAGGTGGACAAAACCAACAAATTATTTAGACTACTTTTCACCAGACAGTATCCATATTGGCTACTAGGAATGTTGGGACAAGAATGAGACCTACTTCAGCATTATACCTGGGTGTATTAGACCCAGAGAAAAAATTGAAAGAAGCTAGGAAAATTAAGAAATCACAGTCATCCCTAGCTTTATGTGTCCCTAATCATTTTGACCTACTGTCACCCTTTCCATTTTCCAAGGAAGAAAAACAAGATTCATCATGACCAACACCTTCTATACATGTTAATAGTTTTCAAATATTTACTGGTCCTCACTCCTTTAAAAAGGCAAAAACGCAATCTCCTGGAAAAATCCCATTGTTTTAGTTCAAAACCAATAAAATCCTTTTTCATCCAAGTACCAGTCTAGTAAACAAACCTTTACCTTCACCAAACCCTAGTACCTTCATAATGGAAGCTCACCAACCTTCATTACATATGATGGATAGAATGGTGGCTGCTAGTTATGAACCATTAGTCCTTCCTCGGCCATTGAATGCCCTACCAAGAAGGGATTATCAAAAATATTTACCAAGGTTCAATGGGCAAGGAGAAACAACTATTGAAGAGCACTGGGATGCATTTCTCAGTTATGTAGATAACCAAAACATTGAAGCAAAAGATGTATGGATGAGAGTGTTTGTGCAGAGTCTAGATGGGGAGGTTAGGAAGTGGTTTAGAGAGTTATTGGAAAATTCAATTACCTTGATAGAGGAACTTCGGGATGTTTTCATGAGGTAGTGGGGTGATACCAAGGATCATACATATTATATTACAGAATTTGGAGCCCTAAGGAGGAAAAAGGATGAAACCATAAGCATTAGAGGAAATTTCAACTCAAAATGGGCCTTTTAACTTTTATTCAAATTCCATGTCATCATGTGTTAGCCAATGAAATTGCTTTAAATTTGAAATAATGTATAGGTATTAAACACTTTTTTAATATAAATTTGGGGATAGGTATCATAAAAAAAACTACTTTTTTTGTTTGTATTTTTGACATATCTCCCTGTGTTTTTACTCAAATTTCGATCGGGAGAGCTCGTTGGATGCAGAATTAAATTCCACATCCATCAAGTACCCACTCGGCATACTTTTTACGGACCCCGCTACCCCAAAAACAAGAAATACCTGAAAAAATGGAATGATGATGTCATCATTCCATTTTTTCAGGTATTTCTTGTTTTTGGGGTAGCGGGGTCCATCAAAAGTATGCCTAGTGGGTACTCGTTGGATGTGGAATTTAATTCCGCATCCAACGAGCTCTCCCGATCAAAATTTGAGTTAAAACACAAGGAGATATGTCAAAAATACAAACAAAAAAGTAGTTTTTTTCTTTTCTTCCTCCAGAATTAATAAATATTATTTTATTATTTTAACTATTATTTTATGAGTTCATTTTAGGAGGCCCATTTTGAGTTGAAATTTCCTCTAATGGGACGTTTCTAAAATATTTAACAAGATGTATGGTAGAATTCCGACAGAAATCAAACCCTCCGAAACTTCAGCAAAACTTACCTATGCAAATGCTTTTGATCATGAATTTTCTTTACACCTGAGAGAAAGAAGACCAGTTAGTCTATTGAACATGTAAGAAGCAGCATTATAGGTAGAATCCAATATCCTAGCTTCTAATAGACTGAAAGTGAATTCATATCAGCGGACTTATGACAGAAAAGGTAAAAAGGAGACTGCTCCAGTAGTTTCAACATCATAATCAACTGATAGTAAAATTGATGAAATGGCTAAATTAGTAAAAAAATTAACAGCAAAATTAAACAAAGTGGAATTGGAGAAGAATTCAAACAGGCCTGCTCAAGAAGGGGAAAGAAACCCTAATAAACCTAATCAGTTTAGACGTCAGTTTGCACCTAGGTTTATTCCTAGAGAAAGAAGGAATAATGATATACAAAGGGAGAGAAGAGAAGCTGAAGATTAGAAGGTGCCACCACCACTCAAAAATAATGTCAATGATGAAGGAGAAGAAGAGCAAGATGGGCAGTTTGAAGATACAAATAAAGACATAAATCATTTTGGGGAACTGTTTACAGAAGGTTTTTTAACTGAAGAAGATTATTTAAATTATGAATATTATGATGCAAATATTTTTTAGACAGAGAATGATTTAGGTATTGAAGTAACAGTAGAGATATTCCAGTCTGAAACCAAGAGGACTATTGGTTTAAGGTTAGGACCAAAGCAGTTTGCTCAAAACCCTAGAAAGAAAGCAATTCTTCGTCCTAAACAATCAGGAAGTCAAACACAGGAAAAAGGGAAGAATCAGGGAAATCCAAAAAAAGGTTATTGAAGTTGAAGAAGTGAATAAGAATCTGTAGAATTTTAATTTTGAAAATGAGTTGTGTAAAGTTAAATTTCCAATTCCTTTTACTAAGTTGATAAAAAATCCTTGTTATAAAAATTCAGTTTTAAAGATGATGGGTTCAACAGCTGGTCAAATAATTTCAAATACAGTAAATCTACAAGAATACATTCCTAGAATTTTCATTGGTTTTGCATTAGCTGATAAAACTAAAATGGATTCAAGTTCATCTCCACCTTTCTATATAACATTGATTTTTCATGATCAGATGATTCACAATTGTTTACTTGATTCTGGTGCTTCTCACAATTTGATGTGTAAGGAAGTTATGGAGGATTTAGGGTTAAGTATCACAAAACCCTATCAGGACTTATATGCATTTGATACTAGGAATGTTAAATGTTTGGGAGTGATTAAACATATGGTGGTAAATTTAGCATAGTTACCCATGAAAAGTGTCATCATGGATGTTGTGGTGGCAAATATTGCTCCTAAATTTGGAATGTTACTTTCTAGGTCTTGCGCTAAAGAGGTAGGGGGTACCTTACAAATGGATTTGTCATATGCAACAATTACTATTTTTGGAGGTGAGAATAGGAGGCTTATAGATAATTATAGTTTACTTACATTCTTACTGATGATAGAAATCCAACAAATCATCCATTATATGTTGTAGAAAAGGATTTGGGCTCTTGCATGTTACACTTCAGTGATGACAATGCAGCTAGTACGTTACAGGTTGAGAGGGAAAAACTAGTCAAGCGTTCTATGGAACAAAAATATGAGTTGTGGCAAATGTATTTTGATGGCTCTTCATCCAAAGAAGGAGTAGGAGCAGGTATTCTGTTGATTTCCCCTGGTGGTGAATCGGTAAGTTTGATGTATAAGTTGGAGTTTGTAACTACAAAAAATACAACAGAGTATGAGGCATTGATATTGGGTTTAAAGGTTGCAAAAGATATGGGAATTCAGAAAATTTATGTTTATGGCGACTCCGAATTAGTTTTCCAGCAAGTGAGGGACAATTATCAAGTAAAGAAGGATTTGTTGAAAGTGTACAGGAATGAGGTTTGGGACATGATAGATAATTTATTTATAGCATTTAACATTTCATATATTCCCAAAGATCATAACCATACTACTGATTCACTTGCTCTAGCAGCTACTCATTTTAAGATTCCAAAAACAACTCATTTAAAGTATCCCATAGATGTTAGATACAGACCTTCAATTCCTGATAATATAAAGCAATGGATGGTTTTTGAAGATGACTTGGAGATTAAAATATTCTTAGAATTGAATGGTGAGTTCTCTAATTCTTTAATTAATCAAGAGTAGGATGATGGAACTGAAAATGCTAAGGAATATGTAGAAAATGAAATTGATGGTCATAAAATTAATGAGCTGAAAGGTGATTTTATTCCCAAGGGTTTGGTTCCCCTTGAGAGGATTTTTTCAAAAGATGACACTCCATTGAAATCAGCTATGCAGTACTCAGAAGAGAATGTTATGGACTGTAATATTAGTACAAAGGAGCAGCCCAGGATAGTGAAGATTTCTAAAGCACTTTCAGTGGAGCAAAGAGAAAGGTACATTAAGTTGTTGAAAGAATATGTTGATATTTTTGCTTGGTCATACGAATATTTAAAAACTTACGACACTAGTATTATTCAACATAAGATGCCTTTGAATCCTAATGTAAAACCATTCAGACAGAAACTAAGAAGAATCAATCCTGCATTATTTCATGTCATAGAAAAAGAGATTAAAAAATTATTGGATGAAAAAATCATTGTTCCTCTTAGATACTCATCATGGGTAGCAAACATAGTTCCTGTCAGGAAAAAGAATGGAGAGATAATGTTGTGTGTAGACTTCCATAATCTGAATAGGTCCTCACTAAAAGATAATTATCCATTACCAAAAATTGAGCAAATCTTGCAGAAGGTGGTGGGTGCTCAAAGGATTTGAATGGTGGATGGATTTTCTGGGTATAACCAAATTGCAATGCATCCAGATGACTGAGAAAACATAGCCTTCACTATCCCTTGGGGTACCTTCATGTATGATAAAATGCCATTTGGATTGATGAATGCTGGGGCTACCTTTAAAAGGGATATGGATATAGCCTTTGTTGGGGAGAAAGAGAAGTTTGTTGTGATTTACTTGGATGATATTATAGTGTTTTCACTGTCTAATGAAGAACACCTAAAGAACCTCAAACAAACTTTCTTAAAATGCAGAAAATATGGACTATCACTAAATCCAAAAAGGTCTCATTTTTCTGTGCAGGAGGGTAAGCTATTAGGGCATTTGGTTTCAGCTGATGGGATAAGGATTGACCCAGAAAGAGTCAAGGTCATTTTAAAAATCAGTTTTCCTAGAAGTAAGAAGGATGTGCAATATTTTATTGGGAAAATTATTTTTCTACGCTAGTTTATACAAAATTTTGTTGAAACTATTAAACAAATAACAGCTATGTTGAAGAAAATCTAGGAAGTAAAATAGATAGTAGAGTCCAAGAATTCATTTGAGAAGATAAAGCAAGCTCTTACAGAAGCACCAGTGCTAGTGAGCCCTGATTTTTCAAAAGATTTTTTAACTTTTTCCTTTGCATCACAAGACACAATAGCTATTGTTTTGTTACAGAAAAATGATGATGAATTCGAGCAGCCAATTGCATTTTTCAGCAAGACCCTCAGGGATTCGAAGTGGAAGTACAATACCTTGGAAAATCAAGCTTATTCACTGGTAAAGGCATTAAATTTTTTCAGAATTTATGTCTTGCATTCAAAATCCATTGCTTATGTTCCCAATGCTGCCATTAAGGATATTTTAACTCATCCTGGTAGTGAAGGGAAACGAGGAAAATGGATTGCTAAGATAATGGAGTATGATGTAGAAATCAAGCCTACTAAGCTGGTGAAAGGACAAGTTCTAGAAAATTTATTGGCCTATTCAAACTGTGAAGCTTTAGGCCTTCATCTGATGGCAGAATAGCCTATACAGGAAGAATTGCAAGCTGAGCAAGAGAAAGAAAAGATTATGGAGCATTATGTAGAATCTACATGGTATGCAGACGTTGTTCATTTCTTATTGTATTTACAATGTCCTGGACATCTAAACAAAAAGGAAGTTAGGTCATTGAAATTAAAACCTACTAAATACTGTTTAGTAGATCAACAACTGTATTGGGAGGATCCAGGAGGCATTTTTCTTAGATGTTTAGACAAATCAGAAATTGAGGAAGTAATTTCAGAATCACATGAATGTGCTTGTGGAGGACATAAATATTGGAAGGATACTGCTTATAAAATCATGAGGTCTAGATATTACTGGCCTTCTCTATTCTCTGATGTATATCAACAGGTCAGAGCTTGTGTTCCTTGTCAAAATTTTACTGGTAAACAGAAGGTTCTGTCTTTACCATTGAAACCCATTGCAGTGAATACCCCTTTTCAGCAATGGGGTTTAGACTTCATAGATTAGATAAACCCTGCATCTTTAGGACAGCATAGATGGATCTTGACATCCACTGATTTTTTCACCAAATGGGTGGAGGCAATTCTTACTAGAAATGCAAATGAGAAGGTGATAATCAGTTTTATTCAGGAGAATATTCTTAGCAGATTTGGCTGTCCTAAGAGGTTACTAACGAATAATTCTAAATACTTTAAGTATAAATCTATGGTTGAATTTTGTGAACAAAATGGGATTGAATTGAAGCATTCAACACCTTATTACCCTTAGGGGAATGGGTTGGTAGAATCAACCAATAAGAATCTTATTCAGAGCATCAAGAAGTTGTTGAGTCAAAATAAAAGGTCATGGGATTCCATGTTAAAATATGCACTTTGGGAAGACAGGATAACAACTAAGAAAGAAATTGGAACTTCTCCTTTTCAGTTATTATATGGCACCGATGTGGTATTTCTGGTTCAGCTAGGTATTCCAGTGATGAAATTCTTTCGATATAGTCTAGAGGAACCTAGTGATAATCAAAGGAGAGTTTATGCACTGATTGAACTACAACAAAAATGTGAAGCTGTGGATGAAAAAGCTCAAATACATAGAAGAAATATTAAAGAAAGGTTTGATACGAAGATAAAAGAAAACACTTTTTCCTTTGGAGATATAGTACTAAGATGGGATGCTAGAAAGGAACAGAAAGGTAAGCATGGTAAATTTGACAGTTTGTGGTTTGTTCCTTTCATAGTTTCAAAAATTTTGGAGAACAATACCTTCATATTGCAAACTTTGGAAGGTGAGGAATTATCCAGTCCAGTAAATGGATGATTCCTCAAAAACTTTTATAGCTGTTGAGGGTAACAAATTTGTTATTTCATTGTATATACCGATGTGATAGAGATTGAATAAAGACTCCATAGCCCAATGGATGTTTTGTAGAGTAGCATATAGGTTCGATTTAGGGGCAAAAGGAACTAATATATGGGTTTTTGAAGCCTCACAAGGAGGACTTCATCCCACAGCAGGAGCCAGATGTTATAGCTAGATTTTGTTTCTAGATTACATGTTATTTCCAAAGCATTGTTTTGTTATTTCTTTTAAATTTTGAACTTGGTTTTGAGGTATTAGAATTATGAGCATATTTTTATTTGATTTCATGTCATTTATTTTTGAATTTACTTTATTTTCTTGGTTTTATAGTTTTAATGGGCTTATTAGGTGTATATATTTTTGAAAAGTCAAAAAAATCAATCATAAGGTTTGTTATAAGTTGAATTATATTACTTAACTCATTATTTTGAAGCCATGTGTCAAAAATATTTATCAGGCAGATTCTTGTAGCGCAAAAGGGAAAGACCGTGAGCTAAAGCGCTACAAGAAAACTGAGGCACTTGAAAATTATAATATCAGCTCGTGGGTTGTTCAAAATCACAAATGATGGAGGTTTTTACATCTGTAAAGACAAAATGATATGTGTATAGGCCTAAATAATCATTATGACAAATGTGCAAGATAGGGTAAATATATTGTAGGTAAATCGCAGCTGTTCGAAGTCTTAAAGAGTGGAAATTTCTTAAGTATTTTTGATTGCGCATTCTCGAGCATGTTCAAGGCAGTGATGAGTTTGATGGGTGCATGAGAAGCTTTAGAGATTGTGGTTATACTTGTCAATAGTACATTGGATGAAATTGTGAAGAAAGCAGTTAAATATTTGGGGAGCCGCAAAGTAAGGTACTAGGAGCTACTAAACATCCATTGAAGACATAATACCACAAACATAGGAGGTTAGTTCATCATCGCCATAACTATATGCTCACGTAGAAAAATTATTGATTGGGACTAGGGGCAGCATTGACATAGTCTTATGACATTTTAAATAATTGTAATCCTGGGAAATACAATTTCTGTGTAGAGAATTATCTCTAATTTTCCTGAGCTGTTTGAAAGAAAGATATAGTTAGTTTTTAGTGCAGAGAGATGAAGAGGAGTGGCAAAACCAACACGGTTGAACCTTCTCATATGGGTTGGGCTAAAAACTTTCCTGAATGTGCAAAATTGTTAGAGAGAGCTGGCTGGTTTAAGTATTTTGAAAAAAATGATGGTTATCATTCTAAAGTATCATATGGGTTTTCCCAATGGTTAGAGAAAGATATGGTTTCGTTCAATACCCTTAAAATTGAGTTAACTAGAGAGTTGATAGGTAAATCAATCAATTGAGTTCAATACGGTTCCGTTCAATACCCTCAATTCAAAGGATTTCCTATTTCCTGAGGTTGAAGTATACTGGGGCAAGGGTGTGCATGTACAAAATTTCAAACCTGAGTGGAGGGAGCCAATTAGGATTTTACAAAGTTATATAACTTGTGAAGGTAGATTTGCTTCTGTCTTCAAGTATCACATCATATTTCTACAACATCTAAACCAAGAGTCGAGGATGAATCTTCCCTTTTTCTTTCTAAAGAGCCTGCAGAAAATTTCAAGTAGGGTAAAGGGACAAAAATATTATACCATGCAATCTATCTTCCACCATGGACTGATAAAATTGATCATTTGTATTGTGCTTCAGAAAAAGGGTAAAACTTGGGACTACTTCTTGCTCTGGTCAGGGTTTCAAAGTGAAAAAGAGGATGAGTCAAGAAAGAGACATATGAATAAACATCACGGCCTAGTTAAAAGATTGAAGAAGGAAGTCATTGTTCAGTCAGTAGAAGAGAATGCTCAAGGGGAGTCTTCAGCTCAGAAGCTCGAAGAACCTGTATGTGGAGAGCAAAGAGAGATTGATGAAGATAATTAGATAGAAGTTTCTGAAAATGTAGAAGCAGTTCAGGCACTAGGTTTTAAACAAGAAGAAGAAAAGAAATTAGTTGAACATGATCATGAATTAACTGATATTCAAGAAAACATAACAGATGTTTTTGTTCCAGCCAAGCCTAAAGCTGAAAACATACAAATTCTAAGTAAAAATCTCAAAGGAAAGTTAGTGGTTGAATTAAACAATGAAGGTTTACTAATTTATAGTATAAAGTTTTGTGGGAAGTCTTATGCAATGATAGGAAATCAAATTGGAGACCCAAAACAAGAGAAAAGAATAAGTTGAGACTAAATATGAAAAAGATTTTAAATCCAAAGTTAGCTAAGGAGAATATTACTGTGATAGAAGACTCCTCATCTCGAGAAGACTTGAATGAAGATGAAGACCTGAATTCTGAGTAGGTCAATATTAAGATAGAAGATTCATTGACTGTGAAACCTTATTTAGTAAAAAACACAGTTGTAGAACATCCCAAAGATTCCAGTATCAAAGGAAATAGGTCTCAAAAGGATCCTGTAGCAGTAGCAGAGCAACATGAAGAGGATGATGATGCAATTTTCAAGAAACTGAATATCCCTTGGTTATCAAAGGAAGCTTCCTCATTTCAAGACGGAAAATTCATAGACTCAGAAAATGAAAATCTTCACAAGACTATTAAACAGTATAAGTATCAAATCAATTTTCTAAATGAAACCAATGATGGTTTGGTCATGGAAAATAGAAGATTAAGGGAATATCTCGAATATATTAACACACATTACCAGGAGCTGATTTTGGTCTCAAAGGAACCTTTAAAAAGGAAGATGCACATTCAAGGAAAATTTGAGGAGTGGAACCAGAAAATCCAGGATTTGACTCAGTAGAATCAAGAATTCTCAAGGAGGGTTGAAGACTTGGAAACATAGAAACAAAGAACCAAAATAAAATCACAAGCTTTGGAAGGGATAGCACTTCTGGCTGAAGCAGCTGAAATCTTTAAATATCATTACTGACAGGTGTCTTATAGTTAATGTTTGTAAAGTTAATAGTTTATTTTGAAAAAAAATCGTTTAGGTATCAGTTTTAATGTTAGAATAATAAACCCATAGTTAGCTACCCTAGACATTAATTAATCCATTTTTGTCTTATTTAACTAGTTTCCATATTCCACCTTATGCAAGCTGTCCTCCACATGTCCAAAGTGGTCAAACTTGCTAAAACTAAGTCATGGAGTGCTTGGGAAACCACTTGGAATCAAATCTGATTTTTTTCTGGCCTTCCTAGTGCATGTCTGCTTTTTATGCTTTATTGCCTGCTTTTGCTGAGTTTTAAGGCAATTGGGAAAGTTTGACTAGGTGAAGTTAACTTGTTTTTTGTCCTCATCATCCTCCACTCTTTTCTCCTAATAAAAGCATGTATGAGTTGTCCTTCCATCACCTATTAGCTTTCCTAATTGATTTTTCCAATTTTTGAGCTCCTAGATAGATTTGGAAACTACCTTTATGCACATATGGGGGATTTGCTTAGATTTAGTAAGCGTGATTTAGACCAAATTCGAATGGCATCCGAATGCATTCAAATATCTCATGTAATTATTTATTGTGGCAGCCTATGACTTCACAGGGTTGGCTATTGTACACTTATTCAATAAAGATTAGTGTTTTGCTCCATATTCAGTCTCCTTTGTGTGTAATTTGCATGTGTAATTGGTATTTTTTGTGAGTGTAATTGTTCTAACAACTGTGTTCAATTTCCACATGGTATCAGAGCCTTTGTAGATCAATTTCTCTCCTTCTAATTTTTTATTGTAGGTTTGACATCATTGACTGGGAGCATTCTACTGACTGAAGGGACAATTTCTGAGCTATGGATCAATCTCAGAAGATCATCTTGACTCCATTTAAATTATTTGAATGGAAAGCAGAGATGGAGATACTTTTGAGAGTGAAAGGACTCTACAAAGTGACTATGGAAATATAAGTATATCCCAATGTAGCTGTAGAGAAAATTAAATGGCACAACAGGAGGGATGAGGCCTATGGTTTCCTGTGTCTGAGCATATCCAAAGACCTCCTTTTCCATCTTGATGGATTAACATCACCAAATGAATTATGGGAGAATATTGTTAATACTTTTGGTAAGATATATGAGATGAGGGGACATCAAATTGAAAATGAATTGATCTCCTTGAGTCCCAACAGCTTCGAGTCCCTGCAACTCTACTTTTCCAAGTTCAAAGCCCTTGTTTTGCAGCTAAAACAGTGTGGAATTGAAAATAAGGAGGAGAAACTAGTTTTGGCCATACTCTCAAAGCTTGGCCCTAACTATTTAGTGTTTATATCAACCTTCCATGCCACAAAGTTGACAGCTCGAGCCTAGAAAATGCCTAGCCTTGCAGATTTCATGGAATCTCTCACACAAGAACAAGATAAATTGGTGATGATGGGCGCCATCAAACCTTCCAAAGACCAAGCTCTGGTTTTTGGAGATTTGAGGGTGGATTCAAAAGGCAAGAAGAAAGCTAAGAAGCCACCTGAGCAAAAGAGAGACAAGAACAAGTCTCCAAAGGAGCCCCAAGGTTCCAAGAAGAACTTCCAGAAGAAGAAGAACAAAGGAGAAATTAGCAAGTGCGCATACTCCAATAAGGGAAATCATCTTGAAAGCTCTTGCATGAAGAAACAAACTGACATGCTGACCCAACTCCTGGAGAAGAATGGCACCTCCCTTCCTGATAGCTCAAATAAGAGGGAAGGAGGATCAAATTCAGAAGACAGAGAGAGAGTTCATGCATTGGTTGCTGGCACATCAAGCTCACCTAGCTTCATCATTGATTCTGGAGCTTCAATACATATGGTTTTGACCAAGGAGGAATTCACCTCACTTGACATGTAGAAAGGTCCACCAATAGTACTGGGAGATGACTCTCTCACTGAAATTTTGGGAAAAAGGAGGATTGATCTTGACCATGGTAAGTTCAGCAATGTATTGTATGTTCTAGGTCTTGCCTCTAACCTCTTATCAGTGTATTAGATGACCCACACAGGGTCTCCAAAGAAGGTCATATTCTCCCCTGATGAAGTTGAGATCACAGAGATCTAAAGTGGTAAAGTCATTGCAAAAGGAGTTGCAAATCACACTTTGAAGGTATACATGTTCTCACACTTCCTACCTTACTCAAACCCATGTGCTCTTCTGATTCATGCTAATGAGGCAAGCAAGCTTTGGCATGAAATATTTCACCATCTTAACTATAAGTATCTTTCTGATATTAGTGAAAAAGAAATGGTCATAGGGTTATGAAATATTAAGTTTTCCAAAGGAGTCTATCAAGGTTGCATCTTAGGAAAACACCCAGAGCATAAATTTGAGAAAGCTAGTCATGAGAGAACCTCTGCACCTCTTAAGTTGATCTACAGTGATGTTGCTGGCCCATTTCCTCATATGTCAATGAGTCAGTCCAGATATGCATTGACATTCATAGATGAATTTTCCAGGTACTGCTAGGTTTACTTCCTGAAACACAAGTCTGAAGTTTTTGGCCTCTTCAAAGTCTTTAAGGCTTTGGTTGAAAACCAGTCTGGGAGGAAACTCAAGGTCCTCATATCTGACAATGGTGGTGAGTATGTCAAGTTTGAGTTCATTCAATATTGTGCATATTTAGGTATTCAGATGCAGTATTCTATCCCTTACACACCACAGCAAAATGGTGTTGCTGAGAGGAAGAACAGATCACTAAAAGAGATGGCACTGCATGATGGAGGCTAAGACTTTGCCACCAAATTTTTGGGCTGAAGCTATAAAATGTGCAGCCTATATCCAGAATAGGGTTCCTCATAAATAACTTTATGGTATGACTCCTTTCGAAGCATGGAGTGGGCACAAGCCAGATGTGACCCATTTCAGGATTTTTGGCTCAAGGGCTTGGGATAGAATTCCAACAGAAAAGAGGAAAGATTTGCAGCCCCAAAGCCAAGAGTGTCTATTTGTTGGGTACTCTAAAGATTCAAAAGGGTACAAACTGATCAATTTGAGGATAAACAAATCCTTCATTGAAAGGAGTGTTCAGTTCCAAGAAGAGCCTTTAGCAGCAGTGGAAGTTGGAGAATCCTCTTCACCACCAGAACCATTGAAAGTAAGTGAAGATATATTTGAGTTTGATGATTCTGATATGTATGATAATGATGATTTAATTTCAGATCCTAACATTCCTACAAGACCAAAATGGGCAGCAAATACCATTCATGCAACTGGAGAACTAGCTGGAAATGCTAGTGATCCTAGGAGGACTAGATCTCAGTTTGAGAGTGCTCTGTGTATGAAAGATCCTTTGTTTGCAGAGAAATGCTATCTGATGGTTGAATCAAACCCACAAACATATTAAAATGCATCACATGATCCAATATGGAAAACATCCATGAAAGAAGAGTTCAACTCACTCCAAAAGAACAACACTTGGGAGCTGGTTGATCTTCACCCAGGGAGGAAGCTAGTTCAATGTAAGTGGGTTTACAAAACCAAGTTTGCTACTGATGGTTCACATTTTAAATATAAGGAAATACTGGTAGCCAAGGGCTACTCACAGGGACATGGAATAGACTACAATGAGACCATTGCACCAGTGGCAAAGATGGACTCCATCAGGATAGCCTTAGCCATTGCAGTTCGAAGCAGTGGGAGGTACATAACATGGATGTGAAGTGTGCTTTCCTGAATGGAGATCATACTGAATATATTTACATGCAGCAGCCTCAAGGCTTTGCTACTAATCCATCTCTTGTGTGCAAGCTAAATAAATCATTGTATGGGCTTAAGCAAGCCCCCAGGGCTTGGTATGCTAAGATTAATGGCTTTCTGATATCATTGAATTTTGTTCGATACAAATCATATACTAATGTTTATTTGAAGCTGATTCATGGTTCTTTGAATATTATTGTCTTGTATGTAGATGACCTTCTCATTACAGGAAGCTCAAAGGATGAAATTGCCTCCTTGAAGGATGCAATGAACCATGCATTTTCAATGACAGATTTGGGGTTATTGAGCCAGTTCTTGGGTCTTGAGATTGCTCAAACCAAACATGGAATAAAATTACATAATTCCAAGTATGGCTTGGATTTTCTAAACAATTTCAACATGAAGGATTGTAAACCAAGCAAGACTCCTTTCCTTTCAGGAGCTAAGCTTGAAAAAGCAGATTCTTCACCTATGGTAAATATTACACTGTATAGGAAACTGATTGGATGTTTGTTGTACCTTACACATACTCAATATGATATTTCTTATGTAGTAAGTGTGGCTTCAATATACATTGATTAGCCTCATGATATCCATTGGAGAGAAGCCAAAAGGATCCTTAACTTTGTTCAAGGAACAAGGACTCATGGGATCTTCTACAAAGCTAAATATGATCTTGATTTGATTAGGTTTACTGACAGTGATTCGGAAGGTGACAACACATATCAAAAGTCAACATTAGGATATGTGTTCAATATTTATAAAGGACCAATCAGCTTGTCAAGCAAGAAACAGAGTGCCATTGCACTCTCACCTACAGAAGCAGAGTACAGAGGAGTTGTAAATGCAGCAACTCAATGTTTATGGTTGCAGGGGTTACTTGGTGAGTGTGGCTTCGAATCAGAATACTCAACTACTATATATTGTGATAATCAGAGTACCATTCAAATATACAATGATCCAGTTCAAAGACAGAGAACCAAACACATTGAGATCCATATGCACTACATCAGACAGCTTGTGCATGATGGCATCATTCACCTACTCTTATGTTCATCTTCAGAACAAGTAGCAGATATCTTCACCAAATTTTTTTGTGAGAAGACATTCAGGAAACTCAAATCACTACTGGGGATTGCTGATCATGCTGTGAAGCATGATTGATGACAATATTTTCAAATTTTGTTTTACTGTCCATGTTTAAGGGAGGATTTTCCCCACTGGGTTTTTGCCTCTTTCCTTGGTTTAATGGACATGTAGTATGTAAAGGGTGACTAAGCCTTGTTGCTAGGCCCTACAATTTTCTGATATTTTACTCATAACTCAGGCTTAAGGGGGGTCTTATAATAATCAACCCATATTAGGCTACCTTAGACATTAATTAATCCATTTTTGTCTTATTTGCCTAGTTTCCATATTCCACCTTATGCAAGTTGTCCTCCACATGCCCAAAGTGGTCAAACTTGCTAAAAATAAGTCATGGAGCACTTGGGAAACCACTTGGAATCAATTCTACTTTATTCCTGGCCTTCCTGGCGCATGTCTGCTTTTTCTGCTTTATTTCCTGCTTTTGCTGAGTTTTAAGGCAATTGGGAAAGTTTGACTAGGTGAAGTTAACTTGTTTTTTGTCCTCATCATCCTCCACTCCTTTCTCCTAATAAAATCATGTATGAGTTGTCCTCCCATCATCTATTATCTTTCCTAATTGATTTTTCCAATTCGTGAGCTCCTAGATAGATTTGGAAACTGCTTTATGCACCTATGGGGGATTTGCTTAGATGTAGTAAGCCTGCTTTTGACCAAATTTGAATGGCATCCCAATGCATTCAAATATCTCATGTAATTATTTATTTTGGTAGCCTATGACTTCACAGGGTTGGCTATTGTACACTTATTCAATACAGATTAGTGTTCTACTCCATATTCAATCTCCTTTGTGTGTAATTTGCATGTGTAATTGGCAATTTTTGTGAGTGTAATTGTTCTAACACCTGGGTTCAATTTCCACATTCAAGAGTTGGACCTAAAAATTATTTATGTAGTTAATTAACTCTTTTTTCAGTTTCAAGAACTTGACCTAAAGTTAGTTATGTAGTTAAGGAACTATTTTTGGGATGTAACAAGGATAAAAAGAAAGAAACTAGATGGTAGTAGGGTTCGAGTTTTTTGCAAGGGGAGGCTAAAAAGCTACTGTGTCAAGCTAAGATTCAAACTCTCATGTAATTTCCCTTATTGATTATTATATATATCACTGATAAGTCCTTATTATTTGCATTACTGGTTTCATTTATGGTTTGTTAAATCACTCAATGTGCAATTTCGTTTCTTGTATAATGTCTTATTTATGAAATGCTTGTAGGTTGTTGGTGAAACTCAGTCACTTTTATTTTTTCTTTTTGGTTTATTTGTTATATATGATTCATCTTAGTCTTTGATATCTATATGATTTAGTACTTTTTTTATCTTGTTTAATGTTAACCTCTTGTTTATGAAAATTTCAGACCAAAACAATACAAAAAGATAGGTTTACTTTGTTTCATTTTAGAGATTGTGTTGGCTTGTTCTTATATTATGGAACAATTTCTGGCACTAACAGGCACCATATTATTTTTGTTTTTATCTTGAGAGATTGGGGAAGTTTTCTTTCTCTCTTCCTTTTTCAATGGACTCTTTAGTGCTTCACTGATAACTTTTATTGTTTCCTCCTTTATTAGTGAAAGAGGAACAATCTAGTTTCTTTTCTTTGATAAAACCCAAGATAGATCTATCACTTGATTCTCTTTGGCTATTCAAGATGTCATCTAGAATCCTTGAGCTATTTTCAAATTTCGATTTGATAGATTCTTCATCAAGATTTTTCTTGAATTGTATGATCTCTTCCTAAGGTTTATCAGATTCTTGTATTCTCTTTTTGAGCTATAGGTTTAGATCCTCCTCAACCCTTTCGGCATCTAGAAGTTGATCTTCCATCTCAGTAATGATATGACTTGATTGTTTGTTCTTTTTCCTGCATTTCTCAAGTTCTTCAAGAGCGCTAACAAGTTCATATCTTAAGTCTAATTCTCCTTCTTCATCTGAGTCACCATTTGAATCTTGAGTATATAGACCCATGAATAGAATCTTAGTTTCCTCATCTTCACTATCTTCCATGGTGTAGACAATTTTATTTTCCTAATAGGACTTCTTCTTGTTTCATGTTTTACCGTATCTAAATTTTGAGGTTTCTCTCTCATCAATATCATCTTGTTTAGGGTAAGTACATTTTGAAGCAAAGTGTCCAATTCTTCCATAGTGAAAGTATTTTAGGGGGTGAATTTCATTTATATTTTCCAGTAACCATCTCAAATTTTTTAAGAAAAAGAGCTTCCTCATCATCTAGGTTGTCTGTTTGATTTTTGGATGAGGCTTTAAATGCTGATTCTTTTTCTTGATGATTCATTTAGTCCCATTCTCATCTCATATGCAGTGAGGATTCCATATAGTTTGTCTACCGTCACCTGGTTTAGATCATCGCGTTCTTCTAGGGTGGATGATTTTGAGTCATATTTCATTGGCAATGTTCTTAGTACCTTGCTCACAAATTCTTTCTCTCTTAATTTTCCACCAAGACCTCTAATATCATTGACAACCTCATCTACCTTAGAAGGTATTGCCCAATATTTTATTCTTCTTTCATTTTAAGGCTCTCGACCTGCCCTTTATATGTATGAAGCTTGGATTCTTTGAATTTAGATGCTCGTTCATAGATAATTTTTAACTTATCCCATGCTTCTTTGGAAGTCTTGCATCGCATAACTTTGTAAATACAGAGTATGTCAAGCCACTCATGATTTCATTTAGGGATTTGGCATTACCTCCATATTGGCCTAGTTTTGTATTGTTTTTAAGTGCTTGTTCATCTATTTTATATTCCTTTTCAGTTGCATCCCAAACCTTCCATCCAAGGATCATGAGATGGAACTTCATTCTCACACTCCAGTAAGCATAATTTTCTCTTGTGAACAATGGAGATTTGTTGCTGGCTAAACCCTATTGTTGATACATAGTGGTTTTTAAATAGGATCTACTTTGTAATGGTTAAACTGTGATGAAGGAACCTGCTCTAATACCAATTGTTGGATTATACAAAAATATTGAGAGGGGGGGTGAATCAATATAGATTTTTAAAAAAAAAAAAAAAAAAAAAAAAAAAAAAAAAAAAANATAGGTTAAGACACAAATTTTTACATGGAAACCTCAAAGAGAAAACCACCAATTCAAAATCATAAATAAGATGAATCTATAAAATTTGATTTATTTGCTACTACAGAAAGGATGCAACAACACCCTAGGTTTCTGCCTGCTACAATAGAAAAGGATGCTCCGACACCTTGGTTTTCTACTTGCTACAACATACAAGGATGCTCCAACAACCTGGGTTTTTGCTTCCTACAATAGACAATGATTCTACAACACCCTTAGCATACTTATAGTCTTCCCTAGAAGCACCCTGCCACCTTGGACTGATGTTTATCAGTCCGCTATTCACTTCTTGGACTCTGTGATTCACAAACCCAGAGACAAATTATGTCCTTCAATTATTTTGTTAATAAATACCTTCATGCTTCCCGTATATGCATCTCTTCACCATTTGTGTCGTTCCATTCTTTGATCGTTTTTCTTCAAACAGTTAAGTTAATTCCCTGTAAATTAATTTGTTGTTTAATTTTCCAGTTGTAGCCTTCCATATTCTCCATATCTGCAACCATCCTCAGTTTTTGATATTATATCAGGATTCTTCATGACTGTATATTTCAGATAAGATGCGGTATGCGGATTGCAAACTGTGAAATTTCTAATTGTGGTCTCTCTAGGAGAAGTGGGCTCCATATGACATGTAGGCTCGAGTATTATATTTGTTTAGTGACTTGAAAGGGTATAAATAGGGAGACTCTCTCCCATTTATAAACACCTCACACACTCCCTAAGGCGCATGAGAGAGAGACAGTCAGAGGAGGAGAGAAAGATAGTTGTTGAACATTTTTTATTACTTCTTTTAATCATCTTACTATTGTGAATAAGTTTACGGGGTTTTCTCCTTTATGGTTTCCCCGATGAAAATATTTGTGTCTTCTGTGTATTTTATATCTTATGATTATTTTTGTACTTGTTATTATTTTAGATATAGATCCTAGATAATATAATCAGATCTTAAGAAAATCTAACATGGTATCAGAGCCTCTCTAAAACAAGTCACTGTGTAGCTGCAAGAATTAGGGCTTCCTAGTTGAAGGTATTATCTCCACAGATAATCAAGAAAGGATGGATAGGCTATCTTGATTCACTAGGGAGCATCTATTGATGGTATCAATTTCTGAATTAGAGAATTCTCATTGTATAACCGAAATACAGCTGCAATGGTAGCTAATGGAAATTAGGGTTTCATGCCTGAAAACCATAGAACACTGAATTTAGTAACCCAAGAAATTTTGCTATAATGCGAGATTGGAGAAGCCTCAGATGCTAAAATGTTTACAAGATGAATATAAATTTGTGTTGTACACTGTTTAAAATTTGCAGCCTCTCATTAACTATACTTTAGGATATATAGTTCCTCTAAATCATAGTTCTAGCCTCCTACATAATATAGTCATAAATAGGTGACCTAGGGATATTTGCTATATCTCGGGATAGGAAGGTCCAAACAAAACTTTGTAAGATTTTTTAGGTAGGGAACAGACTGTAGTTTATTTAGTACGTGTTTCACACCTAGAATGTGAAATAGTGACACTTTATAGTCAGTACAAGTTTGATATGTTGAACAGCCCCCAAAACAGTCATCTTGGGAAACTCAGCATAAGTCCCACTTGTAGAATCCACTTATTCTCTAAACTATGGGGTTGGAAATATTATGTATCAGGATATCTCAGTGAGAATTTTAAGAATTTAAGGAGCCAAAAATTTGGAGATACATCATAATAAATATCAGTCATTTCTGCAGAAGAAATTGGAAAAATAGGGCTTCTTGTTACAGGAGCTTCCCTCCACTGTTTTCAGAAAAGGAGTACACTGGATAGCTCTCCTTGATGAGGCCCATATTTCTATCCAATCATAAATTTGCAATTCCAAGTTTGAAAAATTAGGGTTTCTCTGACAAACCCTAGATCAGTCAGCTCCTAAACTAGGCCAGACACCTCAAATCGGTAAGATCTAAATTTTTTCTATTTACATTTGAGGTTCTTATTTCAAAATGACTAATCACACCCAGCTTGATGACAAGCTTGGTTAATCTAACAAATTTTGACTAAGGAAGTATAGGACCTCTGTGATCCTTGAAGAAACTGACTTGGATCAGTATTTCAATAAGGAATTTCTAAGAGCCAAAGGGAGATGAGGCTAAGGCTAGAGCCAAGAGAATCATTGTAGATTCTATTAAATATTATCTCATGCCTCATGTGTCATCCTTGAAGAAACAAAAAGGAAGTGTTCAATGCTATAACGAAGAAATCA
The DNA here is from genome assembly GCA_001517045.1 of Pseudotsuga menziesii. Taxonomy (NCBI): domain Eukaryota; kingdom Viridiplantae; phylum Streptophyta; class Pinopsida; order Pinales; family Pinaceae; genus Pseudotsuga; species Pseudotsuga menziesii. The sequence goes on from LPNX010679598.1 coordinate 771,892, forward strand.
AAGAAGAATAAGAGATTGTTATAACCACCTTGAATGGAATCCTAACATCATGGGATTCGTTCATTCGAGGAATGTGTGCTAGAAGGAAATGATTACCTTCAGTAGAATCTAGAGAGAGTGCACACAAGAAGAAGCTCAACTCATAATAAGAGAAGAGAAGATGGGAGCAACTGAATATCAAGCTCTCATGATTCAAAGAAGACCCCTCAAGTGAGAGGAATATGAAGGACTCAATTCTTGAATAACCTCTTATAAATCTTAGCATTTGGATAAGAAATGATGTTGTTAAGAATGAAGAAGATGATGAAGCTGAAGGCTCAAGAAGGAGTCTACCCACAAAACAAATAAAGATAAGTATTCAATTGTCATTACATGATATTGTTTGGTTATACATTTGTTTATATTCAGTTGATGTTTGAGTATTTTGCATTTATACTACTGAATTGCACATAATGGGTAAGAATTCAATGATGGCGTACAACATTACATTACTACTTGTCTAGATTGAAACCTATTTGATGGCATATTAGGAGTAGTACACACTCTTAATAACATTGGGGTAGAATGCATCTAGAAGTTACTGTATGTATACATGATATGGATGAATGTTGTAGAATTAGCTAAAATAGTCGAATGTCTATGTGACATATATTTGTCACTATTAATATTTTTTGGAAATTATGATATGTTTCTAATCATAAACTTGAAATTGACTTATAGATCATTCCAAAGAACAAGTAATGATAGTTCAGAAGAGGATCCTGAAGCTTCCTGGGTCAAAGAAACCATAGCGAAAGAAAGAGCTTCAGAAGAATATAAAGAGAACAATAGATCCAACTCAAGAGATGAAGACCACCTTGAGCACGAGAAATAATTCAAATAAAGAATAGTATGACGAGACTTCCAAAGAAAGCAAGAGGCCTCAAACACACTCTAGTTATGTGACACTATTGAGCAACATCATTGATGTAGAGCCTTCCATCTATGAAGAAGTAGTAAAGAAGAAAGGGAAGGAGACTATGATCAAAGAGTACCACTTCAACAAGAATGATTTCTAAGATGTGATGTTGAGACCTGAAGAGAAGTCTTTAGTGTCTTCCATATGGATCTACAAGACCCACCATGCAGTAGATGGCAGCATCATGGGATACAAGGCAAGATTCATAGCATGAGGATTCTCACAAAAAGAAGGCACAGACTATGAAGAGACATTTGCACCAGTGACGTGGTACACTTCCATTATATCCATATGTACAGGTATGAGATGGGAGATACATCAGTTGAAATAAAGATAACATTCTTGAATGATGTAGTCAAGGAGGAAGTATATGTAGAGCAGCCATTGGGAGTTGAGACACATGACTGACAGACTCATGTGTGCAAATTAAAGAAGGCCTTGTATGAGCTCATAAGGCACCCATGGGATAGAACATACAGTTACATAAGGAGCTTGAATATCACCTAGAGTGATGAAGATCTTAACCTTTTCTACAAAATTGAAGATGAAAGCCTATAGATGATGACAAGCTCACAGATGGGTGCAAGAAGAACTTTTCAACAAAGTTCAAGATAGAGGATCTTGTTATCTAGGGACCCTAGATGGATACATAGAATACTAGTAGTAGAGGAAGCTACTTGTCACTCCATTACAGAATGTTTCAATACATAGAGTATGAATGGAAGAGGGAGAATGATTCTTTGACTTAGAGGGAGTGACTGTAGAAGATCCTCCGGTTTGACATGGTAGGACAGGATTGACAGCTTTCTGACTAGTTTTGGCTTTACCAAGAGTAAAGAAAATTCCAACCTTTACTACAAAGTTGAGGAAGGGAACCCAGTGATACTTATATTGTATGTAGATGACCTATTTGTGACAAGTGAGGATGGTTTGATTGCTGACATGAAGAGGAATATTGCTGCCGAGTTCGAGATGAAGGACTTGGGTATGATGCACTACTTTCTAGGCATGGAGGTGTTGCATATTGCGGACCGAATCTCCCTTGGACAAGGGAAGTATGTAGTGGAGATCCTCAAGAGGTTTGGGATGATGGATTGCAAGTCCATGGCCACAACTATAGCATCAAACCTGAATCTATTGAGTGATGCTTCATCAAAGTCGGTTGATGCCATGATGTATCGTCAGATGATTAGATCCTTGATGTACTTGATGAATATGATATCATATATTTTCTTTGTTGTGAACACATTGAGCTAGTTCCTGACGGATCCGAGACATGTTCACCTGATTGCTGTAAAGCATATTCTGAGGTACCTTAAGGGTACAGTTGATTATGGGCTCAAGTATGATATGAATCAAAAGACTAACCTGCATGGTTATGTTGATTCGGATTGGTAGTGCCACTGAGAAGAAGAGAATTGGTTTGGAAGGATGCAGTCCTGCATGGCGCTGAGTACAGCCGAGGAAAAATATGTTTCCACTTGATAAGCTATTTGTGAGGTAGTATGTTTCTTTTGAAAGATACTATTTGATTTGATTGATATGACTTTCATTTTTGTATTATGCAGAGAGGAGCAGTGAAGCTCCAGTATGTGATCCAAATCGAGATCTCTCGAAAGAGGGATTCATGAGTTCTAGCATAGCTGATGAGACAGGTTGTCTGAGCATAAAATCCTGGTGAAGCTAGTAGGATTCTCAGACGTAATCAATCATGTTGATTGTACTAATATATAATCAGTCCAGGTGAATCTCACAAGTTATCCTTGGACGTAATCAATCCTAATGTGATTCTATGCTAGAAATGGCCAAAATGAAGTTTGAATACTTCAAAGAGAATATTGGTGTACTTCAGATCGAGGTTCCTTCTATTACCACCTAAGTTGTACTTAGTGGTTTTTTATCAAGTGATCCCGGTGAACCGGACAAGGATAGCTTGTTCGGACTTCAGAAGACCTTCAGTCTTGCTTTTGGGAAACTTTGTTGTACCATATCACATGTTCATACCCCCTTGGGGGAGTTTTAATAAATGTTCTAGAATGATAGTTTCTGTAAAAGACTCGGTCTCATAGACTTTATTTGTCAATCCGATTAGCCCAGGGTGTTTTTTCCCTTGGTTATTATTGGTTGTTGAATAAACAACTTATAATTTCTGAGTTTTTCACTCAATACCTCCAAAGTTGGGGTGGTCGGCTTGGCATTTAGGCCTATTAAGGTTATTAGAGTGTATGTGTCAATGTATAAACATGCTAGGCATCATGGTAGAGTCATATGAACATGTCTAAGTCCCCCTAGGTTTTTTTGTTTTTTTTAATTTTTTAATTTTTTCAGTGTTTTTTATTAAAATTTAATTTTTCCAAAACTCAAGCTATTTTTAATAGTTTAATTGGAAAAATTGGTTTTGTAATAAAAGTGGGCTCGGAAGTCCGTTTCAGTCATGTAGGTGCTCATTTTCAAGCTAAGAGCACCCAGTAAACCTATAGACCCATTATTTCCTAGTTTTAAGTGATTTTCCAACACTCATGTCAGAAATCCCCAAAAGATCAATTATTGATTATTTTAATTAATAAATTGATGAATAATGGAGCAAATCCAAAATCCTAGATCACTGGATTCTTAGCCGATTTGATTGAAATCAGTCAGATCTGCACCAGATTGACCGGATCTGACAAATCCTTGATTGAAGGAGGTGATCTGGGTGGATCCAGAGTTGAACTTAAGCTTCCTTTATGGGGAATTTCTCCCTCTCTCTATCCTCCACACATGTGGGATCCTCTGGATGAGTTTTGGTGGATGCTTCAGTCCACAGGTTAAGGTGTTAGTCAGATCAGCTCTCCGATTGACATTCAGACTCAGTAGAAGCTCAGTTCAGCTTCATATCAGACATTGATGGACTCTCCTTCAGCTGCAATGGTCTATCTCCTTAGGATTTGCGCCCCCTCAGGGTCGGGGTTTCAATTTTGTGTATAAATAAAGCATGGTTGCCTCCTTTCCGAGTTAATTATAGTTGGATTGAGGAGCCATTGCTGTTGTAATACTGTGTAATATCTTTTTCTATTGGAATAAAGTGAATCTTTGGAGGCAAGATGGTGTCATGTCATTGTATGTGTGGATGAGCATTGCCATGTTTCACTGAGGTAACCTATATCTATGTTCATAATTTGTTGATTGTTTGTGGATTCATTGCTAAGATTGATAATAAGTTTATTATAATATTGATAGGAAAGGAGTTTGTTAATAAGTTTATTGTCCATCTCTTTCCTTTTTTATGCATGTTTAGAGATCTAGATTCAACATGTTTTATAATTTTATATGCATGTTATTCTGAAATCTCTATGTATGTATTAACCGGATCTCACAAGTATTTTGGCAAGTCTTTGGATTCAGTTACAGATTCCTAGATTGGAGAGGATGTTGATCTAGTTTTCTTCTTCAATCTCTCCAAAACCATTCAAATTCATAGTCCCTCGACATTCCACCGGAAATCTCCATGGTTGATCTTCAAGGCTTCTAGCAAAAATGCTCTTCTTTTCCTCTTCCTCCATTTTTTTCTAAAATCAGTCCGGTTACTTGTTTGCATCTTTAAAATTGTTTATATCTATCAATTTAATATTTTATTTTACATACATATTTCTTCCTTAAATCTCATAAACTAGATCCCATTCCTAAAATAAAATTTACAAGCATTCTAGATCTAGTTTTAGGGAAAATTGTCATTTTTCAAGGCTATGAAAGTAGATCTAAAGCTTGTTGAATGCATGGTTGTTTCCTTAGAATATAAAAATTTATATTCAGAAATTTAATTGCTCCATATTTTATGGCCAAAAATCAGGCCAAGATCCCAAGGAAAGCTTGCTTTCCTTGGTTCCTTTTCCGCTTCTTTAAAAACTAGTTTTAACTTAGAATTTTTGGGTAAAACGTTTGTTCATCCAAAAGTAATTTCAAAGTACTTTGGGGCATATTTAACTATGATAATATTTCTGGTTTTTAGAAGGTGTAACAGAAAAGATGAGTAGGCACTGTCCGGAAATCGTTTTTGGACCATTCGAAACCCCCCAGGGGGTCTCCGTCTTCCCAAAATTTCAAATTTTTGCAATTTGTAAACCTTTGGTCTCATTTGATATAAGGAAAAAGTCGATTAATTTCAGTTTTCTGATATTTTAACCACTAATAATAAAGAAAATATTTCTTGAGTAGGCTCTTTCGAGCCTGCTCCCTATCCCCCCCAGGGGGGATCTGCGTCCATTTCACTTTTTTGCATTTTTTCCTTCTTTCTTCTCTAGTTTAGTACTGACATGAAGGATTGTATAATTTGATATAATTTTGCATTATTCCATATTTTAATTTCAAAATTAAACATACTACTTACCCCACGACTTCTCGATTGACTCGCAAGGGGAAAGAGATGCGTGGTAGGACTAATTAGAAAACCGGTGTTGTGTATATTTGATTCCGTTTTCAGCAATTGTTTCATTAGTCATAATTAAATTAAACCCTCCTTGATTCCCTGATTGATATCCACTTGGATCGAAAGAGGTCCTAGAGGGTTTTCCTTTTAACAAGAACACCTATTTTAAAATTTACTAAAAATAATGAAGACTCCAGTGTGTATGCTCTGGACTTGGCTGCGGTTCATCCAATCAGTCAAGATGCATCAAAAGAACTTGAGTGACTAGAATAATTAGGATTCACTCTCCCCAAATTGACAAACCATCAAGTGAAAATCCAACGCCTTGATCAAACCATTACGGTGGAAAAATACCCAAAGGTAGCAAGAACTTCTGAAAAGTGACCTCGAGGCACCGATCTCTATTACACCTTTGGGTGCATTATGAACAACAGCCTTAAAGACTCCATTCAACCCACATATTCCTTGCGGGTAGCCATGAGGTTTAGTTTTGGACATACTTCAAGTACCCCGTGGGTATATCTGGAGTCCCCTCGCCTAAGTTAAATTACTCATCTTCTTACATTAATTTAAAATTAACCAAGATACAATTGCATGACATTCATTCCAGCACTTGCAAGCACTCTTAATTTTTTTTCGACTTCATTTTCAAGGCACTGGTCAACTGTTTGTTTCTTTCAATATATATGTGATTGGGTTTCATTTTCGTGCTTACTTGTGATTATCTCATCATGTTATTTGTTTTTTACAATTGTTAAATTTAAACTCCTAAGAAAATTACTCTTTAATACCATCATCATACTAAATAATTTTGCCTTAGCAACTTAATAGGGTCTACCACCCTTGGCTTCATTAGGAGTCGAGCCTAAACGGAGGAGTTAAGAACAAGGTGACAGCCTTGACTCGAGACTTGCCCCCAAGGAAACACAGTGTGGCTTGAAGATTTCTGCCACGTAACCTAGGTGTGTGAAAGGCGGAGACACTTTTTGGCGCCTTTGCCGAGGATAAATCTTTTTATTCCTAGGTATGAATTAGCTTAACTTTTTTCTAAACAACTAAAAAGATGTAATTTTTATTTATTAATCTTGTCTTTAAAAAACATAAAAATTAAAAATCAATCTATCTAGAGACTCCACTTTTTAACATCCCTTCAAGAATTTCTACTCGAAGAAACCGCTGGAAATTATTCAATCCTTTCCTTGATCCTGAAAGTTTTATTAGGGAAATATTGAATAGGAAGACTTCTCGTAGAAACCTTGAAGATTTAGGAGACCAATCCCTCTCAGATATCCATCACATATTTGTAGAGTGTCATGTTCACCAATCTCAAGAAATGAAAGAATTATTCAAACCCCTTCACCTTTCTTAGATAGTAAGTGCTCCCCATGCCATTCCAAAATATAATATCAAGAAGCTCCCCATATTTCAAGGCAATAATGCCATCACTGCCAAGTCTCAGCTTCGAAAGTTTGAAAAGCACTTGGTGAGTTATTGCAATGATGATGCCCATGACCATGATGATGTCAAAATGAATCTCTTTGTTTTATCCTTATAATATGATGCTTAAGAGTGGTACCTAGACCTAGATGATGATTCATATAAAACTCTTAATGAATTCCAAGATGGTTTCAGGAAGAAGTGGGGAGAAAACAAGGAACCAAGACATCTGCTTGCTACCCTTTATAGCATAAATAAGATGGAGAATGAAACCATGAATGAATTTAACACTAAATTCAGGCGTGTGGTTTTTGACCTTCCTAGAGACATCAAGCCAAAAAATGCCTCTATCCTCATATCCTACACTAAAGACTTCACCACTAACTTAAGATACCAGCTGAGAGATAAAGAATTGGCCAATATGAAAACTACCCAGGAGTTGGACGAGAAAATAGAAGAGAATATGCAATCTTTGGGAAAGTCCCACATTCTAGGTTACACTAGGGGAAACAATTCCTGCAACAAAGAGACCAAGGGTAAAACCATTGAATCAGAAGAAAAGGGAGCCTCTAAAGATCCCATGGAAAAGGTAACAAACATGATAAAAGACTTGGTTACTAGTCAAAACCAACTTATGGCAAATCATTCCACACAACTGAATCATATGCACAATAGAATAATCACAATGGAAAGAAATAATGGACCTAGGAACTTTCAGCTTAAACAGAATCAAATGTATCAAAAGAAATTTCCTCAACAAGAGCCTAGGATTCCAACCCAGTTAGACTCAACTAACATGGTAGAAGAAGTAATTCCATGGTGTAGACCCTGTGAACAATTCCACCAAGAAAGCACTTGTTATATTGCAAATCAAGTCATGTAACATGGACTTCTCGAGGTTATTAGACAGGAAACAACTTCAAGTGATCCTGATCATATATACATGGTAGGCCAAGCCTACCCTTTGTCACCAGATAAACAGTACAAACCTAAGGATGAAACCATTGTAGAATCTTATAGTGAAACTTATGATCAAAACTGTAATGTACATGATGGGACTCCTATGTGTTCTCCATATATAGATGACAGTCTGGAAGGTTTACTGCCTTGTGACCTTTTCTCTGAAGAAGATGAGTATGAAAATGAGGACAAGTATAACTTGGAGCATTATATAAGTGACAAAGACTCCCTTATCTCCAACAAAGATGTTGATGAGGAGTCCTAGACATTCATGGAAAATCCAGTCTATGACATGAATAAAGAGGAAAATAATGAACAAGAAACTTTTGATGGTTTTGTTGATTTTTCTGTCTATGGCATATCTAAAGGAAAGAGCATGGACCATATGGCCTTAGTAAACTTTGATATGGAAAAAGAGCATGCAGTTTATCCATATGATTAGTCTAAGCCATATATCAGAACCAGTAATGAAGACAAGGAGAACTTGATATTGGAACTTGACATCAGCAATGGGGAATCCATCACATATGACATAGATGGCAGTGATGACTATTGGGATTTTTGTGGATATCTTATTAAGAATCCTATCTATGCTATATCCAGCAAGGGGAGTGTCTATTTAGAAATTTGTGGAAGTCCAATCTACTATACTTCCTAGAGGGAAGCATGGATCTGGAGACCTGGGAAAATCCTAGTATGGAAAAGCAGCATTCAAAACTCTTATATGATCATTTAGAGTCATATCATGTAGATCCACACAAAGGTATCAATAATTAGGACATTTAGAAGTAGTGTTGTGAAAAGATAGATGTGATGCAGTTATTAGAATATTAGTCTCAACTATCATCTTCACATATAGATTTTCCTTATGATTTGGATCCGCTTGGGGCTTATGCACTGATTTATCATCCGATAAGCCTTGATGATCAGTATGATGGTGTATTCAATCTGCCTCATCATTCCAATTTGTACATCAACCCTATCCAGTCATGGATAGAAGCAGCCTGCACAAGCACCTACCAGTTTGGGAAGAAGTTTTACGACATTATTCATGCCTACCATTTCCCATCCAACCCGCCCATTCCGGATCATCACGCAGGTTTGCATTCTCTAAATAAGGTATCCTTACTTTGGTTGGTAACCAAAGACAAGGAATTTTTTTATGTTAATAAAATGCTAAGGTGGTTACATTGGATTTCTGATTACACTTAACCATTTTTATATCATGCTTAGAGTAGGAAAATAAGCTCCTTGAAAGAGAGCATTTACTTCCTACATTTCTATTTTGTACTTAGCTATAAAAAAACTTTTCTTTCATTATTTAGCTATATCTATTTTGTTTGAATAAATCAGCTTAATGGTTCATTTGGTTTTTATGTAAAGCTTGTGCTATTGAGGTTTTCTTGTCAAGTTGAGATGTTTTTACAGGGTATATAAACCACAGATTCTGGTGTTCTCGTATCCTCTCCTTGCCTTAAAGACCAGATCGAGCACACATCCCACAGTTGGAGCCATAATGTTACCACCTAAGTTGTACTTAGTGGTTTTTTATCAAGTGAGCCTGGTGAACCGGACAAGGATAGCTTGTTCGGACTTCAGAAGACCTCCAGTCTTTCTTTTGGTAAACTTTGTTGTACCATATCACATGTTCATACCCCCTTGGGGGAGTTGTAACAAATGTTATAGCATGATAGTGTCTGTAAAAGACTCAGTCTCATAGACTTTATTTGTCAATCCGATCAGCCCAAGGTGTTTTTTCCCTTGGTTATTTTTGGTTGTTGAATAAACAAGTTATAATTTCTGAGTGTTTCACTCAATACCTCCAAAGTTTGGGTGGTCGACTTGGCATTTAGGACTATTGAGGTTATTAGAGTCTATGTGTCAATGTATAAACATGCTAGGCATCATGGTTGAGTCATATGAACATGTCTAAGTCCCCCTAGGTTTTTTAATTTTATTTTAATTTTTTAATTTTTTTCAGTGTTTTTTATTAAAATTTATTTTTTCCAAAACTTAGTCTATTTTTTAATATTTAATTGGAAAAATCGGTTTTGTAATAAAAGTGGGCTCAGAAGTCCGTTTCAATCATGTAGGTGCTCATTTTCAAGCTAAGAGCACCCAGTAAACCTAAAGACCCACTATTTCCTAGTTTTAAGTGATTTTCCATCACTTAGGTCAGAAAGCCTGAAAAAATCAATTATTGATTATTTTAATTAATAAATTGATGAATAATGGAGCAAATCCAAAATCCTAGATCACTGGATTCTCAGCCATTTTGTTTGAAATCAGTTAGATATGCACCATATTGACCGGATCTAACAAATCCTTGACTGAAGGAGGTGATCTAGGTGGATCCAGAGTTGAACTTCAGTTTCCTTTATGGGGAATTTTGCCCTACCTCTCTCCTCCACACGTGTGGGCTCATCTGGATGATTTTTGGTGGATGCTTCAGTCAACGGGTTGAGGTATCAGTCAGATCAGCTCTCCGATTGACATTCAGACTCAGTAGAAGCTGATTTCAGCTTCATATCGGGCATTGATGGACTCTCCTTCAGCTGCAGTGGTCTATCTCCTTGGGATTTGCGCCCCCTCTAGGATGGGTTTTCAATTTTGTGTATAAATAAAGCATGGCTGCCTCCCTTCTAAGTTAGTTATAGTTGGATTGAGGATCCATTGCTGTTGTAATACTGTGTAATATATTTTTCTATTGGAATAAAGTGAATCTTTGGAGGAAAGATGGTGTCATGTCATTGTATGTGTGGATGAGCATTGCCATGTTTCATTGAGGTAACCTGTATCTATGTTCATAATTTGCTGATTGTTTGTGGATTCATTGCTAAGATTGATAATAAGTTTATTATAATATTGATAGGAAAGGAGTTTGTTAATAAGTTTATTGGCCATCTCTTTCCTTTTTTATGCATGTTTAGAGATCTAGATTCAACACGTTTTATAAGTTTTTATGCATGTTATTCTGAAATCTCTATGTATTTATTAACTCAATCTCACAAGTATTTTGGCAAGTCTTTGGATTCAGTTGCAAGTTCCTAGCTTGGAGAGGATTTTTATATATTTTGCTTCTTCACTCTCTCAAAAACCATTCCAAGGAATAGTCCCTTGACATTCCACCGGAAAGCTCCACGGTTGATCTTCAAGGCTTCCATCAAAAAAGCTCTTCTTTTCCTCTTCCTCCTTCAAATTTTTCTAAAATCAGTCCAGTTACTTGTTTGTAGCTTTAAAATTGTTTATATATATCAATTTCAGAGTTTATTTTACATACATATTTCTTCCTTAAAGCTCATAAACTAGATCCCATTCCTAAAAGAAAATTTACAAGCATTCTAGATCTAGTTTTAGGGAAAATTGTCATTTTTCAAGGCTATGAAAGTAGATCTAAATATTGTTGAATGCATGTTTTTTTCATTTGAATCTAAAAAGTTTTATTCAGCAATTTAATTTCTCCATATTTTCTTCCCAAAAATCAGGCCAAGATCCCAAGGAGAGCTTGCTTTCCTTGGATCCTTTTCTGTTTCTTTAAAAACTAGTTTTAACTTAGAACTTTTGGGTAAACATTTTGTTCATCCAAAATTACTTTTGGGCATATTTAACTGTGATAAGATTGCTATTTTTTAGCATGTGTAACAGAAAAGAGGAGGAGGCATTTTCTGAAAAGCATTTTTGGACCATTCGAAACACCCCAGGGGGTCTCCGTCTTCCCAAAATTTCAATTTTTTGCAATTTGTAAACCTTTGGTCTCATTCCATATAAGTACCAAGTGATTAATTTCATTTTTCTGATATTGTAACCAATAATAATAAAGAAAATATTTTTTGAGTAGGCTCTTTCGAGCCCGCTCCCCATCCCCCTAGGGGGTGTCTGCGTTAGTTTCACTTTTTTGCATTTTTCCTTTTTTTCTGCTCTAGTTTAGTAATGACATGCAGGATTGTATACTTTGATATAATTTTGCATTATTCCTTATTTTAATTTCAAAATTAATCATACTACGTACCCCATGACTTCCTGATTGACCCGCAAGGGGAAAGAGATGCGGGGTAGGACTAATTAGAAAACCGGTGTTGTGTATATTTGATTCCTTTTTCATCAATTGTTTCATTACTCATAATAAAAATAACCCCTCCTTGATTCCCCGATTGAGATCCACTTGGATCGAAAGAGGTTCCTGGAGGGTTTTCCTTTTAACAAGAACACCTATTTTAAAATTTAATAAAAATAACGAAGACTCCAGTGTGTATGCTCTGTACTTGGCTGCGGTTCGTTCGATCAGTCAAGCTGCATCAAAAGCAGTTGAGTGACTAGAATAATTAGGATTCAATCTCCCCAAATTGACAAACCATCAGGCAAAAATCCAACGCCTCGATCAAACCATTACGGTGGAAAAATACCCAAAGGAAGTGGGAACTCCTAAAAAGTGACCTCGGGGCGCCGATCTCTGTTACACCTTTGGGTGCATTATGAAAAATAGCCTCAGAGACTCCATTCGGCCCACATATTCCTTGTGGGTAGCCGTGATGGTTTAGTTTTGGACATACTTCAAATACCCCGTGGGTATATCTAGAGTCCCCTCGCCTAAGTTAAATTACTCATCTTCTTACATTAATTTAAAATTAACCAAGATACAATTGCACAACATTCATTCCAGCACTTGCAAGAACTCTTAATTGTTTTTCGACTCCATTTTCAAGGCATTAGTTAACTGTTTATTTCTTTCAATCTATATGTGATTGGGTGTTATTTTTGTTCTTACTTGTGATTATCTCATCATGTTATTTGTTGTTTACAATTGTGAAATCAAAACTCCTAAAAAACTTACTCTTTATTACCATCATCATACTAAATAATTTTTCCTTAGTAACTTAATAGGGTCTACCCCCCTTTGGCTTCATTAGGAGTTGAGCCTAAACGAGGGAGTCAAGAACAAGGTGACAGCCTTGACTCGAGACTTTTCCCCAAGGACACACCGAGTGGCTTGAAAATTTCTTCCATGTAACCCAGGTGTGTGAAAGGCATAAACACCTTCCAAGGCTAAGTGATGAGTCCAAAAGATGCAGATACACATAATTCTTTCTAACATGGTGGAAGGATAGGTCCTCCCACGGTCATTGAGGTACGTGTTGGGGCCTTTTTGACATGGTGGTAAGCTGAGCCACCCATGGTCATTGATGTAAGTGCTGAGCCTTTCTAGCATGGTGGCAGGCTGGGCCTCCATGGTCATTGATGTATGTGTTGAGAGCCTTTCTGACATGATGGCAAGTTTGGTCTCCCATGGTCGTTGATGTAAGTGTTGAGCCTTTCCAACATGGTGGAAGTCTAGGCCTCCCATGGTTGTTGATGTAAGTGTTGAGAGCCTTTCTGACATGGTGGCAGGCTGGGACTCCCATGTTGATTGATGTAAGTGTTGGATCCTTTTTTACATGGTGGCAGGATGGGCCTCCCATGGTCGTTGATGTAAGTGTTGTGTTATGTGTATCTGGGTTGTGCTCCATGTGACGATGAGATGATCTGAAGATGATGAGGTAATAGTAGGGTATACAGGTTTTTTAGTGGCATATAATCAGTCCTGGGAGATCTTGTAGGTTTTTCAAGAGGCATATAATAAGTCCTAAGATTTACATACTTGATGTCTTGCTTGCAGAGATGATAAAGACCTGGCAGAGGGATAGGCCTACTTCTAGCATGAAAAAGGGTTGGCACTATAGAAAATTTAGATGACATATAGTAAGGGAATATTATCAAATTATAAGAAGATGATGGCAACAGCTATGATGAAGACTCTATGACTACATGATGATGACGATGCAATGAAGACCTGACCAAATGTGTTGATGACTGTGTAGAGAGAGAATACCTTCCTAGTTAAGAGGGAGTGTTGATATATTTGTAACTTCAGAATATTTTCTAATATTATCATTGTATGTTGTTGTACCCCCATTGGGGATGTGTGTTACCCCTTTTCAGGATGTCTAAATTATGTCTAGATATTGAGGTACAACCTCTGTTGTAAGTTGGGGCAATAGTCCTCATTGTAACATCATGTAATATGTAATTGTCGTCTCTCTAGGAGAAGTGGGCCCCATGCAAGATGACATGCAGCCTCAAGTCCTATATTTGGTCAATGACTTGAAAGGGTATAAATAGGGAGACGCTCTCCCTCATTTATACACACCTCAAACAATATCTAAGGTGCATGAGAGAGAGAGACAGACATAAGAGGAGAGAAATATAGCTACTGACCATTTATTATTACTGCTTTTGATCATCTTACTGTTATGAAGAAGTTTGCGGGGTTTTCTCCTTTATGGTTTCCCCAATGAAAATCTTTGTGTCTTGTGTGTATTTTATATATTATGCATTCTGTTGTACTTGTTATTCTTTCAGATAAATATCCTAAAAATATAACATCCTTCAATCTTTTCATGACCGTTGATTTGAGGTGGAAGTCGGATATCGGATATGTGTCTTTTTCCAAAAATCATTTCTCAATTTCTACTTTTTGAAACGGTCTTTCTGCACCATCAAAATTTTACAAATGTCTCTTGGACGTCGATCTTCTAGATCATAGGATGTGGAATGCGGGTTCTCAAAAATTCAAGTGTTTCTTTTGTGATTCTCCGCCTTCTATTTTCCACACTAACCTTTCTGCATGTGGATTGTGGAAATCGTAAATACACAAATTTTCCAAGACTTTGTCTTTTTTCTTTCCTCCTTTCCTCTTTTCGAACTAGTCTTTCCACAGGATCCTTTCCACACTACAGAATGTGGAATGAAGAAACTCAACTTTTCCATGACTTTGACATTTTGCATTCCGCACTTCTGCACCTGCACTTCCTCTCCTGAAACTTTTCATAGATCCTCCAAACCATTGATCTCCTGTGGTTGCACTTCTAATCGTCGATATGATGATCAATTGTGGATCTCTTCTTCCACATTTCTTCTACTGCAGAACTCTCCTGCAACCATCGATCTATTTTGGAATGCTCCTCAGCCATTGATCTCTGATTAAGTGCAGAACTTCACCTCATTCTTCTTCCTTTTGTGGATCTTATCCCCAAATTTTGGATCTCGTGTGAGAATCTTCCTCACCATTCATTTCTGAATTATTTCGAAACTTCATTCCTATGTGCTTTCCTTTTTCTACAATGGCTTTCTCGCAACTCTTTTTCCGAATCGTCAATCTGCTCAATATCGGATTCCATAATTCCTCTTGACTGATCTGGACCAACCATGTTTTTAATAAACTATTTTTTTCTCCCATCCATAACGTTAACTCACCTGCTAGTTGACTCTGCGAAATCCATGAGGACCGTTAGATCTGTGTCCCCACTAGATCAATGATGGACTTCAAATGTGATGTAACGGATTTGATGGAAATTTTGCGCACATCAAAATTTTTCCAAACTGCACAACTTCACTTAGTGAAATCATTGTGCGCCCTCGATCTATTTAATGATCAATCTTGGTCATTAATCTCAATTGAATTTCCAGTGATTAGTTCTGATATCGCAACTCGTCTTACCTTTTATCCTCCTCATTTTTTTATCAATGAAATATTCTTCAGTCGTTGATCTTATTCCTCCTTTAATCTCCACCGCATGATCTACACAGACTTAGTCCTATAGGTTCATCATTGATCCTTATAGTTATCGATCAATCGATCTCTATTTTCTCCATTATTCATAATCCCTAATTCCTTAGTACTGACTTTCCTTTGTGTCATTGTTGAATTCATCCTGCTACCATGTCTACTAGTTATTCCTTTGTCATACATGAAAACCTTTGACATCAATGAAAACTTATATTCTCAACAACGACATTACCATGATTCCCCACGCACAAATATTTATTCGTCAAAATCCATTCTCAGGATCCCTTTTTCACATACAAGAATTTTTATCCAAAGCTTCAAGGACTTCATATAACAACCTAGAGGTTATTTAAAGAACTCTATCTCAGTTTCACGGTATGGATTTATCATATCGAGTGCAATCTTTGTGATATATCCCTCCATAATAATATCAACCCAGAAATAGAAAGCCCTAGATATAGGATTACTAACTCTTTTTAGTTGTTGGATCAACTGACGAATCCACTCTATAGGTGCTCTTCCTTGAAAAATGTTTTGTTGAGTTGCTAGCTTCGACAACGATTCATGCAATACAATGGTAAATTCACTAAATAAAATATCATGAATGTATGTGTAAAGGTATTTTTCCAACCATTCTCTCGGGCTTAGTCATGATCCTTTACTTTATTCTTGTGCAAACTCTTGTTCCTTATAGTCAACCCAATCTTGAATTTATGGTTTTGTCAGGTGCCAAAACATGTCCCTATCACAAGGATTTAGGGTCTTGGAAATAGAACCATTTTTTGGCATTCTTCTCTATTGACTGAAGTTCATATCCATTTTTTTAAACAAATCCCAATATATTGACCCAACAGAGTATAACCCCGTCGGAAACACCTATGATCATATGAGGTCTCACGTGATATATCTTTGGGAACTACAAGAACCATGTTTCTGTAGTGATATCAGGGTATTTTATTAGCATATCACCATCAAGTCACTTGATTGAAACTGGGAAATAGGCTTCTAACTTCATACATATATCATCAAATAATATAACATATTGACCCATCAACATACATAGCATCATATAGTATATTATTAAACACGTGTTAACATTCCATACC
This sequence comes from Pseudotsuga menziesii, assembly GCA_001517045.1. NCBI lineage: Eukaryota > Viridiplantae > Streptophyta > Pinopsida > Pinales > Pinaceae > Pseudotsuga > Pseudotsuga menziesii. Next base: position 788,361 of record LPNX010679598.1, read on the forward strand.
ATTTATGTGCTCGACACACTTAATAGATTCATTCACAACATATATTAATTTAATCATAGACACAATTATCAAATACACGAAGACACATAGCTTAACGTGGAAACCTATCCGGGAAAAACAACAAAGGTGCTCTTCATCTGGAATGAGTAATAACTGAACTCCCTTGGTCTACACGCATAGCCTGCAGACTCTTATTTAGATATTCTTTACAATAAAGGAATTCCTTACTCGTCTCATGCTCTCTGGTTTTTTTCTCTCTCTCTTGTTCTCTCTTGTTTTTTTGTTATGCTATCTCCTTTCTCCCATCATCTGCACACAACTTGGATTGAATTTATAGTATTTTACAATTATTGTTTTACCTGTCAACTAATTCTCAACTATGAGTTGGCATGTTGTCTTACTCATTTAGCACATCTTGTTACATCTAAAAATAGGAACTATCGGCCCAATTTACAACCATGCTTTATTTCCAAAATTAGACCATTAGTGTAACTAACTCTTTACCAAAAATAGGTCGAACTTCTTGTTTCAAAATAATTTTAACCTGTTTTATTGGAGCTTCTTCTATCATGGTCTTTCCTCATCTTGCAACTAGAATATTCGTCTTTCCAAACAAGATTTTGTTTATATTTTCTTTTATTTTCTTAGGACCAAAAAAATGACATTTAACCTATGGTAGTCAAGGGAGGATATAATTAATCCTCACACCCCCCCTCCCCCTTAATACAAACTTGGAAAATCTAGGACATGGAAACTAAGACCAAAGCTCACCCATACAATCTAATGCAAAAAGTAATTTCTTAATAAACCGAAGAAATGGGGAAAACCTCATAGGAAACCTCCCCCCTCAAAATGAACAGTGGAACTGAGATCAAGCTTTCACACCAAGAGACAATTTCCTCTTGAGTTAAGAACTTGTGAAAAACATATGCAATCTGCATATCTATGGAGTAGTAATTCATTGTGATGGTCTTTGTGTGCACTAGTTCCATTGTACAATGCATGTGAACCTATCCACCTTCTTCAAATATGATGCTAGATAGGAGAAGAAATGTTGTTACTTTTGCAACCAAACTTGCATATTTTGAACCTATTTGACAATATGGAAGAGTTGAAATTGGTATGCCATGCCTTGGGGCCTTGCTTGAGCCCATAAAATGGATTCATCATCTTGCATGTCAAGAGAGAATCATCAATCTACCCCTTAGGATTTTCCATGTAGATTGTTTCTTCCAATTTTTCATGTAGAAATTTACTTTGCCTCTTCTTTATGGAGGAAGAGAGACATGATACAATGTCTCATTGTTCTTCAATGACTCGTATTCCTTATCCATGGCTTCCTATTTTGGTGAATCAAGACAAGCCATTTTACAGAACTACAGATTAGACATTACTATCATGTATCACCTCTATGGGAGTTTGTAGCACCTCTCTGGGAGAAGTGAATTTGCAATACATAGTGCCATGCTCTCATATTGAAAATGAGATATCATTCTCTTATTTTCAGATGAATATCCACACATGTTCCCATTATCCTCAATGACTTTTTGAGACCATTTAGGCCTAGTATCGGGAGTAGGAACTAGATCTAGATCTGTATCTGTTTGAACTTCGTCTTCAATACCAAGATATGATTCAACTTGGTCCTCTTCTTTGGATTCAGAATCTAAAACATCAATTGAAACAAAATCATATGTAAATGTCTATTTAGGTAGAATGATTTTACCTTCCCTTTTAAATGGCTGTTGAGATTGCACCTTTCACTATCATCTTCCCATTAGAGATATTTGAGATCTCCATTGGGTCGGGTTCAAATACAACTCACTTTGGTGAGCCTGTATGAGTCATCTAGTATACATACAATATAATTGGTATCAAAGAGTGCACATAGAGTAAATTCTTGAACACTCCATGCTCAAATTCTATTGAACCCTTCCCTTAAGCTTGGATTTCAGTGTCATATCCCATGTGAATAATTGGACCATCATTAAGTTTTAATTAAGAGTGATTATTTGGATGAAACCATGTGATTGGAGGCTCCTGAATCAATGACGAAGGCATGAGATTTTGAAAATCCATCCTTTAGTGCATGTCATCTCTCATGATCTTTGTTAGCTGGAATATTCCACCTCCTGCGGACAGCAAGGTGTTCCACTGGTCTGAATGGTTCAAATCTAGAACAAATAGAGGACATAGGTTGAAGACTCTCCCTAGATGCTATAGATATCTGGAATACAAGGCTTTGATAGTTCACCTGTGTACCTGCAAAGAAGCTCAACATGAAACGAATCAAAGCAACCAGAATATGATCTACTAATCTATGCTAGTGACTATGGAATCTAGCAACATATATATGCGAAATCACAACAACAACATCATATGTGGGATAGAAATCAACTTGCATTAGAAATATGAATAAGTTTACAACCAAACCTTAGTGTTGACATGCATCTCCATGAAACCATCTCTTCATCCCCAAAAGCTCTGGCTCTAGCTCTCTATGCTCTTTCCAAATGATCTTGGGCCAAGAATCAATCCAACAGCATAACAGTACCTTCAATGTTCTCCCCTCAATCATGGCTATGAGCTCATATTTATAGGGTTTTAATGGGTAGAGATGGTTGAAAAATTAGTGGGTGAGGTGGCCTCTAATATCATAGGATGAGGTATCTCGAGCTCAACCAACCCACAATAGTAGGTATAAGGCAGTACATGAGGCTTATCTTCTAGAAGCTTCGAGAAAATTCACTTTTTTCCTTTTTACCCAGGGTACCACGCTTCTCCTTCTATGACAGAGCAGTTTTGGTAATAACCACCTATGGACCAAGGGCAATGGGTGGTGGCACCACTTGTAGACAACCGATGAAAACCGGTGCGAGTAGGGGTACCGCTCCTAGATAAAGGGGCATGCACAGTGCTGGGAATTTGTATGATAGATTGATGAAAAACCATTTAGTTTCCATTCCAGAAGCTAGGATTCAGGGAAAGTAGGTATGTCAAATGTATTATCACATGATGGTGATAGGATTTTGGTATAATAGCATGCCCCCCAAAGCATGAGTCTTAGAGTGATATGATAAACGAGAGCTTTGAGAACAAGTCGTCGCCAGGAGATGAAAATGTCGGCTTGGTCAGAGTATGCAGTCAAGTAGGCATCTGTACTACATCAGTATGTTGACTCATAGACACAAGTAACCAAACTCATAGCTACAGACCAATACAAGGCAGATCCTTGAGTGGAATAAACAAGCATGGCTACTAGAATACAACGTAGATCCATGTGATATAGGACTCAAACTTGGACATAGCTACCAGACATACAATATATATCTATGTCATACAGACGTAAATTTGAGCATAGCCACGACCATAAAAATGTGGATCCATGCTAGATATACAAAACTCCATCACAACCTGGGGAAAAAGCAATGACCGCTTTTAAACAAATGCCCAAGTTCTTCGTCTTGTCTTCCACAAAGTACGGTTCTGTCCATGTGATTACAATGATTTGAAGTCAAACATGGTAGAAAACACTTGATTATCGGCCAATGATGTGAACCATTAACAAGTGCGAGGGATATCACCATTAATGTCAATGATTCCCAAGGTACCCTAGTACAATCTAATGAGTTCAAATAGATGTCCTGATGTCGAACACCCAGTCGATTCTATCGATCAAAGGTCAATGATGTGAACCTATGTCGAGAGTGAGAGAATCAGATCTCAAGGTACTAAATATTGTTTCTAAGACTATTTCCCAGATGATGAGCTGATGTCAACAGGAATAGTCTCGTTGAAGGAGGGCCATGATGAGTCCCACATCGATGACATGAAACTCGGAACATAGTTATGGAATGATGTGAATGTAGTAACCATGTTGGGACTCCAGTGTTAACGACTCGAGAGTTTGGTAACTCCGCAGTTTTGGTGAAAGCTTATAAGTGGAGTTACAGCTCAAAATAGTCTTAGGGGCCTCGGGGGTGAGTCAAAGAATTCTGTTGTAATAAACCCATGGTTTAAGTCCAGGGTTTAGGGTTTGGGATACCCATGGTTTAATACCATGGTTTTGTAATAGTGCGCTGTATAAATATGCACTTGTGTAAAGAAGTGAGGTTAGGTTTTTGAATGTAACAAAGTTACGGCGAAGCTAAGGCTATTTTGTAAGTGAAGGATAAGTACCAGCTGAGTGCGTGGAAGACGTCTGTAGCTGTGTGCGCAGAGGGTTTGTAAGTGATAAGGAAATCTGCAGCTGTGTGTGTAGAGGCCTACTGCTGTGTGCGCGTCTTTGAGGACTAAAAGGATCTGCAGCTGAGTGCGTAGATCAGAACTATGATTTTGTAGAAAAGTTGAATAAAACACAGTTCTGTGGACGTAACCCCTATACTGGGGTGAACCACGTTATATCTGGTGTTGTGGTTCTTGTGTGATTTCTGTTATGTTCTTTTATGCATTGATAAGTATAGATAAATCTGATAAGTAAGATCAGTGTTTAAGAAATAGCTTCACTGTGCATTCCCAGTAAGGGTTAACCAATTCACGGTGTTATTTAACTGCGAAGATATATATATATGTGTGAATGATTAAGCTCTGTGTTACTTGATTATAAATTGATAAAAGATAAAGGTACAGTAATCTCCCTCTTCTGCTTGTAGAAACCTGATTCTGCGGCATCCCATAGCTGTTTCGAGTGAGACTGCAACCTGTTCGCAGGTTGTTGCTGAAAGGGCCAACACTGTGGGTCTTTTGTTGGTGCGAAGCTAAAGGTATAAAACCTGGGTCTTCCCTATAGCCCAACAAAGTGGTTCCGTTGCCGGTTGAACTCAGTATCTGTGCAAGAGGGGTTTACATCATACCTCGAGGGCTATGTTCTGGAGACCCTTTGTGAAAGAAATCAGTGATTGGATAGATGAGACTTATCTGAAATTCGCTGAGCAAGAGAACAAATATCCGCGTCGTAGCGCAAGCGACTTTTTACAAAGGTATGTTTTTTGTGATGTTTATGAAATTTTCTTTGGTAGTATCCACATAGAGTTGCACCAGTGGGTATCCAGGTTGGCCGAGTGAAGGACGAACTTCCGTGGAGGTCAGTTTCCTGCTTGGACCCCCACAAGAATCAACTTGTTGAAAAGAGTAAACAACGGGATTTCTCGCGTTGTTGATTTCTGGACGACGTGAACCCTTGAGGCGTTCGTGACGGAGTTTGCTATTGACACGAGTACCTCCTTTAGTGAAGCGGAGAGAAAGTTCTTCAAAGGACCAAGGGGTAATTTTTTAAATTTATTTAGTCTGAATATTAAGATGCTATTAGCTGAAAAGGGAATACTGCTTCTTGAATCAGACTGTTAGATTGTGTATTACTAACCTATGTTTGCAAGTGAAAACACCTTCGACGAGCAAAGTGGTTTGCTGCGAAGTGGCAAAAGGTACAAGAGAACTTTTGAGGCATCTACCCTAGGTTAGGATACCGAGTCTACCCCTTTCAGTCCAGAAGCCTCAGAGCCTGAAGCAATCCCTTATGTTGGAAACCCCCCGGTAACCCCGTAGCATCGATCTGTTATCCCCGAGAATCCGTCGTAGACTGAAAGTAACCCTAGTACCAGTACCCCTGTCGTAGGCCAGTTTACCCCAGTAAGCTCCCCCCTGCCTACTTCCCATCCACCTCCAACCCCCCCTAGATCTACTATGGCCCACATAACTGATGATATTAAGCTTCCTGTTTTCAAAGGAACTGGATCAAAGGATCCAAAACAGTTCTGGTTTTTATGTAAGGCCATGTGGACTGCGAAGAACATTACAGACCCAGTTGTAAGAACCGTGTAGCTCATTACTTCTTTTAGGGACCGGGCTTTGACCTGGTTCATGAAATTCTCTAGTAATCAGAATCCTGCCCTAGATGATATCAAGGCAGTAATAATCAAAGAGTTTAAGAAGCCCAAATCAGAGTCGCAGTGTATCACTGAATTAAAGGAAATTTAGCAGAAGCAAGGAGAATCAGTGTGGGACTTTGATCAGAGGTTCAAAGTTCTACTTGACCAGGTCAGTTTCACAATTGGACCGGCACAGCACAAGGAATGGTTTCTTGCCACATTGCTACCACATCTCAGAACTCCACTCATGCAACAGAAAGTTGCTGACCAGCAGGAAGCTTTGGAAATCACGATGAAGCTTGAGACCGCACCTGTTAGAGATAATCCTAGTATTGTTCAAATCCAAGCGCAGTTGGCAGCCATGGCCCTGGAGCTCCGTGACATGAAGACAGGAAAACCTGGCCGCGAAGAGGTTTGGTGTACACAATGTCGGACCGAAGGTCATGACAAGGATCGGTGTCCTCTGGTAAGAAATTACCTGAATACGAGTGCGCCAAACCCATTTCCACCGCAAGTTCTATATTGCGAGCTCTGCAGAATAACAGGTCAGCATCGACCTGATGACTGCCACCTGCTACAAAGGTATGGACAAGGATCTCAGAAACCCTATTGTAGATTCTGTAAGTCTGTAGGACATAATGAAGCTGAGTGTCACACCTATGATGCCTATCGGATACAAAATGAAGCACAGAGCAATGATGGTTATGGTTACCGCGGTGGTGCATCCAATAGAGGTGCTCTTGGAGGACGTGGTCATGGTGGTATGGTAGGAAGAGGCAGAGGCCAGGTCGTCTGCTACAACTGTAACCAAGCCGAGCATTTAGCTAGAGATTGTCGGAACCCAACTACGACATGTCGCTATTGTCGAGCAGTAGATCACATGATCGATTAATGCCCGCAGCTGATAGCTAAGATCTAGGCTAGAAACAGCATTCCTACCCAGAATATCCAGATGATTTCCGTCGAGCCACAACCTATCACAGCTATTAATGTTGTCACACGGAGTGGAGCTACGACGCACATATAGAATATGGAGAAACGGCTTGACGAGACTTGTGTTCGTAAAGCTCCCGAGAAAATCCCAGCATTTGATATCGAAAGAGAAAAAGAGACATTCATAGAAGCCAAGAAATATTTTGCTGACCCTAGCACACCAGTTTCACCTGCGCAACCCCCTCAGCTGCTGGCACAGCCACAAGAAGCTTCGATGGACAAAGTAAATACATTGTCCTCCTTTTTACAGAGTTGCCTGAAACTCTTAAGAAATCAGAATGCTTTAAATGAGCTGCAGAAATTCATTGCCTCCTACGAACCTCAGCAAATACATGGTCGGGAAAAAACTATTAATAGAGTCAGAAGAATTGGTAGGGAAATGAGATTGAATGCTCAGGTAGGAGAATATGATATGAATGATGTCATTTTGGATCTAGGATCAGAGGTCAATGTTCTAACTAAGCAAACCTGGGAGCAAACGGGGAATCCTGCCCTTGCCTAGTCTCCTATACAGTTGAAGTTAGCCAATCAGCAAAGGATTATGCCCCTAGGGATATTCCTTAGTCTCCCAATCGATATTGATGGGGTCAGTACTTTGGCGGACTTTGAAGTTATTGAGATCATTGATGACAGTAATCCCTACCTAGCCCTGTTAGGAATTGAATGGGCAATGGAAAATGTCGCAGTCATTAACCTTAAGAAGAGACAGATGACCTTCGAAGGGAAATATTTGAGAGTCATCGTACCCCTAGACCCCTCACAAGGATAAAGGTACACAAAACCACTACGAGACGAAGATCAGGATGACCTGGAACACATCTATAACATTACAGCTAGGGAAGAAGATTATGTCGATCCTACTGCCGAAGGTATTCTGGATTGGTAGTGCGACAGCTCCTGTATGACAGACTCCAATGATGGGTTAGAGAACTAGAAGAACAGACTCCATGAGCTGAATGGACATAGATGCGCCAGAATTACCAAGTCTCTCAGATGGCTTGGTACTCAGGACAGTGCCCTACCTCTTTTCGATGGGTTGTCAGATCCAGAGTAGTTTATTGGACAATTTTCAGAATGAGTACCAGACTCACAGAGATTAGAAACCCTGGATTCAGCATTCAGGGCCATAGCAGCCGGATGGTGGAACAGCCATAAGAAAAATATTCCTAATTGGGAAACTTGTCAGAAGCTCCTTTGCCTGCGATTCCGGGACCAGCTCCAGGAGCTGCGAACCAAATTTAGTGGAAATTTTAGCTCCTAGGAACATTTGGCAAGATGCTATGAGGCGTGGAAATATGTACCTCAGGAAGAATGGGTACATAGATTTGTGCTTACTCTGGAGCCAATATCAAGGAACTGGTACGCAGAGGCTGAGCTTCGCCGGGATACTGTAAGTTGGGATTGTCTTGTTGATAGTTTTTTACTTTCCTTTTCCACTAATGAAGTTTGTCCAGCTTTTGATGTAGCTATCAGGTTGATCCACACTAAGGTATTTGATGTTCAAGAGGTAGAATAATACCGACCTGACTGGAAGACACAAGAAGCCCATGCCGTAGAATGTTATAACCTCGCAATTGACGAGGATGAGGATCCGCGCAACATTGACATTCCTGAGTCAGAAGGACATTGTGAAGTACAAGGACTAGCAGTCGAAGCAGTGGAAGTGACTCAGCCCCTGAAGATGCGGACCGTCAACATTGGATCAGAAGACCAGCCTAAGTATGCTACCATTGGAGATTATTGGGATGATGAGATGGTAAGCAAAGTGACCCAACTTCTCCATGAATATCAGGACCTGTTCCCGACGAAGTTCTCCAAGATGAAAGGTATCTTGGGGGATATCGGTGTGATAAAAATCTCTCTGAAACCTAATGCGAAGCCTGTGAAATAGCGTCCTTATAGGTTGAACCCTAAATATAAGGAAAAAGTTCGGCTGGAGCTGGATAAGATGCTCGATGTAGGAATCATTGAACCTATGGAAGAATCTGAGTGGGTCAGTCCTATGGTGGTGCAAGAGAAGAAGACTAAAGGCGAGATCTGAATCTGTGTTGATCTAAGGAAGTTGAATGATGCTTGTTTACATGATCCCTTCCCCACCCCTTTTACGGACGAAGTGCTCGACAATGTCGGGGGTCAGGAGGTGTTCTCTTTTATTGACAGATTTTCAGGCTACCATCAGATTAGAATTGCTCCAGAGGATCGACATAAGACAACCTTTGCTACAGAAATGGGGTCCTTTCAGTATACAGTCATGCCATTTGGGTTGAAGAATGCCCCTGCTATGTTTTCTAGAGTAGTCATCTCCGCATTTAAAGAATTTATACATAAATTCCTCGAAGTATATTTTGATGACTGGACTATCTTTGGGCTAGTAAAATGTCACATAACTAGTCTAAGACTTATGGTGGATAAGTGTAGACAGCACCAGATCTCCTTGAACTTGAAGAAGTGCATATTTTGTGCACCATTTGGGATTTTGTTTGGACACATTGTATGTAAGCAAGGATTGATGATGGATCCTGCGAAGATAGCTATTATTGTAAACCTACCACCTCTGAAGTCTGTTAAACAACTTCGCACTACACTTGGTCACACTGGCTATTACAGGAAATTCATCCAAAACTATGCCCAGATCACCACCCCGATGGAAAGGCAGTTGAAGAAAGATATTAAGTTCGAGTGGACACCAGAGTGCCAAGAAAGCTTGGATGTGCTAAAAGAAAAAATGGTCACCGCCCCTATCTTAGTATTCCCTGACTGGAATAAGGAGTTCCATGTACATGTTGATGCATCCTCCATTGCTTTGGGTACTGTCTTGGCTCAATCTGGTGAAGGTAATATCGATCACCCTATTGCTTTTGCAAGTAGAAAATTGTCTACACCAGAGAAAAATTATACTACGACAGAACGTGAAGGTCTTGCTATGGTGTATGCACTACAGAAGTTTCAACATTATTTGCTAGGATCTCACTTTAAGATGTTCACTGACCACTCTACTTTGAAGTATTTGGTTAACAAGCCTATACTAGGTGGAAGGATATGTAGGTGGCTAATTCTATTTCAGGAATATGATTTTGAGATCATAGTTAAGCCTGGAAGACTTAACCTTGGACCTGACCACTTGTCGAGGCTCGAGTCAGGAGAAGAACCTACCAGTTTGGACGAAAGTATTCCTGATGCCCAGTTGTTTGCTATCTAGATGATTGATGAGTACTTTCAGGATATTGTTTAGTATTTGTCTACAGGTTTTCCACCCGCAGAGATGACCACACAGCAGAAGAAGCAGTTGGTGGTTCGCGCAGTGGACTTCACCTTAATAGCAGGACAACTATATAAAATGGGACTAGACTAAATACTGCGTAGATGTGTCTTAGAGCATGAAAAGCCACTGATTTTGGCAGAGGCACACTCTGGCCCCGCAGGAGGTCATTATGCAGGAAAAGCCACGGCACAAAATATTTTGACAGCTAGATTGTGGTGGCGTATGATCCACAAGGATGCAAGAGAATATTGCCACAGCTGTGACATCTGTCAAAGAACAGGCAAACCATCTAGGAGGGATGAGATGCCTCTAGTCCCGCAGGTAACTTTACAAGAATTTGAAAAATGGGAAATTGATTTTGTTGGCCCTATCAATCCCCCTACGAAGAAGTTAGGGGCACGATACATTATTATAGTGACTGATTACCTTACCCACTGGGCCGAATCTCAACCAGTCGAGACTTGTAGCACTACTGTAGCTATGAAGTTCATCTTCGACAACATCTTGTCTAGATTTGGGTGTCCTAGAATTATTATGAGTGATCAAGGATCACATTTTTTAAACAAGACTATTGAAGTATTGACTGAAGAATTCTAGGTTTATCATCAAAAGAGTACTGCCTATCATCCACAAGCAAATGGAACTGTCGAAGCTTTTAACAAGATCCTTGAACATGCTCTGACGAAGGTTTGCAATGTTAACAGAAATGACTGCAATCTTAGAATTACAGTAGTCCTTTGGGCATATAGAACTACCTGGAATAAATTGACAGGCCATACACCTTTTAGGTTGGTTTATGGGCAAGAAGCAGTCATGCCCATGGAGTACATTGTTCCTAGCCTCAGAATATCTGCTTTTAAAGAGATGGATGACCCAGCTAGAGTGATAGCAAGGCTGACGAAGATACTAGAACTCGAAGAGGACAGATTTATTGCAGGGTTCCAATAGCAAGTGCAGAAGGCCCGAGAAAAAGCATGGCATGATAGACACATCAAGAAGAAGTAGTTCCAGCAGGGTGATCTTGTACTCTTATACGACAGCAAATTCATGAAATTCCCAAGAAAGTTCAAGACACATTGGAAGGGACCGTACATAATACAGAAAGTTACTAATGGTGGCACAGTTCAGCTAGCTAAGTTGAATGGAGAATTTTTACCCTCGATGGTAAATGGCAGTCGTATGAAGAAGTATAGGGATAGGCCAGGACCTCCTAATCAGAAGTAGCCCCTAGAAGGACAGTCTTACTCCCAAGAAGAGTTGAAACTTGGATACCACATGGGGTAGTAAGTATTGAGGGTTAATATTGTGTCACAGTAGCGGGCAGTTTTTATGTCGAAGGTCCAAGGTGTGTCGCAGCCTAAAATGTGATGGATGGGACAAAATGGATTTGGCAGCATCGGCACGAGAACTGCTCTCCATACCTGTAATAATGAGATTTTGGTGGAAAATTTGGTACTGTGTGGACAAGATTTCTAGCATTCCATCAGATTTGGTGTCATTAATGCACCATGATGACACATTCTGTTACGGGATTCTATAAAACACTTCATCGGCCTCCGACTCCTGCATTAAGCATTTCTTTGAGTTGTTCAGTTGGAACCATGTCAAACAATTGTGAAGTCCAGAAGTTAATACGAGAGTTCAAAGAGAGAGGGTTGCAGAACCTTCTGAGCAGTTCACCAGTACAGTCCTATCCGACTAAGGTACAAAGGAAGGCAGAAGTTTTCTCTAAACCGGATGAAGGCAGGCAGAAGTTCGCTCTAACATGGAGCGACGAAAGGCACAAGGCCTCATATCAAGACTCTGGATAATCCCACCATGTATCCTCTGGGTTTGACAGAACCAAGGCGGTTGTTTGCCTTATGCAGCTTGACACGCAATTCTGGGGACCCTTAGCTGTGGATGGCCAAGTGTTCGGCAAACAGAGTAAAAGGTGGGGTTGCAGATGGATCTAGAAGACCTTCCTCGACATAAATAGCACGACGAAAGGAAGCGAGTAGCTGAAAGCAGCAAGAGGGGCATCCGCAAGCAGCGCACTATGTCTTCACCAACAATGTCTATCACCAGCCCAGTGGATGAGTGTCCCGAGACGGGACACTGGTGAGTCTTAGGGGCCTGTTCGGACTCCAGTGTTAACGACCCGAGAGTTTGGTAACTCCACGGTTTTGGTGAAATCTTATAAGCGGAGTTACAACTCAAAATAGTCTTAGGGGCATCAGGGGTGAGTCAAAGACTTCTGTTGTAATAAACCCATGGTTTAAGTCCAGGGTTTAGGGTTTGGGATACCCATGGTTTAAGACCATGGTTTTGTAATAGTGCGCTGTATAAATATGCACTTGTGTAAAGAAGTGAGGTTAGGTTTTTGAATGTAAAAAAGCTACGGCGAAGCTAAGGCTATTTTGTAAGTGAAGGATAAGTCCCAGCTGAGTGCATGGATGACCTCTGCAGCTGTGTGCGTAGAGGGTTTGTAAGTGATAAGGAAATCTGCAGCTATGTGTGCAGAGTCCTGCTACTGTGTGCGCGGCTTTCAAGACTGAAAGGATCTGCAGCTGAGTGCACAGATCAAAACTGTGATTTTGTAAAAAAGTTGAATAAAACACAGTTCTGTGGACGTAACCCCTATACTGGGGGTGAACCACATTATATCTGGTGTTGTGGTTCTTGTGTGATTTATGTTATGTTCTTTTATGCATTGATAAGTATAGATAAATTTGATAAGTAAGATCGTTGTTTAAGAAATAGCTTCGCTATGCATTCCCAGTAAGGGTTAACCAAGTCACGGTGTTATTTAACTGTGAAGATATATATATATATATATATGTGAATGATTAAGCTCTGTGTTACTTGATTATAAATTGATAAAAGATAAAGGTACAATAATCTCCCTCTTCTCCTTGCAGAAACCTGATTCTACGGCATCCCATAGCTGTTTCGGGTGAGACTGCAACCTGTTCGCAGGTTGTTACCGAAAGGGCCAACACTGTGGGTCTTTTGTTGGTGCGAAGCTAAAGGTATAAAACCTAGGTCTGCCCTATAGCCCAACAAACCATATGACTGACTCAAAGATACTAACACAAAGACTGTGTAGACTGCAGAGGTAAAATTTCTTCAGATCCCGTTTGAACATCCGGCGGCACAACAAAATTACTTGGAAGCATCACTAGACAGGACAGATACACAATGCAATAGTGGACAATGCATTCTTTTGAAAGACTCAAAGGATTGACATGACTCATGAAAGTGGATCATCATGGAGATCAGCTGAATACCCAATTGACTGACATGATTGTGCAGACAAGTGCCATGTTCAAAGGTAATGACAAACAACTGCCATTATTTACAAAATGATGCCCCTCCCATTTTCCCCATCATGATCGATGAGTGCCTCTTTTCGATTTTATGAGTTCAAAGAGGGTAACAAACACTCGATATAGCTTGTCAGAAGACAAGTCCAGTCTGATATGTCTTATGAACCTGAGAGAGGAGGGGTTTGTTCCCAAACAGGCCTCCCAATGTTTAATTTAATGAGTCCACTGAAAGAAAACTCAGTATCGTTCATGTTTAGAGAGTATGAATGAATACAGAAGAAAAATCCATGGGGATCCTTTTTCGTATGATTTAGTCTCTAAGGCTCGAAAAAGTATAAAATCATACTTTAGAGAACTCTTCTAGTCATGATTGGCTGGAGTGTTCCTTTCTCCTAAATAGTCCTATCCAAACCAAGAAAGAGATAACCTACCATCGAACGGACGACTCTCCAAATACTTTAACGAGCGTGAAGAAGACAAGATTGCTCAACAATCTTTTCGTATTTAGGGAGCCTGGAAAGAGTTTAAAGAGAACTCCATGAGGTTCCTTTATGAAACGTAATGTTTTACGAGCCTATAAAGAATCAGAAATGGACTCGATGACTTTTTCATGTTCAAGGAACCTGAAAAAGAGGTGAAAAGAGAACTCCATGATGCTTCTTTACACAATGTTGTATTTTACGATCCTAGAAAGAAACTTGAACTGGAATCGAAACTTTGATACTAGATTTTAACGAGCATGAAAAAGTATCATAATAAATGCTCAATGACCTTTTCCATTTTGTGAAAGTATGAAATAGCCATAAACAAACTTTCCAAAGCTTCTTACTAAATTCAACCTACAGAAGACTCCTAAACGAGTGTTAAATGCATTCAAAATCAACATTAAGGGATTATGACAAATAGATTTTGACTAGAACATGATGCAATATCAAAACTATAGTAGGTTGATCCCAAAAAATGTCTATATAAGGCAAGTAAATAGTAAAAAATCAAACATTTCACTATTTACCTCTAGCAGAGATCACTTGGAGCATTTTCTAGCTAGATCTTCCACAATTGATATTGGGATTTTCCATTGTCCTTTATTAGTCTCAACCGTTGCAGGTAACAACTAAGACCCTTATCTTTCATTTCATAGATTCCATTTTGGGATTTGGTGGGGTTTTAGGCCTATTTGGGAAGCCCTAAAATCCAATATGCGGGAACCGCGGCTACCCCTTACAGAATACGTGGTACCACCCGAGAACCGCGCCAAGAACACGACAGACAAGCAGTGCCACCACCTATCTCCAATGGGGCACCGGTGATGCTGGCAGTGGAGAAGTTAAACAAATGATATGGGAAAAATTTATTCATTCTTTTGATTTGCAATGACTCAAGGATGATATTAATGCATACCATTGTTTCTTTTGGCAGGTCTAGGTGTCCAAAATATGGTGATATGGAAGGAAAGAACACATGATAACAAGGATGTTGTTGCTGAAAGGAATGTGGTTCACATTGCCACACTCCGGGACTGTGGGATATTAAAGTTCTTCCAGACACCAAGCATGGTGTCCCACGAGAGATTACTGGAACACATACTGAGAATGTGGAATCCAAAACAACAGTATTTCTAGGTCGGGGCACACATACTTATAGTGGAGGTAGAGGATATCTACTTCCTGATTGGCCTATCGAGACGAGGTGCCTCCATCTCACTGATAGGTTCCTACAGTGGGGACATTACCACTAGAGAGCTCATAGATCGGCACTGTGTACCAAGTATAGGTACATCAGGGAAGAAAATACCCATCAGGGCAGTGACAGACAGGGCTCTACGGATTTTCCTGTTAACCATGCAGAGGGTGGCAAGGAGCCAGGGTGTGCATCAAGCTTCCAGGGCACATATGTTGTACGCCCCAGAGGCTATGGCACCTACGGTGTTCAACTAGGCGGAAGCATTGCTTCCAATCTTCAAGGATAAGCTGACTAAATGTCGGCAGGGAGAGCTGAAGCAGTTTGACTTTGGTTCCATCTTAGCTTGCTTCTTCTTTGAGAGGGTCCCACAGATGAGGCCCTAGGTGAATTTCTAGAGTCTGAGAGCATGGGACCCCCATATGCTGAGGTGGGTCCAGGTTAGGGCTCGCACAGGAGCGAGTAGGGGCAGAGTGAAGTTCGGTGATCCATTCTTCAAATGGCTGCGAGATCAGATGCTCATGGTCGAGGACTATGCCTATGTAGGCATAGATTTTACATGTTATCCTAACCTACCACTCCCACCTGGAGGGCAGTGGGGTGACATTGGTAAGAAGCAAGAAACCCTAACAATGGAAAATGTTTTTATGTTTTTTATGTTTTATATTTTTTATGGTAAGTGATGAGACCTGTATGTCTTCATGTAGATGTTGGAGTAGCGAGCCCTGGAGGAGCATCTCCATTAGATAGGAAATTCGGAGCTCGCTTCATGCCACAGGGTGATGATATCACCAGGGAGCTAGAGGAGAACCTAGAGAGGTTGACTCTGGACATCCCAGATGCTAATATAGATGACCTCCTGACTAGATATCAGAGATCTATGATGGGAGTACTAGGTCGATTCAGCAGGCTACTACGTAGGGTGGCTCGAGTAGTGATGTGCTATCATGAGCACCATTAGTGGATGAGACATGTATACTGAAAGCTGATAGCTTCAGGATTTTTTGCATGATGATTTTTCCTGAAAGCCTATGTGCTTGAGATGAGGTCTCGGGACCTATTTTTGTAAAACATTTTCGTATATATATATATATATATATACAGAATTTTACACGGTGTTTGTATGTCTCAAATGGATAAATGCATTTTCTATGAGTTCTATGTGTCTTTAAATGTTTATTTACAATATACCATGTTTGATTTAATTTCATGAATGGGAAATATGCCAATCTAGGATGTAATTAGCTAATGAATCAGCAACTACATTATGTTCCCTAGGGATATGACTATAGATAATGGTTCCAAATGATATTTCTAACAAACGTACCCTCCGAAAGAGGTGGAAGAGCACCGAGTTCCTAATGGTGTAGACATGGTTTAAATGACAAACCATGAGCTGAGATTCCATCAAAACTACTAGATCACGGAGATCCTGGGAGACAGTTTCAGTCAGAAGACCATTGACTACTTCATATTCGGCGATGTTATTAGTAGTGGGACCTAAACAAACTGCTCCTGCACTGAACAAATCTTCAGCTGGGGAATAGAGAACCCAAGCAGCCAAGGCTAGATTCAAGGTGTGGCGGCAAGCACCATTAAGGAAGTTGTAGAATGACATCTACATGACCAAAACATGGTATAAACAGATGCAAACACTAAAACTCAAAACCATATTGAAAATACTAAAATCACACTGAAAGTCAATCAATATACATATATACAAGATACCATCCAAGAAAACTTAGGCATAGTACCTTTTCAGGTACAACCCATTGTGAGGTTTCCCCAAAGGGATTCCATCATAATCAACTAACTCATAGGCTCCTTTCTCTAACACCTTGGAAATAATGAAAGGTTCATACCACATGGACTTGAACTTACCCTTCCCTAACTTGTCATATCTCTGGTCATAAGTCAAAACTAGGTCACCCTCATTGAAAAGACGAGGCTGGACGGATTTATCATATTGTGCCTTGATGCGTTTCTTATGTGCATCATTAGCCAAGGCAGCATCTCTACAAGTCTCATCAAGGTTATTTAAGTACAAAAATCTCAGTTCCTCTGCGGAAGTGTCTGGGAGAAGTTCGACGGGAAGTTGTAAAGATGGAGTCTGACATTGGAACGACAAGACAACTTCAAGTCCATAGACAAGCTGGAATGGCGCGAAACCAGTAGCTATTTTCATGGAAGTCTGATAAGCCCAAAGAACAAAAAAAAGAATGAGATGCCAATTGGATTTATGATCTCCAACCATCTGATGAAGCATAGTTTTCAAAACCTTGTTAATGGCCTCTACTTGACCATTATCTTGCGGATAATACAGCGTAGAGTTTTCATGGCGAAAACCTAGCTTGGCACTCAATTCCTCCATCATTTGATTACGGAAATGAGATCCGTGATCAATGAAAATGGACTGTAGAACTCCAAATCTAGCTATGATATGATTGAACAAGAAGAGAGTGGTAATCTCACCATCTACAGCATATGTAGGCACAGCCTCATCCCATTTCGTGAAATAATCCATGGCTATGATGATGTAACCATGCCCCTCAGCTGAGGTAGGATTACAATGCATGAAGTCAATCCCCCATTTGGCAAAAGGGCCAACAGCAATGATGGGGTGAAGTGGAGTAGGATGGGTGCGCTTTTTGGGATAAAAATGTTGGCAAGGTGGCCATTTCTTAACAGGCTCATGACAGTATTTGAAGATAGAAGGGCAGAAATAGTCGGCATAAAGGATTTTATGAGCTATAGCCATCCCAGATAAATGACCTCCACATGCCCTAAATTGGTAATCATTCAGCACATGTTCATCCTCCTCATGAGTGAGGCATCGACGGAGAATGGAATCAATCCCACGACTTTACAAATTATCATTTAAGATAAGATAGTAATTCACGTGGTGACAGATGCGGCGATGATCATCGTGAGATAGATGC
Source organism: Pseudotsuga menziesii (assembly GCA_001517045.1). Taxonomy (NCBI): domain Eukaryota; kingdom Viridiplantae; phylum Streptophyta; class Pinopsida; order Pinales; family Pinaceae; genus Pseudotsuga; species Pseudotsuga menziesii. The sequence goes on from LPNX010679598.1 coordinate 806,410, forward strand.
GGCTGAAAATGTTGGGTCTGGAGATAAATAAGCAAATATCCATACCAAGGATCAGTAGGGCTAATTAGAAATAGGAATTCATTTGGAAATGAATCGCTGGACTCAGATTCCCTGGTAGCATAGGGAAGGTCACACATAAGTTCAGCAAAAACCAAGGATTTATTTGATGTATCCTTGGAAAACTTGCGATCAAACTCCTGAAGGATTATGATCCAATGGGAGTACTTTCCCCTGAGTACCTGACGAGTCAGAATGTAGTACATCGGGTTCTGGTCTGCCAATACGGTGGTAGTGCGAAGTAGAATGTAGTGACAAAATTTTTGCACAGCAATGACCATGGCTAAAGCTATCTTCTCCACATGTGAATAACAGGTTTCAGAATCAATAAGATTCTTACTAGCATAGTAAATCACATGCTCCTGACCGTGGAGATTTTCCTGCACTAAAACCATGGCGATGGTATTAGCGGAGGCAGAAATATACAAGAGAAAGTCCTTTGAATAATCTGGGGGGTGTATCATGGGTGAATGAGTCACAGCATGCTTAATATTATTAAAGGCACATTGGGCTTGGTCATCCTAGAAGAATGGAGTGTTCTTCTTGAGTGAAATTGCACACGAAACGACGGAGAAAGTTTTCCTTCCCCTGCAAACTTTGGAGTTCAAGGATGTTGGTTGGGGCTGGTGCATTAATGATAGTGGCAATCTTCAAATGATCGATCTGGATGCCATATTTAGATACCACAAAGCTAAGCAGATGTCCAGTCTCAATGCAAAAAACACATTTATGCAGATTGAGCCGTATATTATAATGACGACATCTCGGGATTATGTCTCTAAGATGACTAGGATGGTCCTCCTATCACTGTGAATGAGCAGGGAGGTTGTCAAGGTATGATTCAACAATATGTTTAACATCGTGAAACGCATAGGACATCGCACGCTGGAACATGGCTCCAACATTTTTCAACCAAAAGGTAACTTCTTATAGTTAAAGGTTCCCCATGGGAAAATGAATGCAGTCTTATGTTGATCGGAGGGAAATATCTCAATATGATTGTAGCTGGAGAAGCCATCCATGAATGAAAAGATGACACTTCTAGCACAGTTGTCGATAATCTGATCGATATGAGGGGTAGGAAAGTTGTCCTTGGGACAATATTTATTTAAATCCCTAAAGTCAATGCAGACTCTAATGGTGCCCTACTTTTTATTGACACGGACAACGTTTTATACCCATTTTGTTAGAGGTACAGGATAAATAAAACCAGCTTTCAGAAGTTTCTCAATCTCACCTTTAATAGCTGCAGCCTTCCTAGGATGGACTTGCCTAATTTTTTGCCTGGCAAGTTTAGCCGTGGGATAAGTTTTAATCTCATGGAAAACAATGGAAGGGTCAATCCCCAGCATCTCTTCATAGGACTAGGAAAAAATATCACGGAATTCCTTAAAAAGTGCCTTATATGCTTCAGATTCATCTATGGAGCAGTTATGCCCAACATGAATGTGCTCAATAACATCAGCCTTGGATGATATGTCCATTGGGTTTGTCTGAGTAATGTTGCAAAGGTTTCCTTCAAAATCGGTATCTTGCAACAATATAGGACTTTGTGGAATGTTGCCAATATCAGTAGGAAACAAGGATGCAAAATCATGGCTACCCAAACTGGTATTGGGGAGGAACATGGATCTATGATGGTGATCGTCCCAAATGGGCTCATCCATATTCATGATCTCTATAATGGACTTGTCGAAAGGAAAAGTCTCAGAGAGATAATCTAGAATCGGACGAGAAGGTTCTATCCAGCATGGTAAATGGTAAGGATCCGAAGCCACTAAATGAAGGTCATCATTGTGATCATCGAAACAAGTTTGAGTGGTGTCATACATAGCTTCATGCGGGCTCAACGAGGTGGAGTCAACAACATTTTTTCCCTTTGGCTCAAAATCAAATGAGGCGATCATATGTACTATCATGGTATCCGTGCTAGGAGGAGTAGACGGAAAAATCCCCATAAGGGATGAATCCTTCAACATACCAACCCCAATCGACTGGTAAGGAGGAGGGGATTGACCTAACATGGGGATGTTATTAGCCATGGAAGTAGTAACATCTGGTGTACAAAATTCAAGCTATTCAATGGTAACAATTCTCCCAAGATGTGGGAATTGGACCATTCGAAATACTATTGAAGCAACAGCAATCATGGCATAGAACCAATTCCTTCCTAAAAGGAGGTTATAATCCAAAGGGGCATCAACCACTTCTACTTGGATGGAAATGGTTTTTCCCCCCAGCATGACTGTGAGGGCTGATATGAGACCATGGGGTTGGAAACCTCATCCATCAAAGGCTTTAAGGGTCATTGGTGATGTAACAAGCTCAGGAGAGCCAAGAGCTTTCCAACAGGTTAGAGATAACACCGAGGTCAAAGCTCCTTCATCTAGTATTGTTCGAAAGACTTTCTTTCCCACTACTTTCATAATAATATGAAAAGCGATTTTATGTGGTAATATAGTTTTATAGTTCTCAACATTGAAGTGAATCAAGTTAGTGTTATCTGAGTCTAAGGCTCCTAAAGCTGTCAACAAGTTCTTACGGTGTGTTGGGAAACTTTGGATTACTTCTAGGGTAGACATCGCATAAGGTGCCTGAGTGAGATCTTCAACTACATTATAGAATTGAGTAGCTCGTGCATTGGGATTAAAGATAGACTTCTAAAGAGTACTCTTTGGTGGGTGCAAAATCATGTCGAGAGTAGGCTTCTCGATAGACAAGGGAATAGTAGACGAGAATTCCAGAGAACTAGTAGAGGGATCTTTCCCTAAAGAAGATTGATCTTCTTTCTTATCTATAGGTTTATCATAATTCTAGCCTCAAGTTTGTAGATGGATGGTATCTGAGGACATCATACAAATTTCCTTCGATGAACTAGAGTTACCCTAGTTAGACATGTGGTCTACCAATTGTTGTTGAGAGGGAAAGGGATTCGTAAGTACTACAGGTGCGGGATTAGACTTTAGAAACTAGGAGATTTCGTCTCGACGGGGACACTCCTTTGAAAAATGGTCACCACCGCATAACAGACAAGGATATTTATCCTTCCTTTTCCGTTTGTCATTGTCATTATTGGTTGATCGTGGGGTCTCATGTTGGTTTCCAGGTTTTTTATTTCAATTTTTACCTTTCTTTTTATTACCCGAGGTTTGAGTACTTTGAATAGAATTGACCTAAGCAGAAACCTTAGGAGTTGAAGGAGTAGCGGTTTGGGTTTTCTTGGCAGGTTTCGTTGTGGATGGGGACTGGATTGAACCGACAATCCCATCAACAGGTACTTCTACTGGTGGCTTGGCAGGGTTAGTGCTGGGGTGAGGAGCTTGAGGAATCAGGTCATAAAGAGTCCTGGACTGGGAATAGACCAAGTCTAGGTACTGAGCCCGACTAATAGCCTGCTCTTCGGTAATGGCACTGGCCATGGCCACATCTTGGGAAATAGGAGGCAACAAGGACTTCGTGAACCGATCAGCTAACAAATGATCCGAAATAGGGGCCTTAATAAGCGGAGGCCTTCTCCACTCATGAAAATGATCAGAAATGTGGGTGGAGGTGTTCTATCGCAGAGATGTTAAAATTTCAATGCTCGTTTCATAATGGATAGGGAGTTGAAATTATGTAAGAAATACGGTTTTGTACGAGCCAAAATCCACAAATGAATGTTGTGGGAGTTCAATGTGCCACTTCGCAGCCGTACTGATCAAATTTCACTGAAAGAGTCATAACCGAACGGAATCATCCATGAGGGAGTTTGAAGAACACCACAAATAAAAATTCATAACATGGTTCCACGAATCTTCACCCTACTTCCCATCGAATTTTGGAATATCCCATGGTAACTTTACTGGAATGGGAGGCCACGAGGATTCTATCGAATGGGATCATTAATCAACTTGGACAAATCAGGTAAGTCCAAAGTTTCTAGGAAAGGTAACTGTCTATTTGGTTGCACATATTGGTAATATTGATATGGCATATAATTACTAGTAGGGGCATAGGTAGACTGATAAACAGGTTACTGTGAGGAAGAACCACTGGAGGATCCACCCATGGGGGGTTTATTTCCGGAATTAGGACTGCTAGGACCACCAGGGCTTCCAGGAGGAGGACCGCTAGAGCCACCGAGACCACTGGGTCCACCAAGACCACTAGGACCACCAGACCCTTTGGATCCTCCAGGAGGTGGTAAACCTCCAAAGCCACTGGAACCACTAGGTGAAGGGACACCAGACCCTCCAGAGTCATAAGGAGGAAAGCCACTAGGTCCCCTAGGACCACTAGGACCCCCAGGACCATAAGGAGGAAAGTTTCCATATCCTCCGGGACCAAGAGGTCCCCTACGGGGAGGACCTCCATAAGGTGGTCCTATCGCACTTCCCGCAGTATGTATAGGTATCCCTCCCAAGGCTGGCATGTAAGACCATTTAGGTTGCCCCCATGGCGTAAAAGTGTTACTAGGGTATGGAATTCCAGTATAAGGCATTCCTGTAGGATTAGATGGATGATTACCTACAGGTATTTGATAACCATAACCACTAGAAGATTGAATGGTAATAGGTTGTGCCCCCAAGGGCTGACCTGAACTAGATAGGGGATTTACCACATTAGTGTGGGTGGGAGGGACAAAAACTGTAGATGTTTCTATGTTAGAGGTCTGCCCTTGACTAGGTAAAACTCTGGTATCACATAATGTAGTTCATGCTGGGGGTTTCCCTACAGCATTAGAAGGTACCGACGAAAGAGGAATTGAAGGTTGGGCCCCAGATGCAAAAGACCTGGGAGGATTTGGAACAGAAATAACATGAGAGGTGAGAGGGGTGGAAATTTGACATGGGTTGTGGGTTGTTAATGGACGATCTATAATCAATTCAATGGGTCTCATAGAATCATCTAGTGAACAATATCCCACAGGAAGAGATGTAGAACGTACTGGTGTAGATCCTAATAGGTTATCAATCTTGTTTTCTACCTCCTATGCGCGAAGAATAGCAGCACGGTATTTCCTGCATTCTTCTTCATCATCAAGAGAACTTACACAGGTGACAAATGAGGCAATGGCCTTTCTGATAGGAGTCTCCCAAAAAGGAGCATTAGGACCAAAGTCCGAACAGGTTGCATCATCAACATTACCTTCCAAGGGAGAATGGAATGATGAATTTCCCCGAGAAGGTTGTTGGACCAGGGGAGGCAAGTGTGAAGAATATGGTACTCCACTTTCCACCACCACATTATCTCCCACTTGGGAGGTGGTAGTAGCTCCCTGGTCGATAGCTTCCATTGGATTTTCTCTTGAAACAGGAATAAAATTAGGTGGCAAGCCCTGTACTCTTCTGGATTGTCTTAACTTAGCCAGTTTGTACAGTTCCTATCTAACCTAGGGTCTGAAAATCTAAAAAAAACACACCAAAAGACTTCCCTACTCAAACTATAGGTCAAAACAAGCATACTTAAAATGACAGGAGGAGTTCAAAAGCCAGGTCTCTCACTAGGATTGTCAAGAAGGTGCCACTCACGATATACCTCGAGGGTACGTGCATAGTAATCTCCCTGAATGTTGTTTTCAGTGTATGGCTCCAAACAAGACAGCCAAAGGGCTTTTCTAAGATAGATAAGGTACCCTAGTGGGGTCTCCCAATATACTCAAGGTACATGGGAGCTCGAATCGGTATTAGTGTTGTCTAATGCATAACCATACACAAGGGGCCTTCTGATATACAATTGAGTACATGAAGTATCTTTCTATATACCTCAAGGGTATGTGAAAGGTCATTCGATATACCGACGATACGTGGAAGAACCGCGCGAGTCCTGCAATGTAATGCTGACAAATAATGACATCTCCTACGTTTTACGATTCTTGAACACGTCTCTAACCTATCACTCAAGTTACTACGTAAAATTTAACCTACAACTACCATTAATTTTAACTTGTATGGTTAGGTGAATGCATGATGTTTTGATAGAAAAGTAAAACCATGCAATATGCTTGTGAAAATGTTCACTTTACCATTTAGTATGCCTACTTATGGGAGGGAAGAGAGTGTTTTTTCTTTTTGTTTCAAAACCAAAAACCATTCCAATCAACAAGTCATGAACATTAAATCAAAGACAAGCAAACACTTTTACAAACCAAATTCTTCTTTTCGAAAGCAAATAAGAAGGGTGAGAATCTATTTTCCTAAAAGAACAACACCAAGCACACCTATATGCCAATGCACTCTAACTTTTCAAATTTCTCAAAAACATAAGCAAATCTAACTCAAAACTACCATTTTTTTTATTTTGTTGAGATAGTCCTATATGCATGAGAGACAAAAGATCATAAAGGTCATGAAAGCTTGTAAATCCAATCAGAAAACCCAAATCCAATGCTCAAATATGATGTCCTAATCTCAAGCAAAACTTTTCTTGTTGAAGGAAAGAAAAAGAAGTTTACTATGCAAGCAAGAAATGAAATCTAGAAGCTAATCTAGTGTTCTTCTTTTAGTATATGCAACGAAAAGAGACTTCAATGAGCACCCTAACTTTCAGAAAACAAGAAATCCTTCTTTAAGAACAACCAACAAGCGAGAAGCGGATGAACAATAAAAAAGACTAAGCAAAATTTTGAAATTCCACTCAAATCAATCTTAAACCATCAAAGTAGCAAGCCACACACATCAAATTCAATAACACAAGCCTGATAACTGAACTAAAAGCAATCAAAATTCCAAATTTTTACAAATAAAAATGAGGAAAAAGAGTTTTGGACTAATGCCTACCTAGCACCGCATTTCATAGGTGTTGATAGAGCATTTCCAAGACAACACTGCTCCTTGGAAACCAGATACAGGCGATGGCACTACTTACTGCTCACTATGTTCAGGCGGTGGCACTACTCCTCATACACAGCATGGGAACAGTTCCCTGTAGATGGCCAAAACAAAAAAACAACGATGGATCAAGTCTTAAAAGACTAGATCAAGGAAAATACTATCTAATTGAATGTGGTAACAGAGCATAAAAGACTGAAATGACTCAGATCTGAACAGATCTGGAAATTTCAAACCCAAATAATACAAATCAGAAAGTAGATCTGACTGAAAAGAGTTGAAGAAAATGGAGCCTAGATTTGGACAAGAGTTGGAGACTGAGGAAGAACAGAACAACTGAATACTCTATTCCCCAGCAGATTCACCATATTTGTTAGCTGGAATATTTCACCTCCTACAGACAGCAAGGTGTTCCACTGGTCTGAATGGTTCAGATCCAGAACAAATAGAGGACAGAGGTTGAAGACTCTCCCTAAATGTTGTCGATATCTGGAATACAAGGATTTGACAGCTCACCTGTGTACCTGCAAAGAAGCTCAACACAAAATGAATCAAAGCAACCAGAATATGATCTACTAATCTATGCTAATGACTAAGGAATCTAGCAACATATATATGTGAAATCACAACAACGACATCATATGTGGGACAGAAATCAACTTGCATTAGAAATATGAAGAAGTTTATAACCAAGCCTTAGTGTTGACATGCATCTCCATGAAACCAGCTCTTCATCCCCAAAAGCTCCGACTCTAGCTCTCTATGCTCTCTCCAAATGATCTTGGGCCAAGAATCAATCCAACAACATAACAATACCTTCAATGTTCTCCCCTCAACCATGTCTATGAGCTCATATTTATAGGGCTTTCATGGATAGAGATGGTTGAGAAATTAGTGGGTGAGGTGGCCTCTAAGATCCTAGGATGAGGGATCTCGAGCTCAACCAACCCACAATAGTAGGGATAAGGCAGTACACGAGGCTTATATTCTAGAAGCCTTGAGAAACTTCTCTTTTTCCCTTTTTACCCAGGGTACCGCGCTTCTCCTTCTATGACAGAGCAGTTTTGGTAATAACCGCCTATGGACCAAGGGCAATGGGTGGTGGCACCACTTGTGGACAACTGATGAAAGGCAATGCAAGCAAGGGTACCGCTCCTAGATAAATGGGCATGCACGGTGTTGGGAATTTGTATGACAGATTGATGAAAAACCATTTAGTTTCCATTCCAGAAGCTGGGATTCAGGGCAAGTAGGTATGTCAAATGTCCTATCACATGATGGTGACAGGATTTTGGTATAACAAGATGCCCCTGAAAGCATGAGTCTTAGAGTGATACAATAAACGAGAGCTTTGAGAACAAGTCATCGCCAGGAGATGAAAATTTCGGCTCGATCGGAATATACAGTCAAGTATGCATCTATAATACATCCGTATGTTGACTCATAGACATAAGTAACCAAACTCATAGCTGTAGACCAATACAAGGCAGATCCATGAGTGGAATAAATAAGCATGGCTACTAGAATACAGTGTATATCCATGTGATAGAGGACTCAAACTTGGACATAGCTACTAGACATACAATGTAGATCTATTTCATACAGATGCAAATTTGAGCATAGCCATGACCATACAAATGTGGATCCATTCTAGATATATAAAACTCCATCACAACCTGTGGAAAAAGTAATGAGCGCTTTTAAACAAATGCCCAGGGTCTTCATCTGGTCTTCCACAAAGTACGGTTCTATCCATGTGATTACAAAGATTTGAAGTCAAACATGGTAGAAACCACTTGATTATCGTTCAATGATGTGAACCGTTAACAAGTGCGAGGGAGATCACCATTAATGTCAATGATTCCCAAGGTACCCTAGTACAATCTACTGAGCGTGAATAAATGTCCTGATGTCGAACACCCAGTCGATTCTATCGATCAAAGGTCAATGATGTTAACCTATATCGAGAGCGATAGAATCTATGATTAAGGCATACAGATCTCAAGGTACTAAATATTGTTTCTAAAACTATTTCCCAGATGATGAGATGATGTCGACGGGAATAGTCTCGTTGAAGGAGGGCCATGATGAGTCCCACATCGATGACACAAAACTCAGAACAAAGTTCTGGAAAAATGTGAATGTATTAACCATATGACTGACTCAAAGATACTGACACAAATACTATGTAGACTACAGAGGTAAAACTTCTTTAGATCCCCTTTGAACATCGGGCGGCACGACAAAATGACTTGGCATCATGACTAGACAGGACAGACACACATTGCGACAATGGACAATGCATTCTTTTGAAAGAGTCAAAGGATTGACATGACTCATGAAAGTGGATCGTCATGGAGATCAGGTGAATACCCAATTGACTGACATGATTGTGCAGACAAGTGCCATGTTCAAAGGTATGACAAACAACTGCCATTATTTACAAAATGATATCCTTCCCATTTTCCCCATCATGATCGATGAGTGCCTCTTTTTGGTTTTATGAGTTCAAAGAGGGTAACAAACACTCGATATAGCTTGTCAGAAGACAAGTCCAGTCTCATATGTTTTACGAACCTAAGAGAGAAGGGTTTGATTCCCAAATGGGCCTCCCAATGTTTAATTTAACGAGTCCACTAAAAGAAAACTCGATATCGTTCATGTTTAGAGAGTCTGAATGAATACAGAAGAAAACTCCATGGGGATCCTTTTTCATATGATTTAGTCTCTAAGGCCCAAAAAAGTGTAAAATCATACCTTAGAGAACTCTTCCAGTCATGATTGGCTGGAGTGTTCCTTTGTCATAAATATTCCTATCCGAACTGAGAAAGAGATAACCTACCATCGGACGGACGACTCTTCAATTACTTTAACGAGCGTGAAGAAGACAAGATCGCTTGACATTCTTTTCATATTTAGGGAGCCTGAAAAGAGTTCAAAGAGAACTCCATAAGGTTCCTTTATGCAACGTAATGTTTTACAAGCCTGGAAAGAATTGGAAACGGACTCGAAGACTTTTTAGTGTTTAAGGAGCCTGAAAAAGAGGTGAAAAGAGAACTCCATGATGCTTCTTTACACAATGTCGTATTTTACGAGCCTGGAAAGAAACTTGAATTGGACTTAGAACTTTGATACTAGATTTTAACGAGTGTGACAAAGTGTCATAATAAACACTCGATGACCTTTTTTGTTTTGTGAAAGTATGAAAAATCCATAAACAAACTTTCCAAAGCTTCTTACTAAAGTCAACCTGCAGACAACTCATAAACAAGTGTTAAATGCATTCAAAATCAACATTAAGGAATTATGACAAATAGATTTTGACCAGAACATGATGTAATATCAAAACTATAGTAGGTCAAACCCAAAAAATGTGTATATAAGGCAAGTAAATAGTAAAAAATCAAACATTTCACTATTTACCTCTAGCAAAGAGCACTTGGAGCATTTTCTAGCCAGATCTTCCACAGCTGATACTGGGAGTTTCCACTGTCCATTTTCAGTCTCGTTAGTTGCAGGTAACAGTTAAGACCCTTATATTTCATTTCATAGCTTCTATTTTGGGATTTGGTGGGGTTTTTGGCCTATTTGGAAATCCCTAAAATCCAATATGCAGGCACCACGGCTACCCCTTACGGGATACACGGTACCACCCGAGAACTGCGCCAAGAACACGGTGGACAGGTGGTGCCACTGCCTGTCTCCAACGAGGCACAGCCAGTGCCGGCCGTGGAGAATTTAAACAAATGATATGGGCAAAATTTATTCATTCTTTTGATTTGCAATGACTCAAGGATGATATTAATGCATACCATTGTTTATTTTTGGTAGGTCTAGGTGTCCAAAATATGGTGATATGGAAGGAAAGAACACATGATAACGAGGATGTTGCTGCTGAAAGGAATGCGGTTTGCATTGCCGCACTCTGGGACTGTGGGCTCTTAAAGTTCTTCTAGACACCAAGCATGGTGTCCCACGAGAGATTACTGGAACACATACTGAGAATGTGGAATCCAAAATAGCAGTATTTCGAGGTGGGGGCACACATACTTACAGTGGAGGTAGAGGATATCTACTTCCTGACTGGCCTATCAAGATGGGGTGCCCCCATCTCACTGAAAGGTTCCTGTGGTGGGGACATTAGCACCAGAGAGCTCATAGATCAACACTGTCTACTAGGTATAGGTACATCAGGGAAGAAAATCCCCATCAGAGTAGTGACAAACAAGGCTCTGTGGATTGTCTTGTTCACCATGTAGATGGTGGCAAGGAGCCAGGGTGTGCATCAAGCTTCCAGGGCACATATGTTGTATGCCCTAGAGGCTATGTCACCTATGGTGTTCAACTAGGAGGAAGCATTGCTTCCAATATTCAAGGATCAGTTGACTAAATGTTAGCAGGGAGAGCTGAAGCAGTTCAGCTTTGGTTCCATCTTAGCTTGCTTCTTCTTTGAGCAGGTCCCACAGATGAGGCCACAGGTGACTTTCCGGAGTCTGAGAGCATGGGACCCCCATATGCTGAGGTGGGTCTAGGTCATGGCTCGCACAGGAGCAGGTAGGGGTAGAGTGAAGTTTGGTGATCCATTCTTCAGATGGCTACGTGATCATATGCTCATTGTCAAGGATTATGCCTATGCAGGCATAGATTTTATAGGTGATCCTGACCTACCACTCCCACCTGGAGGGCAGTGGGGTGACATTGGTAAGAAGCAAGAAACCCTAACAATGGAAAATGTTTTTTTATGTTTTTTATGTTTTTTATGTTTTATGATAAGTGACGAGACCTGTATGTCTTCATGCAGATGTTGGAGCAGCGAGGCCTAGAGGAGCATCTCCATTAGACAGGAGAACCGGCCGGAGCTTGCTTCATGCCACAGGGTGATGATATCACTGGGGAGCTAGAGGAGAACCTAGATAGGTTGACTCTAGACATCCTAGATGCTGATATAGATGACCTCCCGACTAGATATTATAGATCTATGGTAGGAGTACCAGGCCGATTCAACAGGGTACTACATAGGGTGGCTCGAGCAGTGATGTGTTATCACAAGCACCATTAGTGGATGAGACATGTATACTGAAAGTAGATAGCTTCAGGAATTTTTGTATGATGATTTTTCCTAAAAGCCTATGTGCTTCAAATGAGGTCTCGGGACCTATTTTTGTAAAACTGTTTCATGTATATATATATATATATATATATATATATACAGACTTTTACATGGTGTTTATATATCTCAAATGGATAAATGCATTTTCTATGAGTTCTTTGTGTCTTTAAATGTTTATTTACAATATACCATGTTTGATTTAACGTCATGAATGGGAAATATGCCAATCTAGGATGTAATTAGCTAATGAATCAGCAACTACATTATGTTCCCTAGGGATATGCCTATAGGTAATGGTTCCAAATGATCTTTCTAACAAATGTACCCTCCGGAAGAGGCGGAGGATCACTGGGTTCCTAATGGTGTAGACATGGTTTAAATGACAAATCATGAGCTGAGAGTCCATCAAAACTAGTAGATCACAGAGATCCTAGGAGGCAGCTTCAGTCAGAAGACCGATGACAGCTTCATATTCGGCGATGTTATTAGTAGCGGGACCTAAATAAACCACTTTTGAATTGACCAAATCTTCAGCTGGGGAATAGAGAACCCAAGCAGTCGAGGCTAGATTCAAGGTGTGGCGGCAAGCACCATCAGTGAAGCCATAGAAAGCTATCTACATGACCAAAACATGGTATAAACAGATGCGGACACTAAAACTCAAAACCATCTTGAAAATACTGAAAGCACACAGAAAGTCAATCAATATACATATATACAAGATAGCATCCAAGAAAACCTAGGCATGGTACCTTTTCACCTACAACCCATTGTGAAGTTTCCCCAAAGGGATTCCATCATAATCAACTAACTCATAGGCTCCTTTCTCTAACACCTTGGAAATAATGAAAGGTCCATACCACATGGACTCGAAATTACCCTTCCCTAGCTTGTCATATCTCTAGTCAAAAGTCAAAACTAGGTCACCCTCATTGAAAACACGAGGCTGGACAGATTTATCATACTGCACCTTGATGCATTTCTTATGTGCCTCATTAGCAAAGGCAACATCTCTACATGTCACATCAAGGTTATTTAAGTACAAAAATATTGCTTCCTCTGCGGAAGTGTCTGGGAGAAGTTAGACGGAAAGTTGTAAAGATGGAATCTAACATTTGATCAGCAAGACAGCTTCAATTCCATAGACAAGATGGAATGGCGTGAAACCAGTAGCTATTTTAATGGAAGTCCGATAAGCCCAAAGAGCAGAAAAAAGAATGAGATTCCAATTGGATTTATGATCTCCAACCATCCGACGAAGCATAGTTTTCAAAACCTTTTTAATGGACTCTACCTAACCATTAGCTTGCAGATAATATGGCGTAGAGTTTTCATGGTGAAAACCTAGCTTGGCACTCAATTCCTCCATCATTTGATTACAGAAATGAGATCTGTGATCAGTGACGATGGACTGTGGAACTCCAAATCTAGCTATGATATGACTGAACAAGAAGAGAGAGGCAGTCTTACCATCTTCTGCATATGTAGGCATGGCCTCAGCCTATTTTGTGAAATAATCCACGACTATGATGATGTAACCATGTTGCCTAGCTAAGGTAGGATTACAATGCATGAAGTCAATCACCCATTTGGAAAAAGGGCCAATGGCAATGACGGGGTGAAGCAGAGCAGGATGGGTGCACTTTTTGGGATAAAAATGTTGGCAAGGTGGGCATTTCTTAACAGCCTCATGACAGTATTTGAAGATAGAAGGCCAAAAATAGCCAGCATGAAGGATTTTCTAGGCTGTAGCCATCCCAAATAAATGACCACCACATGCTCTAGAGTGGTAATCATTCAGCACATGTTCAGCTTCCTCATGAGTGAGGCATCGCCGGAGAATGGAATCAATCCCATGTCTATACAAGGTATCATTTAAGATAAGATAGTACTTTGCCTGGTGATAGATGCAGCAATGATCATCGCGAGATAGATGCAACTAAAAACACTGGGTTTGGAGATAAATCAGCAAATATCCATACCAAGGATCAGTAGTGCTAATTAGGAACAGGAATTCATCTGGAAATGAATCGTTGGGCTCATATTCCATGGTAGCATAGGGAAGGTCACACATAAGCTCAACAAAAACCAAGGATTTCTTTGATGTGGCCTTGGCAAACTCAAGATCGAACTCCTGAAGGATAACAATTCAATGGGAGTACTTTCCCTCGAGTACCTGACGAGTCAGAGTGTAGTACATTGGGTTCTGGTTTTCCAATACGGTGGTAGTGCAAAGCAGAATGTAGTGATGAAATTTTTGCACAGCAATGACCGTGGCCAAAGCTAGCTTCTCCACATGTGAATAATGGGTTTCAGAATCAATAAGATTCTTACTGGTGTAATAAATCACATGCTCCTGACTGTGGAGATTGTCCTGCACTAAAACCATGGCGATGGTAGTAATGGAGGCAGCAATATACAAGGGAAATTCCTTTGAATAATCTAGGGGTTGTATCATGGGTGAATGAGTCAGAGCATGCTTAAGATTATCAAAGGTGCATTGGGCTTGGTCATCCCAAAATAATGGAGTGTTCTTCTTGAGGAGACACATATAATTGTGCGTTTTCTTATCGAAATTGCACATGAAATGACGGAGAAAGTTTTCCTTCCCCTACAAACTTTGGAGTTCAAGGATGTTGGTTGGGGCTGGTAGATTAATTATAGTGGAAATCTTCAAAGGATTGATCTGGATGCCATATTTGGATACCACAAAACCAAGCAGACATCCCGTCTCAATGCAAAAAACACATTTATGTGGATTGAGTTGTATATTATAATGACGACATCTCAGGAATATGTCTCTAATATGACCAAGATGGTCCTCCCATCGCTGTGAATGAGCAGGGAGGTCATCAAGGTATGGTTCAACAATATGTTTAACATTGTGAAATGCATGGGACATCGCACGCTAGAACATGGCTCCAACATTTTTCAAGACAAAAGGTAACTTCTTATATGAAAAGGTTCCCCATGGGAAAATGAATGTCATCGTATGCTGATCCGAGGGCAATATCTCAATCTGATTGTAGCTGGAGAAGCCATGCATGAATGAAAAGATGACACTTCCAGCATATTTATCGATAATCTGATCGATATGCAGGGTAGGAAAGTTGTCCTTGGGACAAGATTTATTTAAATCCCTAAAGTCGATGCAGACTCTAATGGTGCCCTGTTTTTTATTGACAGGGACAATGTTCGATACCCATTCCGTCAGAGGTATAGGATAAATAAAACCAGCTTTCAGAAGTTTCTCAATCTCAGCTTTAATAGCTGTGGCCTTCCTAGGATGGACTTGCCTAAGTTTCTGCTTGATAGGTTTAGTCATGGGATAAGTTTTAATCTCGTGGACCACAATGGAAGGGTCAATCCCCGGCATCTCTTCATAGGACCAAGAAAAAATATCACGAAATTCCTTAAAAAGTGCCTTATATGCTTCAGATTCATCTATGGAGCAGTTCTGGCCAACATGAACGTGCTCAATAACATCAAGCTTGGATAATATGTCAATTTGGTTCATCTAAGTACTGTTGCAAAGGTTTCCTTCAAAATCTATATCTTGCAACAATATAGGACTTTGTGGAACGTTGACAATATCAGTAGGAAACAAGGATGCAAAATCATGGCTGCACCTTAAGGGAGGTAAATAAACCTTCCTTGCACCTTAAGGGAGTTAAGTATTGTGTTGTTTCAGGACTATTGACATCTAATATATGGTATTCTTCATACAACTTTTATCTGTATGCTTTCCTTTCTTACAGTATGAGCACTTTCCCTTGTCAAACCTCTAATATGTTTCCTTATTATATCCCAAGGCTCCATGTGATAGATCAAACTCTTCATTAGGTTTCAATTCAATGTTCCTCTTATTGTTTCCTTTTATATTCCTCCTTGCTTGTGCATTCTTTGTCTCCCCAGCGAAGAGAGCTTGAGTTTTGGAGGCTCTAAGGGCTCCCATTTGTATCAGCTTATCTTATTCCTGAATAAGAAATTATGTGAAGGAATCAAGTGATGGAATTTTCCACTTTGGAGTTGCAAGTATCCCAGAGTGAAAGGTGGATACAAACACTAAGATTTTTGGGCCAATTTTGCTTAGAATAGAGTGTACCAATTGCTCATGCTTCTTTTCAATCCCACACTTCTTGCACTACATGACCAAGGATTTGAATTTGGAAAATCATTTCTAGATAGTTTTGAAGTTTCTAGGATGAAGACAAAACATCTCATTCTCCAAATTAAGGCCTCTCATCTCATCCTGCATTCCAAATAGAGATTCAAGCTTCTGTCATAGTTCCTTTGGAGTTTTTAATCCATCAAGATGGAAGAGTAAATCCCTGGAGATATGAATGCACATGAAACCAAATGTTTCATCCAGCTTGTTCAGATACTTCTACTTCTCAAAAGGTTGCTCGGGTTCGACCTCCTTGCCCATAGTGACCTTGTACAAACCTTTGTTGCGCAACACTATATGCATATCATCCCTCCAATCATGATAGTTTAAGGGTGTGAGGATACTGGGTGTCAAGGCTGCTGAATTATCCATCTTGCCACTTCAAGGAGTAGCACAATTCTTCTGAATTCTTTAATTTACTTGTAAAGACAATTCAAACCAATTCAGTCACCCTCTACTTTGACATGTGCACATTCTTTGTGTGCGTCACATTTGGATAGACTTCTTTGGACAAAATCTAGAGGGAGAAAAACAAAGATACCAGGAATTATGTGGAACCTAATTTATTATGGTGCATCAATGGAAGTTTCTGAGGATTGAAGTTGCCCCAATTACCTTCTCTGATTGCATGTTTAATTTAGCAAATCTTAGGATCCTTGGGATGGAATGAACTCACTGTGAAATAATCTTGAAGGGGAAAGAAGAAATTCATAGTATACTAATCAAATACTCATGGTGAAATTGAACAATAGACAAAATTTGGTAAGAATAACATTACCTCCATTATGAAGAATTCAAATGCACTAGGTATGATTCGAATTCACCAACTTGGACTAACTCCAGTGCTAACTCAATGTGGAAAAATACCACGAGAATCTCACTAATTTAACTCAGGAAAACTAAATCGGTTCTTAGTCAATTAACTAAACAAGGTAGGTAGGAAAAGGCATCTAACGTCCTTAAATCATGCAAATATGGTGCTAGGATAGCTGAATATAAACTAACTGATGTCGATCGAAGGGTAACTCAACACAGACTAGGGTGGACTGATGATGGGACTCCCATGACTCAATGTGGGATCCTAAATTATAGTGATTGGCCTTTGGATCTCCTAAACTCATGAAAACTAGCCCATCAAGTGGTAGGTGGGCCCCAGATGAGTTCCCCATGGCACTAGTGAAGTGGTAACTGTTGGAACATATTTCCCATCTAGACCTTGGTTAATAATCTTTGTATAAGGTTCCAAGCACTTAGTGTAAGTTATTCCATGTGAAAAGGGTTCTAGTTCCTAGTCTGGTGTATTGGACCAAGAGTTTGTCCACATTTGACCCACTCAAACTAGTGATTATTCCATAAAATATTGGTTTTTCACTTAACCACTCTTTTCCTTATTCTACGGAGTCAATGCGCCCATTTATACTACATTTATGGGGTAGTTATTGCATTTCCCTATTTTAAGGAGACTGGGTGCACCCTCATGATGGTTCCTTTCAAACTTTTTGACTAGCCTAACCACTTCATTGTCCATCTAGGTTCATTTCACCTCATTATGTCCACTACTTGGAGTTACACTTGGCACATTGTCATAGATTTGGGGAATTAGTCAGGATAAGCCAACATTAATGTGAGCTACCCATGGTATTTACCCAAGGTATTGCATGTGATAATGCCTATATATTGTACTGATTTTTTCTCAATATGTACATTAATGGAAATATACTCTAGAGAGGTTTCTCTAGTTTATGTCTCAAATTCTTCTCTCATTTCATGTTATCTCTAGAAAAACTCTAAGTAAGAATTGCTAATGAATCTAGATCAAGGTGGTTTGCACATGAATTAGAACCTTGGTTGTGAAGTTGTGCAAGACAAATTTCACATGGTATCAAAGCTAGTATGATTCAGAGTATTCTTCTTAGTTTTTCTTGAGATTTTTTGTTTGTAGGTTCCTACAACAACTTCATGGATTCGAAAGTAGTTCCTCTCCTTTCTCCATTCAACTATTCTGAGTGGAAGCCTAAAATGTGTGAATATATCAAGATAAAATGTCTATATGATGTGTCCATTGGTGCTGTGAATGAGCCAGATTCCTAAGAAGAGAAGTTTGATTGGCTTAATGACTGTGATAGAGCCTATGGAACTATGTGTCTAGATATATCTCATGCAATGTGTTATCTCCTTAACTTTGTTGAATACCCATTTGAGATTTGGAAAAATATAGATAAAGCTCTTTGCATGAAAAAATATGATATGAGCTTTATGGAGAGAAAGAAAAATGGGCACCTCCCAATGTGTTCTCCCTCCAAAGGTCTCATCCTCATGCATTTCTCAAGAAGTTCTTCGAAATGAAGAATAAGTAGATAGATATTCAACAAATTAACTAACTCAAGTTTCTTCCTCTCCTTGCCAAGAAGTTATTTTTCATGAAGATAACATATGAGTTGCTTCCATCAATACTATTGAAGAGTTATCTCTCCATTCCATGTCTTTCTCCTTTATGTCTTGTATTAGGAATGATGAATATGGGTTGCTAGTTGGTGATCATAGTGATCCTTCTCTAGAATATTGGTTTTGTTCACATGCGAGTATTGGTTCGAAGGATGGTCAAGGAGAAGTTTGGAATTCAAGTGAAGATATATCATTACTTCAAAGTTCAAATTCCTTTGCTTCCTATGTATTCCTACACCATGACTAGAAGAATTTCTTCAAGTTAATTTCAAGATGGAGAATCCTTATCCATCATAATGGTAAATTTGGGACTCTTTTTCCACCTTCTTAGAGCTGATTACAACCTTCTTTCGAAGTTGATGCTTCAAGAGCCTTATGATTCGCTTGGGGTCACTTATTCTTGGGCACTTCAAGTATATTTTGGGCATGGAACCCTGGTTGGTTCAAAGTTCCAGTCTGAAGAGAGGCCTTTGCTCTAGTAATATCAGTGCATTTCAGTTGTTCTACATGGTCCTCGAATTCATCATGTAGTTGTACACATTCTTGAGTTGGTTGAGCACATTCCACTTATTCCCAAGAAAAATATTCCTCCAGAGATACTCATTTAGTATGGAGTGTATAAATATGTGGGTTTCTCTTTCATGTCCATTTTTTTGGGAGGATTTTCCCCATGTGGTTTTGCCTCTTTCCTCAATTCATATGGATTAATAATGTAAAGGGTGACCATAAGCCTTGCTACTTGGGCCCTCAATAATTGCTCACAAACATTTTGGCTTAAGGGGGGCCTTTGGAACATATTTCCCATCTAGACCTTGGTTAATAATATTTATATAAGGTTCCAAGTGCTTAGTGTAAGTTTTTCCATGTGAAAATGGTTCTAGTTCCTAGTCTAGTGTTTTGGACCAAGAGTTTGTCCACATTTGACCCACTTAGACTAGTGGTTATGCCATAAAATATGGCTTATCCATTTACCCACTCTTTTCTTTATTCTATGGAGTCAATGCGGCCATCTATACTACATTAATGGAGTAGTTATTGCATTTCCCTATTTTAAGGAGACTAGGTGCGCCCTCTTGAGGATTTGGTTAATTTTTTCAATAATGGTCCAAAACCAAGCCACTAAACCACCTATAGCTCCATCATGATGGTTCCTTTAAAACTTTTTGACTAGCCTAACCACTTCATTTTCCATATAGGTTCCTTTCACCTCATTATGGCCACTACTTAGAGTTACACTTGGCACATTGTCATAGATTGGGGGAATTAGTCAAGGTAAGCCAACATTAATGTGAGCTACCCAAGGTATTACATGTGATCATGCCTATATATTGTATTGGTTTTTCCTCATAATGTACAGTAATGGAAATATACTCTATAGAGGTTTCTCTAGTTTATGTCTCAAATTCTTCTCTCATTTCATTTTATCTCTAGAATAACTATAAGTAGGAATTGCTGATGAATGTAGATCAAGGTGGTTTGCACATGAATCAGAACCTTGGTTGTGATGTTGTGCAATCCAATTTTCATAGTAACAGACTCCTAAACTAGGAAATGACATTTAATTATGGTGTTTAAGGGAGGATTATAATTAATCCTAACATTAAATATATGGATAATAGACTAAATATTACAATAGAATACATAAATTAAAAAATTTATGATATAATTAATTAATCCAAACGTAGCTCGGTGGGTTAGCTCAAGTGGTTGAGAGTTGTTTATGCTAGTAGAAGGTCTTGGGATCAAATCCCCAAGTGGCTATGTCGGGGCCTCACTCCATGTCCCCACCAGGTTAGGACCTGTAATCAGGGTCGTCGGTTTACCTCGGGTACCATCCTAAAAGAAAATGGAGAAGTACCTGAGGGTTTCGAAGCGATGTTCCATCATTAAAAAAATTAATTAATCCAAACACAATAATTACAATTAAAATTATATGAATACTATTGTTAAAAAAAACATTTCTCATGAATAATAGAATTAAAAAATATAAAATAGATATAGATATTCTAGTGCGATGTCACTGGTCACTGTTCACTAAAGATCAAATGAATACTAGTGTTGTTTATCATTTTAATTGTATCAGTGCGTTAGAGTGCATGTCGCACCAGTGCGGTCAAGTTCATGTAGCATTGATACATTTACGCCAAAAGTTGATTGGCGTAACAAAATCCTCATTGCATGCCATGGTGCTTTATTATTATTATGCCTTCGTGATTCCTTCAAAAATTCTCTGGGAACCATTATATCATGATTTGACGATTGAATCCATTGTACGTTGTACGTTTTGTTCCTATTAATTGAGAATCCATTGTCATTGTACGTTTTGTTCCTATTAATTGAGAATCCATTGTTAGCCAAATTTCATTGGACATTTCTATGTTGTTGTGAGATTAGTATTGACTTTTCTTGTTGTTTATCTATGCTTTGGAAAGTTGTGGGAATGGATAGTTGTTTAATGTAAACTCCTCTTACATATGGTATATGTTATTGATTTTTTTTGTTTTAATTTTTTTAACATGGATGTGGAGCCATAATAGATTGTACGTTGTCTTTGGCTTATTGTAATTGATTTAGAAATTTTTTACTATGTGAACTTATTCTTGGTTATTTTTTGCATTCATTTTAGTCGGTCCCATATATTTCTCATTAATATTCAATTTTCCTAGACAACTACATTTTTAGTTTTGCAATATTATAAATCTGCATCCCCAAAAAGGGTAGTTGAGCTATAAGCCAAAGGGTTTGCTGCACTAAATGGAAGAAGTCCTAATTGGATCGTTTCATTGAGTGAACCTACTATGTCGACAATGGGATATTTTCACATGTTAACAAGTCAACAATTAATGCATGTGTTTCTATTTATGTTTATCTCGGAATGGATGTGGATATTTGTTTGTTTTCTCTATATGCTATTGCATGAATTTAGTTTATTTGAATGGCCAATGAAGGAAAATATTATTTAATGAAAGGTATGAAAATTATGTCTTGTTGCAGAGAGGCATGCACACTAGTTAAATGGTTTGGCTCTTACTTTGCCAAGGTGCTTAAATTCATATTTGACCAAGTGACCTTCCACCTACCTACCATCCAGTAATTTATATTATTATGACAAATTTAATTATTATGAACATTTAGGAAGTAATTTATGCATTTATCTGCCATCCTACCCTCTATAAAAGGAGGAGAATGAAACTTGAATATGAGGTGAAAAATAGCTTGTATGCTTCAATTTTGCACCTAAAATTTAATTCCAAATTGTTATGATTTCTCAAGTAGGATGAAAAAAGTTCATAATTGTAGGATAAATTACAACAGAGGTCGAGCAATATGGTGAAAACAAGTCTAATTTATTTTGAAGGTATATTTGCTAATTTTATTTCATGGATTATGCATTTTCTATTTATAAAAATATTTAAGACTGACTTAGCCATGAATGAATATTCCTTCTACTGACCATATAGGTATGGATGTTTAAAAATAATATTTATCGTGTGAGTATTTTCGCACATTGATTCATTGTTGTTCAAGTGGCATATGGTTTCTCAAACATGTCGCTAGCTATGAAACTAACTTCTTATTATCCACGTGTTTGAATTATATATTTTGACTACCCAACCAATTTGCTAATAAAATATTATTCTTTGAGCATAAATACAATTTCTTTGTGTATTTTATTACAAATTCAATTCTTGGTTTACTTTACCTACAAATCCTTCTTCTCTGTTGATAATTTTTCTTTCATTTATTTATAGATTGTTTCTTTAAATAATTGTTTGTGAATATTGTACAACTATTGTTCTCAAAAAATTGGAAAACAATAAAACAAAAAACCCTAATATGATTTGTTGTAAAATTAGATACAAATAATGATTAAAAGTAAAATAAAAGTAAAACCAAATGAACACACAAAATCAAAATACTAAACTATAGCTTATGAAAGACTGCAAGACAAGTAATATTAACATTGTAATCTCCCAAATCAAACTACAAGACAAAGAAAATGACCACATGAGTGTGTTGAAAAGCATTTGAAAGTAGAAAACTTGGATTAAGGGAACATTATGCCATATGAAACAAAATGGTTTGTACGAAATGTGAATTTTTCAAGATAGGGTTTCTCAGAGTTGTTTGTGTAGAAGTATCAAAAGGATATTTCTAGAGGGGGGAGTGTGTCTCCCTCCTACATAGATATCCTCCTCTTTGAGGAATCACACAAAAGAAGAGTGTGAAAAAAGAAAAAAATGTAGCAGATGGAGAAGTTGATTCTAGGGGAGTGATAGGTGTATCAAATCCCTCATAGACAACAATTCTTAAAGGGGAAACTAATAAGAGTGCATGCTCACATCTGGTAGTATCTCAACAAGCATATGTATCCCAAAATTGGACCAACTGTTGAGATATGAAGTTACCTCAACTAGGATTCAATCATATCAGGAATATATGCAAGATCATGTGGATATTTGAAAACTTATGGGGTTTGGGCTGATACCAAATGGAAAAATCCTTGACATGGTGAATCACAATAAATGGAAGTCGAAAAGATAGATTAACCTGAAGTTGTGATCTAAGAGTTTTTTTATAGATATTTTCCCTAATCTAGAGGATCAAGAAAGGGTATTTGAGAATGACCGTTATTTCTTCAACCAAGTGGGTATGTACCTTATGTATTAGATTGAAAATTTTAGGCTATACAAGGAGGACCTATATAAAACCCAGATTTGGAATAGACTATACTCCCTCCTGCGTGAATATTAGGATGAGGAGACCTTGGATGGTATAAAAAAACAATGAACTCTTGTGAAGATATCAAAAGCGACAAGATGGGGAAGGTACAACTCTTTTGCTAGAATATGTGTTTATATGAATATATCTTAAGCTCTTATGATATCAACTTGTCTTAGCTATCAAGAAATTGAATGGATCCATACAAACGATTATAAGCATAATTTATTTTGAGATTGTTCTCTTAACAAATACCCCCAACCAACCACCTTTAAAGAACCTGCTAACTTAGCAGGGTTCACCATAGTGTCTGGAAAGAAGAAGGCATGAAAAAAACTAGACTACCACAATTGGGTCCACAAAAATTTTTACCGACTCACTTTGAAACCATCAATGAAGAAACCTCAAGGTATTCCAAGGGAAATAGGAAATAAGGTGACCCAAAAGGATCATTCCAAAAAACCCTAGACCTAGAAAAGGAGGATCCAGAAAAGACCAAGAGGAGGAAAATGAAGGGGGTCATTGTGCAAAACACTCCAGTCATGAAAATAGAAAATATGGAACATTAACCATGAATATTAACCATGAATATTGTATATTGGAACATTATAGGTTTGAATGGGAAGAGTAAGCATATAACTCTCCAGAACAAGATAAAATAGGAAATGTTATATATTGTCATGATACACGAAACCAATTTGTCTAGTGAAATCATTCAAAGCATTGATAGGTTCTATTGGAAAGCATTCCAATCAATTATAGTGGATGCATTCCAAGAGAGTTGGTCATCCTCTCATAACCAAAATACATAATATTGATATAATTATTCTCCACAACAAGAACTATATTATACAAATTTCATCTTATAGGAAGAACAAACACATGTTACCTCAGCAATGCATGTCTCTTTAACTAACGAGGAGAAAAAATGATTCCTCCATTATATGGAAAGGATTTGAGCCATATATATATATATATATATATATATATATA